>CAJQZJ010032395.1:9277129-9410255 GCA_907164525.1 Lophiomys imhausi | reverse complement strand
TGTGTGTGTGTGTGTGTGTGTGTGTGTGTGTGTGTGTGTGTGTTCATATGGCCATAGCTCACGGGTGTAGGTCAGAGAACAGCTTTTGAATGGGAGTCAGTTCTTTGCTTGTACTGTGGGTTCCAAGGACTTGGCTTGTCAGGCTTGCTCTGTTATCTGCCGAGTCACCTCACTGGCCCCAAGGCCAAGCGTTTAAATACTACTGACATTACGAGCAGGAATGCCACATCTTGTTCAAAGGGAACAAAGGGTATGTCTCAGAGATCCTTTTCCATTGTATGGTATCACAGGAAACCTGGAGAAGCTACAAATGTCCTTCATGGTTTTGGGATACTTCTAATGGTCAGAAAGGATTTGGTATCAGGCAGGTTAGACAAAGTAACCTTGATCAAGCCAGGAGAAAGGTGAGGTAATCAGCGAAGAGGATGAAGAAAGATTAGAATTAGTTCATAATTGGACATAAGATTTGCAACCTAAACCATCAAAGCCTTGCTGTAAAGGAGCCCCCGTCGCACCCTTGAAAGCCTTGTAATTCTTCCTGCAAGAATCAAACCCTTTAAGGTATTCTAGCTAACAAGTCAATCAAAGACTGTATTCAATGGAGCTTCACAGTTTGATGCTTTTTCCAAAGTAGTGTTTTCAGGTGGCACTTACTTACCAATGCTCATTCACCTTTCCTTAGATCCTAGCCTTGCTGCATTCATTGTTACCTGCCTCATCCTAGAAGGCAGATGGGTTTTAACCCCTGGTCTCTAGGAGGACAATTCAAAAAGTAGTAGGCTAGTCCTGATAGCCACATGAAAACCAGTGGACAAGGAGAACATTCTCTCTCTCTCTCTCTCTCTCTCTCTCTCTCTCTCTCACACACACACACACACACACACACTTATCTGGTTATAATAAGTTCTCCCTGCTCTCCCAGCACTGGCTCCAAGTCTTTTATAGATAAATTTGCTCATAGCTTTGTTCTCTATGAAGCAAGACCTGGGGGTGCTCAAATGGACAAAGGACACAATCTTATCTTTGTCAGGTGTGACACATATTTTATAAGTGAAAAATCCTGAGACTTAAACACTGATTGCACACAGAAAATCAAAGACTTGCTTCTGAGCAGGCGCAGGTGCCATCCCTGAGCGCACTTTAGATGGGCTAACAGTGCTTTTCACTCTGCAGAGCCCAAGGTTGTAAAGTATGCTATCGGGGAAGTATTTGCTTTCCTATAGTTTGCAAGGGGTATGATATAAAGGGTTGACGCTACCAGAAAATGATTAGTGTTGGTGCTCAGATATGGTGATAATCACTCACAGCATATGGAGGTTGTCAATACTAAAGAGAGAGCTGGGTATGGTGGTTTACCTTCAGTCCCAGCCTTCAGAGGCTAGGGCCAGCCAAGGTGCCAGAGCAACACTTATCTCAGTGTAAATAATTGATTTAAAGTAGTGCCATGTTCAATGTTTAACTTAACCGAAACCAGAAAGTGCAATAAAAGCTGGGTTTGGTGTTTTATAACAAAACTGGCAAAATTTGCAGCATTAAGGTAACCATGAATATACTTAATAGAACCTTCCTTTTTCTGTGGTGCTGTGGAGATAAATGGGATAAGATTCATGCCTACTGGAAAGAGACCTGGAACGATGGGACTGGTGCTTGGAGGGGTCTCCTGGTATGCTGTTCCCTGGATTGTGCACCAGAATCTGGGCATGAAACACAATGCTTACATCTTCACTGTTCTCTTTTGCTTCTCTGAACAGCTATAGTACTAAAGATATTTTGCTGGGTATCAGGAAATAGCTTGATAACTGAGCTCATGGCTAGCATGCACAAGGCCCTAGGTTGGATCCTCACTACAAGGGGTGGGTTGGAGGGAGAGAGATATTTTTGTTTACTATTTAAATAAAATGATTACGTTTAGTTAAGTATAATCAACAATTTTATTTTTTTTAAGCTTAGGAAACTTTGTTCTCAAAAAACAAAATATCTGTCTATAATTTGAGGAATAAGATTAACTAAAATCCTTCTCTTAGTTTTTTTTAACATTTGTGTGTGTGTGTGTGTGTGTGTGTGTGTGTGTGTGTTGGGAGTGTACACATGCCACTGTATATGAAGTCAGAGGACAACTCTGTGGACTTGTGTTTTGCAAGACTGTTCTCTGAGGCAAATCCTGTCATCCTGGGGATCTGCAAAATCCCTGTTTGCAAAAGATCAGACCTACTAAGCTGTTGACTGTTTATATCCCCTCAAAGTAGGTGGGCAGGGTGATAACACACTCACATGAGTATCCGGCCCCTCCTTACACCTGTTGTATGTAACTCTGCCCTGACTGATCATGACCAGGAGGAGGGGCTAGAGGAGTGGCCTTGGAAGTCTAGGGGAGGGGGTACTTTCTATTTTAATAATTATTCTGGATGCTTAGGTAAGTACACAGAATAATAGACCCTTAGACCTCTATAAACCAAAGTAGCCAAATTATCTCTTGGACATTTTGAAGAAATAAAAAGTGTCTGGACTAAGTTCAATTAATGAGTGAGAAATATTTTTTTGAAAATGTCTTAAGCCACACAGTCAATATTTAAAATGACAACAATAATAATGATCCTACTGAATATATAAAAATAATATTCTACTGGGGCAGAAGTTTAGAATGACTTGAACTGTGCTGGCCAATAGAAATGTCAACAATGACAGAAATAGTCTCTAATATGCACTATCAAGTACGGCTAAGCTGTGTGTCACTACTGAGCATCTGAAATGTGGGTAGTGAAACTGAAGAGCTAAATTTTAGTTCTAATTAGCTTAAGGCAAAGTCTCAACAGCCACCTGAGCTGCATTAGGCAATCGCTGCTGTAGTAAGCAGTGCAGTCCTACAGTGTGATTGCTGAAACCTCTTGGAGAAATTCATTTAAATTACTCATTTCTTCATGCATGTAAATATATTTGCTTTAATTTTGAATTTCTACAAATGTTTGCTGAATGCTTTCTTTGTTCTAGGCACTGAGAATATAAAAGTAAGTCCTATGGCCTGAAGGCCTAGCTTCATGGATGTTGCATAGTCATGTGGACTAGATAAATGCCAATCAAATAATCACATGCCTGGTGGGAATTAGAAGATCTGAATGTAGTATGATAAGTTCTCATGGCTGATTTCTTTGAAGAAAACCAGGCTTTACAACCTCTTTAATGTCTTTTGATTTCTTCGGTGGAAATGACCTGCGACCTAGGACCTGAAAGATGTTTGGACCTATGAAAGGATGGATTTTTAACAACTGACACTGTAGAGATTAAATGGGGCCAGCAGGCATAAAATTGGACACTTTCATACTGGCTACATATACAAACAAAACCATCAGTTAGTTCTCTTTAGAATGAAGGCGATCAGAAGCATTAAAGCTACCAAAACTGAAAGTAGAATAGCAAATCCAGTGTATTCAGGAAGTTTCCAAGTCATTCTGACTCACCATACAAAGCAGGGCCCTCTTGAAGAGCCTCTTGCCATTACACAAAGTATACAAATTACACGTGCCTTACACATATGTGTGCATACACATGCTGTGGTTATAATCAAGAGGTCAGAAGTTGGGTGGATTACAGTTCTTTTTTTTTTTTTTTTTTGTTTTTCGAGACAGGGTTTCTTTGTATAACAGCTCTGGCTGTCCTGGACTCGCTTTTGTAGACCAGGCTGGCCTCGAACTCACAGAGATCTGCCTGCCTCTGCCTCCCAAGTGCTGGGATTAAAGGCGTGCGCCACCACCGCCCGGCTACAGTTCTTAAAAAGAATATTTTTGAGAAGTTCTTGGAAAAATACATCCCTACTGAATACTAGCTAATGTTTGGATGTAGTCAAACTGTGTCTCTTGAAAACGTGCCATATACGACACTGATCCCTTATTTAAATTTTCCCACTTCCCTAAGAAAATTGTCTGGGAAACAGTTGATACCAGGGGCTAGGAAACAAAAGTATCTGAGAAGCTAATAAGTATGAATTAAAATCTTGTTTGCATGTAGAATTCCAATCTCCCTGGAAGTTTTAACTCACAATCAAGCTTAACTGTGAAATGATATATGATAATTTGAAAATAATTATGCACCCTCCAGGGAGACACCCCTGAAGTATGGTGGCTCTGAATTAAAGTAGCATGCGACACTCCAATTTTAGCAGCTGTAACTTTAATTTGGGTTTTATCTCAGGATAGAACTGTCTCCTCAAAACATCCCAAGCTGATAAAACCATCCAGGCAGAATTTCTCCCTCCTTCAAAGCATACAAAAACTGCAAGCCACCTGAGCAATGACCTATGAATCTACCCAGACTTACAGAACTTTACCAGCTGCCTGGACTTGCTCCTCCACCTCTTTTTTTTTTTTTTTTTTTTCTTTCCCAGAAGTGCTTGGGAAGATCTGAATTAAGTAACATACATACATTACAAAGTAATATTGTATTTAAGTAACAGAGATCACTATATAACAGATTATGGAATATTCTGTGGGAGATGTTGCTATATAAAACCTTTGAGAATTCTTGGGTCAATCCATCACTGAAGGCTTTGTTTCAGCAACAATATCAACACCATGTCTTTCCTTCTATAAGGCTTGGGAGTGAGTGGATACTGCTCACTCCACAATTGAAGTCTACTCATCTCCCAGGCCTTGGAACTTTACTGAGTGCACTGAGTTCAATTTTCTGTCAAAGCCACAGGATGTGTTCTCAGACTCTCCCAGAGCTGACATTGCTACTAGAGGAACTATAGGGTCTTATTGCTCTACATCATCTTTTCAAGTCTCTTGTTGAGTATGTGTCTGTGAATGGAGAGGCTGAGAGAATTTCAGTTCATCCCCTGCTTGGTCATTGGTGTCCTTTCTGCCTACTCATGTCTTGGGATACTTGCTATATCTTACCTGTGGTTTAACATACAAGCAAATTGTCTAGAAGAGTATTTTAAACACTTACAATGTTAAATTCTAAAGAGGACCTAAAGTACCTCAGTGTCCCAAAGTCCTACATACTTCTTCCTTTCAGTTTCCATGTGAGGGACTCATGGCCAGATGCCCTCATTTTCTCTCCCACCTCCTTGGCCCTTGGTGTATTGTTACTTTTAAGAAAGTGAATGAATAAGTTGCAACAGGATGGAGCATAGACTAGGCCACTTCCCTAGATCCTTCTCTCTCCAGTAAGAAGTAACTGCTATTCTTGGGACTCCCTAGCTTTGTATCTCCACTTTTATTCTAGTACCTGCCGTTTCTTGGACTTTCTGTGTATTTCTCTTTTACATTAAATCTTTGAAGGTAGAATCCATGAGTAATGCATGCAGATTTCAACAAATATTTGTTGAATGAATGAAAAAATATATAATGACTAAAACCAAATCAAATTCAGATTAAAAACTAAATTCACACCTGAACTCCAAATACTATGAAGGAATTTCTCTCTCTCCCCCCCCCCCACACACACCTATATGCACATATAAAAAGAGTCTCACTATGTATGTAGCCCTGACTGGCATGGAACTCACTGTGCATCCCAAGATAGCCTTGAACTTGCAATCCTCATACATCAGCCTCCAGAGTGATAGGCCTACAGACATGCAGCACCATGCCCTTTTACTCTGTGACTTTATCTGGCTTCTGTTTATAGATCTAGAGTACAGACCTTAGTTTCTTCCAAATGCCATGAAAAGCTTTAGGCAAAATATATTTATCTTGAGCAGAATGATGAACGTATTAGCCGCTTTGTGTCACTTATATTTTTGGTTGTGAGCCTAGCCTTTAACGGCTGAGCCATCTCTCCAGCCCGCTTTGTGTCACTGTGACCAAAATACTTGACAGAAACAACTTAAGAGAGGAGATATTTGTTTCAGCTCCTGGTTCAGAGGGTTCAGTTCATCGTGGTGTGGTAGATCAGAACAGTTGACATCATGGTGGGCTGAGAGCAGAGGAAGCAGGGTGTCAGCATTCTGTTGACTTTCCCCTTTCCTTGCTTTTATTCCATACAGCTCCCAGCCCATGAGAAAGTGCTGTTCACAGTTAGCAAGGATTTTCTCCTGTCGGGTGATTTTCTGTGGAAGTCCAAGTACATGGTACTGGCCACATTCTGCATCGGCATGATGGGAAAGCAGTAAGGCAAATGAGCATTTATAGAAGAGAGGAGAGTAACTACCTAACCTGTAACTAACTCATTTCCATGAGAAAATCAATCCACACTCCCTCATGACCCACAATACCTTGTAAAGCCCCGTCACCTCTGAACCCACTTACCATAGGGACCAAGCCTCAACTTGAGGTTTATAAGTGATGAACTCTACTCAAGCCATGGTACAAGCATTATTTTAATTAATCCTCCCTGTTATTGAAGATTATTTATAAAATCCGATAATGTATTTAAGGTCACAAAGCCAGTAAGAGGGGGAGTTGGGATTTGAAGATTTGACCCTAGAACTTTCTGACTCTGAAGACGAATTCTTTGTCATTACTTTTCTGCCTAGCTTTATTATAATTACTTTGAAACCTTGCACAGACAAGTAGTTTTCTTGAAATATTAAGGCCAATGATTTTTCTTTCAATCACTTATTGAGAAATATGTCATGTTGAATGGTAAGGCATTTTTCAAGGTGGGAGAGTTAATAGTAGAAGAGTAAGCAATGAAGACCATATTTATTTTTTATCTTAAATTGCACATTGATAGAATGCAGCGATAGAACATTAGTATACTCAAAAGATGCAGAATGTACATAGACTTTTTCTGACACTAATTTTAGTGTGGTGAGAAAATTTTCCTAAATGCACAATTTCCATAAGGCACCTACAGAAATAGTAGAATAAAAAAGATTAAAAAAAAATTGAGCCAGGCAGGATGTGAATGCCTGTAATCCCTCATTTGGGATGGGAGTTGGGGGAACAGTGAAGCCAGAGAACTTGTGGTATACTAGTGTCTTCAAGACAATCCCAGGCCCTAATTCAAAAAAATGACATAAAATTTATAAATTTTTCTGAAGAAGGCTTTGAGAAGGGAGATATTGGTAAAGTGCCCAGGACAGTGCCCATCACGTATGAAACATGAAGAGGATACTTGCTGGGAAACAAGGGGTGAAGCATAAAATACCCAATCTATGAAGCAGTAGAACTGGAGACACTTGTTTAGGCTTTAGGAAAATACTCTAGCCAAACCTGTAAATATATATATATTTTTTCTTTCTTTCTTTCTTTTCTTCTCCTTATTAGGAGTTCTGGCATTTTCTAAATCTATTAGTCACTATTGGAAAACTCCCACTAAAATGCTCAGGTTGACTATTGAAGTTGAATGTTAGTGTTCTCTCTAAATAAAAATGTTTAGATTTATTCTTCAAGAAAATGCAACATAGCCTGGCAGGCAGACTTAAAGTTGGGCTAGCATGACTAGTCCCTATAAGCTTCCATATTCCAGATACAGAGTTACTGTAGTGAAGCAAAATCTGAATCAAGTGTCTGAAGAACACAGTGTGATTTAGCAACATTGCCAGTTATATTACAGCATGTTTGGAGTTTGGAGAAGTTGCCCCCGGATCAGCTGTCACGGGTATTTCTTGAGAGTCTCCCAATATAAGCTATTGTGAGGTCTCATGAGGACAGGATCTTTATCTGTGGTTCTCACCTCTGCAGGCTCAGGACAGGAACACCATAAATCTTGACTGATTGTGAAGGACTGAGGAGAAATGGTTTATGCTATAGTTTGGTCTTTCTAGGAGTCCAGCTTTGTGATTTTTCTTACAGTTAAAGCTGTCCCTAAACAAATGTCTGTACTCCTACATGTTACATGGAAATAGTTTTCAAATAAGTTATGGCTAACAACCTTGATGATCATTATTCAAGTTGACTATTGACTATAAGCCTACTCCAGTATTGTAGCAAAATAACCCCCCCAAGGTTATTATTGCACACACTGTGGAATTGTCTGTCCTCTGGCAGAGATGAAGCAGACTCCTAAGTGGACAAATATGGGACAGAACCATTGTTCCCTCTAGTTGTTCATGATACAAATATTGGTTTGCATGGAGAAGACAGAGTATTTGTTGCTCACAGACAGATTGCTTTCTCTTTATAAAAACTGTAGACTTTCTTGCTAAGCTAAATGCTGCTGATTAATAGTGGGGAGTCTTTAGGCTGAGCATGTGGGTGCCTGGACTTTCAATACTCTCCGATCAGAGGACAGAGGAAGAAGCAATAACCACCTACCTCTGATAGGACTGTTCCTTGGTATTCTGCCAGGGCTTTCCCAGACTGCTCTGGTTTGGACGTGGGGTGGGCACATTCCCAGAAGACACTAGAGAGAGAGGGACAGTATGAGAGATGAGCCGTCCTGTGGAAGCTCAGCTAAAGTTTGGCCTCTGTAGATTCGAGCATCTAAAGAATCACATTGCCTCTTGAGTGGTTAGGGGTGTCTCGGTTTCCCAAAGGTTAGCAAGGGGCTGAGAGCATACTTATATGACTGCAGCAGGAAATAGTGCTGCTGCATGCATCCCTGCACACACTATGAAACTGCCCCTGGTAAGAAGAGGCTTCTGATGGTCCAATCTCTGTGTGACTGCACCAGAGCTGGGAATATGACTAGCTGAAAGGCAGATGGTGCTCAAGAAAACAAAGGAGATTGAAGGCAACTGGGTTACCAACCTAAGCAACTCCATAAGTAAAATGCAAGGGAAGCGTGGTATGAATAGGGCATCGTGGGTGTCACAAGTGAGGGAGAGATCTTTCTATGTCCTATTAGTGCTCCAGTTAACTGGCCTAGCCTCACCAGGGGAGTGGCTTTGGGCAGGTTATTCACTTTTCTGTTCCTCACTTTCCCCACTTGCAAAAAGAAAATAACGAGATTACCCATGCCCTGAGGTTGTTATGAAGTCTAAATGATATGTACATATGAAACATAAAGTCGTGGACCTGAGCAAGAGTAATTACTCAATAAACATTAGCCCCTACTTATCACATGCTTGCTCTCATGATGTACTGGGGCTGGCTTGTCTGCAGCCTGTCTCACGGAGGCCTGCTTTGGAGCCTGAATTTCTGGTGGAAAGCACGTAAGAGAAATGAACACATTCGTAGGGAAAGCGTGGGGCTTTTTCGCAAATTTAGTATCACAAATAACAAAAACATTTTTTCTTATATCTGCCCTTACTTAGCAATGAAACATTTAATATGCCCCGCCCTTACCTAGTCATAATATGAGGCAATTAAAAAACTCTGCACAACAGTGCATTAAAAAAAAAAGAAAGAAGAAAACAAAACAAACAAACAAAAAACCAAAAACCCATCTGAAGAGTAGTTCCTTTCTTACATAAGAATATCTTGTCTTTAGCTGGGGGTGGTGGCCCACACCTTTAATCCCAGCACTCGGGAGGCAGAGGCAGGTGGATCTCTGTGAGTTTGAGGCCAGCCTGGTCTACAAAGCAAGTCCAGGACAGTCGGGATATGCAGAGAAACTCTGCCCCGAAAAAACAAACAAACAAAAAAAAGAATATCTTGTCTTTAAGTGTCAGGTCAGCCTGGATCAGGAGTTAGGAGTGAGGCAGCTTTCTGTATAATCTACATAAAGATCTGACTTAAAAGCCCGCGGGCAGGATTCCCTGAACTTCCAAATGCCACATGGTCAGGAACTCATAGGACCTGAACCTGAAGTGTCGCCGAGGCGAGCACATGCTGCTGAGAAGAAGGTGACGCTCTAGTAGGTGTGCTGTGTCAGCCACCCTGGCTAGAGAGGAAGGCGATAATGGGCATAGATTTCTTCTCTTTGATTGTTGAAACTCAGAGTGGGGAGAGAACTCAACAACCCTATAGACTAGCAGTTCTCAATCTGTGGATCGTGACCCCTTTCACACCTAAGACCATCTACAAACACAGATATCTACATTACGATTCATAACAGTAGCAAAGTCACAGTTACGAAAGAGCAACGGGAATAATTTTATGATTGGGGGTCACCACAACATGAGGAACTGAACTAAAGGGTTGCAGCCTTATTTAGGAAGGTTGAGAACCACTGTTCTACACAGTCAATCTCAAAATACCTAATGTAAGCTCATCTAGAAGTTAGCCAGGCAGTGGTGATGCACGCCTTTAGTCCTAGCACTATGGAGGCAGAGGCAGATGGATCTCTGTGAGTTCAAGGCCAGCCTGGTCTACAGAGTGAGTTCCAGGACAGCCAGAGCTACACAGAGAAATCCTGTCTGGAATAAATGAGAAAGAGAGAGAGAGAGAGAGAGAGAGAGAGATTATCTAGGAATAACAGAACATGTTTTCTATTGTCAGCACATAAATCTCAGCAAACAACTTTTTCCTGGAGAGTCAGTTGGTTTGGAAAATAGTTATTGCTGTATTTTTCACTGGAGTCTAGATTTATGTCTTAACCAAGGAGCTAGAATTCCCTAACTCTCTCCACCTCACCCCACCAAAAAATGGAAAAGTTCCTGGAAGCCATTGTGACAGTGTTTCTTTTGTAATTGGTCTATGAAGTTGGTCTTTGCTACTTTGTGGGTTCTTCTTTATCCCACTTTTATCTTCCCCGTCCCTGGTTTCACTCCCTAACACTAGATAGGAGAGAAACAAGGATAGAGGGGAGAGAGAAATTAGGAAAATCCCTGAATCCGATTTCTTTCCTTTTGTTTCTTTGACCACAGCTGCTAACAAACCACAACCAACACTCCTAAATGACCAACAACCAACAACCCCTCCTCACAGGGCATTTGCATTCATGTACCCTCTGAAAAGTTCCCAGAATTCCAAGCATCACACAATTGCAGAAATTATCTTCACCTGGCAAAACCACGCTTCTGCTAGTGCACGAGGCAAATCTTAGTCAGCTGCTGCAGGCGGTATGACGCAGCCCCACACCTGAGATTAAAATGAAAGCACTTTCTTGGAATACTTCTGTGTTTTTTTAAAGAAACCAAAAAATTCCAGAATTCTTCAAATGTCACTACGGGTCTATGATAATAAATCTCAGAAAAGCACCCTGGGAAGTCTACGCTCATCTTTTCAGAGGGTGTGGGTGTAAGGAACCAGAGTCTCACTATGTAGCCCAGGCTAGCCTCAGTTTCTCGAGTGCTGGTATTAAAGGTGTCTGTATCACACCTAGCTAGAAACCTGAGTTCTTAATATAGGGTTTAGTCAGCTCCTATACTTGGTCCATGGAGAAGGTGTAAACTAAAGTGAGATTTTATCACCCTGTTTGCTTCCAATCTGATTTCTTCTTACTTTAAAGAGAAAATATTTTAGGGCAAATCATTGTGAATAGTTCATAAATAGAAAATAGTAAGTTCTGGATCAAAATACCATAGTTCATAAGGAAGAAAAAAAATTAAAAAAAAAATTGAACTTGATCATTAGAAAGAAGCTTGGAGTTCAGGCCTTGCCTTTCAGTGGGGTCACAGTGGGAGCCTCAGTTTATTTTATTTTCTTTGGTTAGGAACCTGGATAAATAACTTAATCTTTTAGGAATGATAAGACAACCTTACAGACATGTCTCCTTCGACTATATAGCACGGAATAAAGCCATTGACAAATGTTTGGCACAGCTGATCAGCGAGATAGTAGAGTCAGCCATTGCCAGCCTGGTTCTCCTTGACTTGCCCGCTCCATTGCTTTCACGGCCTTGACTAGCTAACTGAGGGTACACTTCCCTTCTCTTGGTGCCCAGTATATTTGACTGTTCTCTTCCTCCATGAAATCAAGCAATGTAGAGAGTACTCAGTTAAAAGAAAATGTTAAGGATGTTTTAAAACTAGAGGGGTGAGCATTTTTGTGTACTGAGCCGCTACGTCCTATAGTGTCTCCCCCCAAAGTCTGGCTTCCTGTTCCCTTGGGTCATCCACCTCTTACCCAGTGATTATGAAGCCCAAAGGAGTGACATAAAACAGATGGCTCCACCCAACCTGCAATGTTTCTCATCCAGGAGGACTAGGGTAGGACCTGAGAATTTGTATTTCTCAACCGAGTTTCCAGGTGAAGTTGACTTGGACGACCTCAGTTTGAGAAACCAGACTCCTCTCGGTTTTCCTCCCTGGCTGAGGTCCCCACAGCTCTTTCCCATGGGTTAGTGTCAGGGCCTCTTGCTGCTTTCCAGAACAGCCCCTGGCTGGGAGCTAATCCAGAAGCCTAACACCCCCCACCCCATCTAATATAGAAGGGCTGGTTACAAGAGGGAATTGCAAACAGGAGCTAATAATGGGAAACTGACGCTAAATCTGGTTATTTTGATACCGTGTCCCCCCTCATTACCTCCCTTAAGGAAGTTGTTTTCCTTAATTGTCTCTGACCTTGAACCCTGCTCCTGCCTATGGAACTTAAACACCACAGATAGATTGTGTTTGCTAATTCACTGTGGTCTTCTGGAGAGTCATGAGACATTATATTATCTTTATTCCCCCATCTACCAAGTACTAATATTTAATCTCTTTGAGGCTGAGATTAGCCACACTAAAGAGTTCATATAGCAAGGCCATTAAGACAACTTAAACTGCTTGTGGGTTCCCTGTGTGGTCACCCTTCTCTTCTAACTTTGCGCCAGTGTTTCCAAAACTGTCCTGTCCTCACCAAGAGGATCCTTCGGGGCCAGTGCTTGTGTAGTGTTCTTTATGCCTCTTCACCCCCTTCTCCTTCCCTTCATTCCTTCTTCCCTTCTTTTTTTCCTGTCTTATCCCCCACTCCCCATCCCCCAAGACCTGGGATTACACTTTTGTCTAGAAGATAAGAGAAGGAAAGAGGACTGATCAATCCATCTAGGAGATAGAGGGCTCTTAACTTTCCTTCTTAGTTCCTCACCAAAGGGAAACTCTACTATGATCAGTATTGGAAGGTTCCTTTGGTTGGATTTTAAAGTCTAATGACACCACAACTCCATTTGTCAGGTCTGAGTTATTCAATAAAGAATAGTCCTTGAGGATTTTAGTGGGACAGTCAGGAGCAAGCTCCAGGCCTCTGGGAAAGGTCCTCTCCAAGTTTCTTCCCTGATTAGCTGTATAGAAACTTTTAATTGTCTCTGCAGATTGGGTGGCTATGAAAACATCCTCACCTCCCACTCCTCCACCAACACACACACACACACACACACACACACACACACACACACACACACAAAAATAGGGGTGGCAATTCTCAGAGACTGAATAGTCTAAATTAACTGAAATCTCCCCTTTCTAACTGCACTATACCTGTCCGTATTCCTGTACCCACAAGGAGCTAAGCTTTTCCATTTTGAATGCAGAGTGCTTTTAATTCCTCTCTCCTCTAGCTCCTGCTGTGAGAATCACCTTAGAACACCTTGGCAAACCCTCCACCCCACCAGAGCTCAGAAGTTAAAGCTTTCTTTAATGTGGGGCGTTCATTTCTTTCACTGAACTGACAGTGGAAGAGCAGAGGCTGAGGCCCAAGTGTCCTCCTGTCCAAAGAGCACAGGGGAGATATGGCAGGCAACAAACAGTTCTGGTGAAGAGTTGCTGAACTAGTCACATATTTTTAAAATGTGGAACTCTGACTTATTAGGACAGGATGTGCATTTTTTGTGATGTTTTTCTAAATATAAAGAAAATACTGTAAATTTCACTTAATCGGTGGGATAAGGATTCAAGATGCAACAGGATATCAAGGATATCAAGCCCACCTCAGTAACCGAGATTGAAGGAGACAGATGCCTGTGTTGAAACCCACGCTCTGACAGACAACAGGCAGAGTCTCCACAGGAACGACCTCTGTTTCTAGGTCTGGGAAAGACATTAGAGTTCGGCTAACTGAAGATTCTCATTCTGTACCAAGGAGTGTGTGGTTCAGACACATCTTAGCTTGTCCAAGTTCAGCTGGCAAAAAAGGAGAAGAGCAGAGCTCCCCCTCCCCCCCCCAGGCCCTTTGAGTCCGACAGCATGAGCTTTCCCTTGATTCCTTCCTCCTTCCTCTTTCTTTATTGTCAAGCTGGGATTCTGCTTTTCATATTAGCAGCTGAGATGTGTGTAATCTAACAGTAGAGAAACCTGAAAAGTCTGGGTTTAGGCTCCCAACTTTCTGAAGAAGGGCGCGGGATACATTTTTGGTCTGCTGAATGTGAGTGAGGACAAGGAGAGGCCAGAGAGGAGACCTGACCACTTAGGAGAACTTTCATACATTTTTCAGGACCCTCCAAGTAAGAACCTTAAAGTATCCTCCCAGGGCTGCCGCATGACCAACATGGAAACCAAGAAAGGAAAAAAGGAAGCTAAGGGTGAAGGCAAGGCAAAGCAAGGTTTCCCTTTCCATCTTGAGTTCCTCTTCCAGCACGGGAAACAGAAGAAAGAGGGCTGAATGACATCAGAGACTTTGGTTAAGAGGGAGGCAGAAATGGAGGGTGTATGAGGCAGAAAGCAGCAGCCTGGATGTGCCTGACCCAGCAGATGCAAACAGAGCATCCTGCCAGATACCCGAGGAAGCGCTGTATGAATATGGCCTTGGTCGGTTGCAGAGTAGACCCCAGGTTTACCTGTAACTTGACCTAATTTAAATGAAAATGTTAAGCATTGATTATATGCCAGATAAGTGCTGTGGGAATAGGTAATGCAGTGCAGATCTTATGTTCAAGTGTCTTACTACCAGGGAAGTTTGTTCTAGTTTTCATGAGGCTTTCCTCATAGTCTTAGACCTGTACTTAAAGATAACAAATCTTTTTTCTCACTTGGGTAGTTGAGGGGGGAAAAAAAGAAAGGAAAGAAAAGGGTTACATGTGCAAGCTCAAGGTTTTGAAGACAAGTCCAACTGTGTTAGTGATTGCATAACCCCAAATTGAAAATGGAAAACTAACAGGTAACTGTGAAGTTAGCATGTTCCTTTTGAATTACCAAGAATTAAAAGTTTCTGGTTGGTCTTTGGAATATGAAAACTGTGGCAATTTTCTAAGTAGCTGACACCTTGATATTGAGTCCCTAGAATCTCTATGAAAAACACAGAAAACACCAACAAAAGTTAAGCCATAGGCTCTTGACATTTTTTGTTATTCTATTATTTCCTAAGTGGGTCTAGAAATAGTTCCCAAAGACGTTCAAAGCAGAGATTTTTTTTTTGGGGGGGGGGTTATGGAAGAAATAGCTAATAGACCATTAAAAGCCTACTTTCTTCCATCTTGGAGCTGCAGCTGAGACATAGCATCTAGAACAGAGGCTCCAGTCATCAGCGTGGCATACTTCTCCAACCCCTGTAGCCGGGTGATCACGAAAACATGGCAGGAGGAATATGAGTTTCCTTTAGGCCCAGATTTCTTAGATGCAGGTGGGCATCTTCATTTTCTCTTCCCCATCTGCCGACTGGCTGCAGATGGCAGAAGTTGAAATAGCATACACCTTCAAATGAGCATAAGGAGAAAGGCCAATTACCCACCAGAAGCAATGGCATAGAACTGAGAGTGAGAAGCAAAGTTGCATTGTTTGGTAGATCCTATTATTCTTTTCAGTCACCTGCACCCTGAACAGGGCTCTTCTGCAGTGAGTCCTATAAGGAAGGAAAAGTACACTTCCTGTCCACTGATATGATTTGATCATATGACTTTCTTGGCTAGTGGAATGTGAACAGAAGCTGTAGAGGTGGATTCAAGAAGCCTCAAGGGTGATTACACAATTCTACCATTATTCTGTTCCTTCTTTTGAAGGCAGCCTGTTCAGGTGCAAGTGTCCCCTTCTTTAGCCAAGATCCCAGATGAGGAAGATATTTGGAGCAGAGCTGTAGCTTACCCCTGGGACAACATAGATGATGAACCAAAAGAGAATTGCTGTTTATGGAAGAATAGTTATAAAGGCTGACACATTGTGCTAATCCATTGACTTTTTTTTTAGACAGGTTTTCACTATAAATCCAAGCTAGTCTTAAACTTTTTGTATAACCCAGAATGACCTAGGACTCATGATCCCCCAGTCTCAGCTTCCCAAGTGCTGGGATTACAGCCATGAGTTATTACATTTGGCTCTGACATTTTGATCATTATCCAAGATGGCATATGATGTTACCCTGACTATGACACTATAAAATTGGAAGAATGAAGTGTGTGGCGAACTGGAGAGTGGGAAACAGTGAATCAGAGATCATAAGATGATTTTTTTAAAGTAGAGTTAAACCTAAATTAATGAAATTAAGTCTTATTAAATATAAATTAAAAATCATAAACTGGTGAAGCTGTAAACTGATACATTTGGATAACAAATCACTAAGTTAATGGACTACCTCTGGCTCCACTGGCACACTGGATCCCTTCTCCCAACTGAGAATTCCTGGTAGATAGTGAAGAGGGATGTTGAGGCTGGAGATGCACTGAATTCCATATCGATTTCTATTTTACTTAGTTTGGCTGATAGTTTAAGGGGATACATAATGGTGGGGGAACTCACGGCATGGCAGCATGAGCTTGCATACTTGTTTACACATTCACGAATCAGGAGTCAGAGGGAGACACCTCTGTCACCTTGGTCCCATGATTCTGTATCTGCCAGCTCGCCCTGGTGTTTCTACCCCTCCCCTGCCCAGCAGTACCAATAGCTGGAGACCAAGTGTTCAAACACATGACTCTTCCTGACTCTGAGGTGGACATTTCACACCCTAACCACAGCAATTCCTACGTTGGTTCATGCAGCCCCAGGGCAGTCTTCCTCCTGGAATCTCACTCAAGAGAGTAAGATAACAACAGGATACAGACAGGCCAAGCACCAAACAGACAATGGAACTTCTCATTTTTTCATGAGGCTAAATGGCTTTTCAGAAAGGGATAAGGACATGGTGGATTCTACAGCCCTTGGAGATGACATACCTGGCGGGAGCCTAAGCAAAGGTCTTAAGCTTGTGATGGCTTCCCCAAGACGGTAACCAGCTAATACCTGGACATCTCACATCTTTCTTGTTCAACCAGAAGGAGAAATTAAAAAAAAAAAAGTCATAAGAAAAAAATATTGAAGATATGCTCTAGTAGGTTAAAAAACAGGACTTCATATTTTTTCTTTACCTCATCCCAATCATGGAATTTATGCCTACAAACAATAACTTTATGGAAAGCGTTATTTAATTAGTTATTTGTTCATAATAGAGAATAATAGGCGGGTGACGACATCTGATTGAGTTACAGAAGACGTCAGGTTGCAACCATCAGTTCTCCCCTCCTGCAAGCTCTCTACTACAGAGATGAGGAGTCCTGTGTTTGGTGCTACGAGCCACTCAGCTTTAAACAATAAATATGGTCTCGCTTGGCAACATTGATCACACAATTCAACATATTCCATCCGGCAGATGCTTTCCCTTTTCTTTTTCTTTTTTGCTGTTGTAGTAGTCCCCATTATCTGAAATTTTACCTTTTAAGATTTCAGTTAACTCATGGTCAATCAAGTCCTGAAAATATTAAATGGACATTTCTAGATGCTAACAAACAGTAAGTTTCATATCGCATGCTATTCCAAGGTATGTCATCTTACTCTGTCTTTTCCGAGATGTGAATCACCTCACCGTGATCCAGCATGTCCATGCTGTATAGGCTATCCTCCCGTGAGTCACTTAGTGGCCGACTTGCTAATTTGATTGGGATATTATTGGCGTATCACAGTGTTTATGAGCTATCACAGGCAGTTTTGATAGATTGTAGGTCTTAGCACATGCGCCTCTTGGATAAGGGATCATTATTGTACTTTAACTTGGCAGCTTCTTGTGGTATTAATGGATATTTTTCTAAGCAGGGAAGCTGCGTGGTGGCAAGTTCGTGGCATTGCATCACATTGGGCTGATAACAAGCCACATTTCTGAACCACACCAGCTGCTCTCAATGCAAACTATCTGGTGAGCAGCTTAACATCCAGCGTTCCAGTAGTCTTACATCTGTGTTTAATTAAGAAATTAAGTTAAATGTGTGACAATTAGGAAGCTGGTGTACGGTGAGAGTTGCCTGTAACCTTGGCAGCAATATTTAAGCACTACAGCCCTTGCCAATGGACAAAGCCAAGAATCAGCCTGTGATCAGCGCGGGGAACAGTAGTGCACAGGACAGGAGGGAAGATCACACGCCTCTTCCTTTCACCCAAAACGTAGTAACGAAGTCACCTGGTTAGTACCAAAAGTACATGAAAATGGTGTAAAATGCAATGGCTATCGATTTATTTTCTAGAACATGGTACAGGTACCAGGACTCAAACTTTATATTTTTTTGAAAATGTTTTATATTTGTACAACTTTTACTCTTAGGGAAAGTCTTTTATTTCCCCCCCTCAAAAAAAAAAACCGGAGTGCATGATGAGGAAAGTGACCGAGCAGGAGGTCACAAGAGTGATGAAACGCCCAGGAGGGAGAAGGGAAACTAAATATTGATGTTTGTTCTTTCTGCAAGGATTCTTGTGTTTCTAAGACGTCATTATGGCCATGGTGCAAGGATTCATCTGCCACTCAGCTATGGTCCCTCTCAACACTGGAAGAACACTTTGTGTCCCCGCTTCAGCCAACAACAAAGGCGTCCTCTAAGGTAAGTCTATGGTGAGACCATCCCTTCTTCACGTGTTCCGTGAGATATGCAAAGTAGGTAGCAATCTGAGGTGACAATGGAGACTGGACTTAAAGAAACGACACAACTGAAGCTCTCAGATAAGCCTTGTCCCTCCAGGGACATATTGAGAGGGAAACACTTATCCTTGAAGATACCTTTGCAGGCTGGGAGGTGGTGGCGCACGCCTTTGATCCCAGCCCTTGGGAGGCAGAGGCAGGCGGATCTCTGTGAGTTTGAGGCCAGCCTGATCTACAAAGTGAGTTTCAGGATTGTTATGTAGAAAAACCCTGTCTCAGAAAAAAAAAAAAAAAGACACCATTGTTCAGAGCGTTGCACAGCTCTGTGTGCCAGGGACTGTGGAAGAAGTGGAGGATTCAGAAATGAACAGACAGGAACAGCTCCTGCTCCCATGGATGTTATAATCAGAAAGACTGACCCAACCCGCTCCTAGATGCCATGCTGAGAAACAAATTAATCAAATACTTGCCAGATGGGCTAAGCAGTCGGAAGTAAACGGGAGGGACTGAGCCAGAGGAGGAACGGGAAGCTGTGAGATTGTTAGGTGGGCAAAGTGACATTTAAGCACATTCAGCCTTAATGGAGGTGTCCTGCCACCAATGGAGTGTTGAGATTAACAGGCCTCAGTCCTGGAGCCAGAGTCCACTGGACAGAGCGGACTTCTCCCACAGCAAAATTCTTTTCTATAGGGCATGGGCTGTGAGCCTAAGCAGCTCAGTAGCCACAAAAGTAATACTTGAAAGTCCAAAAGTAATCTGTTTTTGGGTTGCTTGTGACAGCAGTTCTATCTCATTTGGCAGTGCTGACTAATTGGTACCTGACTTGCTCTGTTTGTTTTGTTTGCTTGTTTGTTTTTTAACACACACACACACACACACACACACACACACACACACACACACACTCACAAATACATATTCACACATACATTCATACACACACACAGGGGGTAATTATGAGTACAAATGTCTAGATTGTTGTCTCTACAAGGCCCTTGTACTGGAGAACTGTCCACAAGGTCCTTCCTGAGGAGGAGAAGAGCATCACGTGGAGCCAAGTCCACAGCTTGCAGCACTGTGTTGGACAGCAACAGCACCATGCTAAGCTTCTCACGCTCTTCTGCAGGACAATGCCATCAACCTCAAGGAGGAGCCTGAGGCTGAGCCTTGCCATAATGGGGGCTGTTCATGATATCTGCTGTGGGCATGGGCTGGAGTCACGTATGTCAGCATAGTATGATCACTAGGTAAAGGAGGGAACTGTCAGAATTCTACATTGTATAAATATCTGCCCTTCCCCCTGCAATTATGAAATACTCTGGGGGTGATATTTTGGGACCACATACTTTTCTTGTTTTCCAACATTTTGCTGCCATAGGAACAGCTCAGCCCGGTGAGATTCCACCAGCATGCTTGTTTCATCCATTAGCACATGACATTTCAGGAAGGGTTTAAAGAACTCAGGGCTCTTTGAAAATATAGGTGCTATCGCCATCATAGCTGGTTAGCTGCACTCAGTTAGAAAACTTTCATTAAAAACTGTTATCTTGTGGGAAATAAATAGATTTCCCTGGATATGGCCAAGGAATAAATAGTGCTAAAGGACTCAATTACTGCTATTATTATTCAAAAGAAATGGGTATCTGTAATGGTCAGGTTTCTTGCCTCCCAAATATTCTTAACTAAAAGTTGTTCCTACTTCCTTTGTCTTTCGTCTTTCAACGCCAGGGAAGAGTTGCTAGACCAAAGGCTCTGTGGGGAATGGGTAATCAAATCTTCCTTAGAACCAGCATATAATTGGGACTCTAGATCAGGTAGATTAACACTGGATCTTATCTGTAAAAGCCTCACCATGGTAGCTTTTACGTGAATGTGAGCCCTGTTATTGACTCTAAACATAAGGACCTGTCCTAGAGACCTTCTGCAGTGATGTAGTCCATTGGGTAATTGAATTAGAGTAATAGGGTTGAAACATTTTGTAGTTTAACGAGTTTGTGGATTTCTTATTCCCAGAATTATAAAAGAACCTATGTGAATGTCAAAACCAGTAATTATCGCACTGAACAGAATTTGGCTCTATTTAACCAACTGGCAGACTCTGTAGATAACGACATGATTTGATATTTATAAAAAGCCTATCCCCTACCCCCACTCTCAGAAACAGAAATTCATTAAGTTTAAAGGTCTTCACAGTTCTGTGAAGAAATGCACTTTTCTGGGACTTAGTCTCTAAATTAGACATTTAAAAAGAGAGGCCATTTTCGAAATACAATCCTTCAGCTTTCCCTGAATTACAGTGGCCGGTTGTGGCCCAAGACACTAACTGGCTTGCATTTGATGGAAATTAAAGGATGATGATGATAAAATGCAAAGTCTCTCTGGTGTTAAGAATAATAAACAATTGAATTCAGGGGAGGGAGATGAAATCAGGATGTAGTGAAGCTGAGCATTACATTCTGACATTAGGTACAAAAGTGGGTTGATTTGGAGAAGAAACACACAACCATTTTTGCCATTCCTTTTCTCTAGTAGGAGTGTTGCCAAATGTGCAAACAAACAACAGTAGCCCACATTTATATTCTTAATATTTATAAGGATATTTCAGCCTGACCAGTAGCTCTAGAAGGGACAGTTTTTATTTTCTCTCCTTGAAATATGAAGACATCTAGGACCAGAGAGTTTAGGCAACATCCCATAGAAACATCTTTCAGAAACCCAAATAGACAGCATGGCTACAGGATCTGGGATCATAAAGACAAGTATCATTGCCTCCTAAACTGCGTTGCCTCTTCACCAAGGGCCAGGGAGAATTAGAGCCCTCCTTACAGGAAGACTGGTGAAAGGTTCATTTGAACACAATGTCTACAATCCTTTGTGTAGCTTTTAAGCCAAGATGGAGGCTCATTACATGGAAAAATGACTTGTGTAAGCTACTGGCAGATCCAGGCAGACCATGAAGACATTCCCATCCCTATTTCTGGAATTTAGCCAGTGACTGATGTTCTTCTCAACTCAACAACATGAAAAGCTAATAGCATCCTTTCTTGTCAGAGGGAACTCATTCAATATTTGTTCTGCATTTCTCCCTCGGGGCCAACATTCCTGGCAAAGAAAATGAGGGCGGATAATAACTATCATAGATGTTATGAAATGGCCTCTTATCTGAATCCATACTCTCATCCCCTTTAGTGCTTCACAAACCACTCCAGACTGATCGGATTATCATCTCTATGACTCATGGGTGTGTTTCTCTTTTCACTTGTGTCCCCTTTGCTTTCAAAGCTAAGGTCACATGATGAAAAGGGAAAATTCACCCTGTAATGCCAGATGAGGTTTTACTGAAACCCAACATGGAGACTGGAGACCTGAAAGAAAAGTAGTGTCCTCCGCTGTTTTACATCTGAAGCAAAGTTCCATAAAAACACAGCCCAAATGTATAGTCTACTCATCTAAGCAATTATCATTCCTTTTTAGTTGTGAAACACTGCAGTAAAAGAAGCCATGAGTTGTCCCTTCTTTCAAGACACTTAGTAGACTCTTTTATATAATGTGTGGCTGTTCCTCTGGGCCAGCCTGGGACAGTCTTGGCTTATACTTGCTTTTCCTGTATAATCATAAATAGCACCCCATTTCACCTCCCAAAGTATCTCCATATGGATGATAAATACATACCCAAGTAATAATACTTCTCATTAGATGATGTTTTTTTAAATACCTGTAATTCTTGGGTAAAATAGAAAGTACAAGCAGTGAAGGCCCAAAAACATGGGCTGGCATTCTGTCTTTATTTTGGAATTACTATTTCTGTCACTCAGTATCAATTTAAGTAAGTTTATTGGGAAAAGGGTAGCATTTGGTTTTATATTATTTTTGAAAGTGCAACCAACATCTAATCTCTGTAGGGAAGATAACTGAATGGACAAGATGATTTGAGAAACTGAGAGGATGTTGCAGTAAATGGAGATCACAGCATATACTATGCACTTATATCCAATTTTGGAGAGGAGCAAAAGGCAAAACAAGGAATCTTCTGGGCAAGGGAAGCATCAGGCAGAGCAGCCCAAGCAATGGGTGGAGGCCTTGATGTCACAAGCCTTGAGGATGAGCACTTGCCTAGCATGTGTGATGCCCTAGGTTCAAACCTCAGTACTGCCATAAAGGGGGTGGGGGAAGTGGAAAGAAAAAGGACACTATGACTTGAGGTAGCCTTGACCGTTCTACTTGGCCATCAGTATTTCATCATGACTGGCATAGGGGCTCATGAGCCCCACCCCTACCTGGAGACTCTTGGCAGTTAATGGTTGCTTTTGGAAGGCAAGTCATTTTATTTATTGCCACAGTCACTGGTAAGTTGCTATGCTTCAGTAAGCGATGCCCCATCTATGCAAGGAACCCTAAGTCAGTGGATCCCAGAATTAGACATGAGTAAGGCATAGTGGAGCACATCTTTAATCCCAGCACTCTGGGAAGCAGAGGCAAGGTGGATCTGTGTAAATATCAGACCAGCCTGGTCTATTAGCAAGTTCTAGGACAGCCAGAGATCTTGTCTCAAATAAATAAATAAAGACATGAAAACAGCAGGGAGACATGCTTGGAGGAAGGGTTTTAGCAGGAGTTGAGAGAGAGAGTAATGAATGGCTGAACATGATTAAAATTCATTATGCACATGTATTAAATAATCAAAGAATGAAAACTAAAGTAGAAGGAAAAATAGAGCCACTATTCCTTACACCTAGACAGGCTCTACCTTTTGTTCTTTGAGTCCCTGGTGTCTATCTACCCTATTCCTTTGTTTTGCTTTGTTTTGAGACCTGTCTCCTGTAGTCTGGCTGGCCTGGAATCTCTGTGCTGGGGAGGACCTTGTGTGCTGCCACATCCACTTTTTTTTGTGGTACAGGAGTCAGAACCTAGGACTTAGGGCCTGTTAGTCAAGCACTCTCCCAACAAAGCTACATCTCCAGCCTCCCTTTGTTTTGTTTTTGTTTTTTATTAAAATTTTATTATTTATAGCTGTGTGTGGGTTTGTGTGTATGAATGTAGGTGCCTTCAGAAGTTAAAAGCAATGGGAACTCCTGGAGCTCCAGTTAGAAGTGGTTTTGAGCTGACTGACATGGGGTGTTGGGAACTGAACTCAGGTTCTCTAGAAGAACAGTCTGTACTCCTAACTACTGAGCCATCTTTCCAAACTCTGGTGTTTTGTTAAATTAGACAAGTGTCCTTTTGTGGGCCTTAATGGCCCTGAACTTGCAAAAATCCACCTGTCATTACCTCCCAAAGGCTGAGGTTACTGGTATGAACCACCACATCCTCCTCTCCACCCCATTTCTAAAAGAACTGGACTAATTTGTTTTCTTTTTTAAAATCATTGTTTGAGAAATTCATTGTTTTTACCAAGTCCCTCCGTCTCCTCTCATAGCCCAGAGCACTTTTCCTTCCCAATGTCATGCACTGTTTTTTGATGGAGTCTCTGTAGTGCTAGTACAGTATGTGCAGGGTGTAGGGCCATCCACTGGAACATGGGGTACAGTATGTACAGGGTGTAGGGCCATCCACTGGAACATGGGGTACAGTATGTGCAGGGTGTAGGGCCATCCACTGGAACACGGGGTACAGTATGTGCAGGGTGTAGGGCCATCCCTATCAAGGGCTGCATTTGAAGCAAACTGACTTTCTCTCCTCCCCTGGCAGCCATCACTTTCCAATAGCTCCTCAGTGGGCTGTGATGAAGACGCCTTTTTTTTTTTTTTTTTAAACTGTGGCATGCTTTGTGAAAGGCTGGTGTCTGCAGAACTTCTAATAACACATCATTTTGTGTCCACTGAATATGTATATGTGCATATTTTGATATTGAAGGCAAGCTATTTTTAGTTTCCTTTTTAGTATGTTTAGAGAAACTCCTAACTGTTGCTATGCTGCTATGGGAACAGTATCCATGTACACTGACATGTTTACAATTGTTTAAAACCCTATAAACTTCCCATGGCAAAGGCAAACAGCTTACTGCCATCAAGTTGCCCTGTGCTTTCCTTTTATTATTAGTTTATTTATTACTCCCAGATCCACATTGGAATCTGCTTAAGCCCAATTCATTCTGTATCTGTGCATACACCAAAGGCTTTTTTCCCCTCTCTCAATGATATGCTGATATGATATTAAATCTAGACAGGCTCTACCTTTTTCTCTTTGAGTCCCTGGTGTCTATCCTATTCCTTTGTTTTGCTTTGTTTTGAGACCTGTAGCCTGGCTGGCCTGGAATCCCTGTGCTGAGGATGACCTTGTGTGCCACTACATCCACTTTTTTGTGGTACAAGAGTTAGAAACTAGGACTTAGTGCCTTATTTAATATCATATCAGTGATATTAAATCATTATTTAAGTAATTTCACATTCATAGCTATAGTACTGCTGAAAGCAAATGAAAAATTTCCCCCTGAAATAATAAATATTACTTGTTCTTGTTAGGAGTTGAGAATTGAAGACCTCAGAGGTTTCTAGGTAAGCAATGAAAATAATACCCCTTGAGGATATATTGACTTTCTACATCAGGAGTAGGAAGCCTGGACAGGAAGTTAAGTATGACCATCATAATTCCTCTTTGTTCATACCAGCTGAATTTAAAGAGTATTCCCATCACCAGGAAGATGCAAACTAGATGCAAACTTCCAGCCTTTTCTAATCAGGGACAATTAGGTATCTGAGTATCTTTTCAATTTTTGGAAACTCAATCCTAATAGAAGAAACTCAGAAATTAGCCAGGCAGTGGTGGTGCACACTTTTAATTGCAGCACTCGGGATGCAGAGGCAGGCTGATCTCTGAGTTGGAGGCCAACCTGGCCTACACAGTAAGTTCTAGAACTGCTACACAGAGAAACCCTGTCAAAAGAGAGGGGGGGAAGAAAAGAAAGAGAGAGAGAGAGGAAGGAAAAGAAAAGAAAAATGGAGAAAAGGAAGAAGGAAAGAAGAAACAGAAATTAAGATGAAGGAGAACCATGTTTGTCTAAAGATGTCAAAATAGTGATCGTCTTCCCAGGGTGTTTTAGAGGCAAGAGAAACATTTGAAACTGAAACCCATCATCACCAATTACAGAATGGTTAGTTCTGACTACATAAAAGGGCACATGTACTCCCATAGAGCACAATTTCTTAAAGGATTTTATACCCACAGTACCTTATCCTTTAAGACAGTCTTTCCTATGTTTTGACTATTTGGGTAAGTAAATAGTAAGAAGTTTAAATTGTCTTAAAGGAGTCTGTTTTTATTTCTCTTCTACCAAAATCTCATTTTTGTCATCTTGCTGAAACAGTCATTTAAGTTGGACATAAAAGAAAAGCCCAGTTTTGATGGTGCTCACTCCAGCACCCTCAAGTCTGACATGGCAGGCCTCACAAGAGTTGGAGGTCAGCCTGGATTATGTAGCAAGACCCTGTCTCTATCAATCAAAACAAAAACAAATAAACAAACAAACACAAAACATTTCTCCCAATCTCCACCTCCCTCTCCTGCCCGACCCTCATCCATGTACAACAGAACCTCAAATAGGAGCATAGTTTTTGCTCCGATATGGTCATGACTTATGAGCCCCAGAGGCCATCCTGTCCTGTATGTGTCTGTCTTGCATGTGTAGATCAGGGGTTTGAAAGGCATTACTGGCCAGGACCCTTCCCGAAAGCATTTATGCACTTTCTCTGCTCCGACTCATCTGTGGGCATATCATTCTAAATCCTCCACAATGGCAGGTCTCTGTGTTTTGTTTTGTTTTTTCTTCCTTGTGGGAAGGATTCCTCTTGGCCTCTTGGAGCCTAACTGCAGTTAAGAATGTGACCACAAGGTCACATTTAGATTAGAACCCAGTAAAACCTGAGGAGCTTGCTAAGCAAGCCAATGGGGGACACTCAATAGGTCCAACTGTGACTGCCTTCCACTGCAGTGGGGGTGGGCATGGGTCACCGGGGCGCCTAATGGGAAGTGAATCTGTCTTGGCGGCTCAGGTCAGAGGCCAGGAGACCCAGGCATTAATTCCCCCGGGGTGGCCAGCGGAGGGAAGCAGGGAGGTGACTGTTCCTGAGCGCCCCACCCCCGCCCCTCCCTGGCAGCTGCTAAATTGGCTTCCTCATCCAGATTCTCTTCATAAGTAGCTTTCCATTTCCATTCTGTCTCTAAGGGAATTTCCCAAACTAACCTCCTCTAAACTTTCTTGAGGGACTGTTTGTGAGGGCAGGTGGAGGAATTCCCCGCCTTCTGACCACAGTGTTGCCTAGAGAGATTAACTGCTGATCTCCATCTGGGGGTTTTCTCTTCAGCCCACCACTACTTCCTGTTTCCCAACGGCCTCTGCTCTCTGGGAGCTAGAGAGTTTTCAAAGGGACAGACAACTTTGAGCACGGACAGAAAGCGAGTGTGTTTATAATACAGCGATGCCCGCCCCCTGGACTCCTAGTTCTGGGCCACTGGGACATTGAATTTGTAAACCAAGCCCAGGAACATTGCTGAGAGCTTTGGGTGGACAACACTGAAGGCTACAAAATTATTTGGAATATACCTTGCCATCATGAACCACATAAGGGTTGTTTCACAGATTATCTCTCCTGATTTAGGAGGAATAGAAATGTCTATGTTAAAAGAAACCACTAGGAGCAGGAGAGATGGTTGTGTGACTGAGAGGACTGGATTTGGTTCCCAGCATTCGCATAAGGCATCTACTCACACCCCGGCTGAAATTCCAGCATCAGGGTCAGATGAGACCCCTGACCTTCAGGACCTGCACATATGTGCACATATCCACGTACACATAATTAAACATAAAATAAAATACATTTTTTAAAACTCTGTTAATTGATGCATTCTCCACCTTCGGAAAAAATCCTTCCAGGCCAAGTTGAGATAAAGAAAAGCAGGTTTATTGGATTTGAGAGGGAGAGAGAAAGAGCACAGGCAGAGAGAGAGAGAGAGCAAGCAAAATGTTTGGATTATATAGGAAAGGGCTTCTAGGGAAGGGAAGTTCATCACAGAGGGCAGGGTGTGCCAGCATGCCCTGTAACAGGTAGAGACTGAGAAATGCTGGGAGAATCTGGAGATCAGGTCCTGAGTCTGAAGTCCTAACATTTTAAAGTAAAACCACTAAAGAAATTGCCATTCTCTTTTTGAGGAGTGCTGGGGATGGAATTCAGTCTTCACAGTTGCTTAGCAAGTGCCCCACTCCCATGCACACCACTCTTGATCCAGTGTGACAGGCACAGTAATGGGGGGTTTGCATTCACTTCTCATTTGATTCTGGTAAAAGTCGGGAGAGGCAGGCCTTATTGGATCTAATCAGCCAGTTCCCTGGCTGGCTTTAAACACACACCAAATTTGTGGAATGACCAGTCTAAGCTCATATTTAATCTCCATGACTTTGTATTGAAGTTTGGGTCTGTTTCACAGGTCTTGAGGGGCTACTGCCAACAAAGTGGTGGGTGGGAAGGACCTGGGGGGAGGAGCAGAGCAGAGCCAGGAAACTAAAACTAAAAATATTTTCTGAGGCACCGTGGGTGGTCTTTGTTAGATGGTCTTTGCATCTGCCTGGGCCTCTACTGTGTCCTGGGGAAGAGCTGCTGATCCATGCAGGGCTTCCAACAAATGTACACAAGATGCCTCAGCCAAACCAACTAACTAGGTCTTTCCCCTAGAGAACTTTTCCATTTAACCCTACTTGCTATCCTGGCTTAGTTCATTTTATCAAGGTCCTTAAGAGCTAATTCCCTGGGGGCAGGTCCCAGCCTTTCTCTGGTCCGGTGCTGAGGAGGCTTAATACTATGTATGAGAACTGTGTTCTACAACTGACCTACTTCCCTGACTCTTAATTGCCTCTAAGCCAGCCAGAGTAATGTCTGTGCATGTGTGCATGCCTGTGTGTGCATGTGTGTGCATGCCTGTGTGTGCCTGTGTGTTCTTGTGGTCTAGGGCCCTCAGGAGGATAGACTATAAGCAGCAGGTAACCTTTGCAAAGTTCTGCAGGTGTTTTTGGTTCCACCACAGGAGTGAACAGCGTGTGAGGTGCTGGTCCAAGGAGGTCTCAAAAGCTGACACAGTGGACACAGTTGCCCAGGTGCCCCTTACCCTCTGCATGCGTTGCTCTTTCTCTCCGAGGTCTGAAGAGGAGAGTCCCAGCTTTATCCTGTTCAGCCACATTGGGCCCAGACTCTGCCACTGGCTGATTGCTGAGAAGTTCTCCAATGATATACCTGCATTAATTAATAAGTCTAATGGGTAGGATTCAATATTAATCTAATTCCTAGTTGTGGAACTTGGGGTGAATAAATCTTTTATTTTATTGTGGAGCTGGAAATCTGATCCAGGGCCTCACACATGCCAGGCAAATGCTCTACACTGAGTTATATTCAAGCAAAGCCTTATTTTACTTTATTAAGACAGAGTCACAGGCAGCCTAGGCTGGCCTTGAATTTGCTCTGTGGACAAAGATGACCTTGAACTCCCAAATCTTCTACCTCCTTAAAAAAAAAAAAAATGCTGGAATTTCAAGTTTGTGCTGTCATCCCTGGTTCTACCCCTTACCTGTTAAACCACCAGGAAAATATACCGCAGCTCTTAAGCCGCAGACATATGGGCTGAGTTATTATTTCAAGTACTCAGGTGGCAGAAACAGAGCAAGCACTTAATCTGCTTAGAAGGAACAAGCAGGGCCAGGTAAGGGGGAATGCCTTCCATTGTCAGGGGTCATGACTTACTCATCCTCACTGCTGCCCAGGCGTCTTCTCGGCAGGTTTTGCAACTTCAGGGGGCTAGGTAACCAGTGCCAGCATTCAGCTTTCAGTCTCTTCTGTTCCAGAAAACAAAACAACAAAACAAAATGAGGCCTTTAAACTCAAATCTGGCCCTCCACAATTCTTCCTAGGCAAACAGCCACAAATTAATTCATCATGTGGTCTCTCTCAGACAATGGTACACCTTATGGTCAAAACCCCTTTCTCTTCAAGTGCCACTGTTCTTCCGATCAATCTGAAGATGAGCAGGGGACAACAGTTTAAGGGGCCATCAAATCAGGGGCTGAGTAGACCCTCTGTTTACCATTCAAAGAATGACAAGACCCTTTCCTGTACTGTTCTGTGTCCAGATTGAAAGATGGAATGTTCCAGAGTCTCAAGAAAAGCAAGGTTCTGTCTTGGTGGCCAGATTGGCATATCTAGCAGAGATTGCCAAGGTTCTAATTTCAACCCCCATCTTCCAGCTCAACATATTAATTTCAAACTTTGTCTTTTGTTTGTGTGTTGAGTCAGGGTCTTATGTAATTCCAGCTATGGTCTAGCTTCTTATGTAGCCAGGACTGGCTTTGAACTCCTGATCCTCCTGCTTCTACCTCCCACATGCTGGGATTGTAGACATGTGCCTCCACAGTTGGCTTAATTTCAAAATTGAATACTAAAACAAAACCAGACAAAATAAACCCTCAAGGATGTTTTTTCTCTTTAAGTTAAAATTTATATCATGGCTGTTGCTTAATAGTCTATGTAAAATGGTATGATGGCATTCCTGGTATAAGGTGTGCCTCATGGTATGTGGGAAATTGGCAACAAACAGAATTACCAGCAGATTAGGAGAACCCAGCCTGTTGCTGTGTGCCGAGAACTCTGGCTGCTGCTGGTTTGATACAACAATAAAGATCTGTGCTGAAAAACTCTCTTCATGCATGAAACCTGGCTGAAAACCTCAAGCTACCCTTGGCCCAGAATGTATCATTGCTTTCTTCCGTGTCTGTTTCTGTGCACTAAATTGTAAGAGTTGAGTGTTCAGTGGAAGGTTAGCATATCATTTGAGCTTAATGCAACTCGACATTTTCATGCTTTTGTATTGCTTAAAAGAAAAGAGAAAACCATGCAAGCCATCTCCTTCTTTTAGGCAACCCACTGGCAGCCATAGTAAAGATTCTCATTTTCCTTTTTATCCGTTTGACTATTGAAAATGTTCCACGTTCCTTGTGTCCACCTAGTTGTGACTGGCTGGTGATGGGGTGGTGTTAAGCATTCTAAATGTTAATTGGTCCTGCTTGCTGTCTGTTACTTAATTGACTCTGATTGGTTAAATAAATGCTGAGGCCTGGAGATTGGGCAAAGACAGAGGTAGACAGGACTAAGGTTCGCGGGCTTTTAGAGAGATACAGAGCATCTTGGGAAGAGGTTGCCAGGAAAAAAGCCAGGAGTAAACAAGGAAACCACGCCATGGGGTAGATTAAAGAAGATCCTTCCACGTGGCCTGGAACATCAGCTTAGCATGGAGAATAATAGTCCAAAGGGACGAATGTATATATGGGGTCATATTTGGGTAATAGAATTATGAGCTAGCTTAGATGGGCTAGGATCACACAACCCAGGCCTAGACTTGTTAAGATCCACCTGGTGTCTTATAACCCGCATTTGTAATAGCGGGTTAAGGATTTAACACAGCCGATCAACTAAATATAATATAAATACTGGGTAAACAATTTAATTAGTTATATTTTTTTTCTACAGGCTGGGGCTGGCTGGTCCTAGAAATTTTCTGACTGGGAGGTCAGCGGATCTGCCCATGTTGGCATCTGTGGACTGCCTCTGCTTGTACAGCTGCCTGGTTGTCATCACAGCCCTGCATACTGCCGATGTTTTATCTTTCCAGACTCTTCTCTGTGAAAGTCACCACCTCCTGAGCACAATTCTGTGCTTCACAGTTTCCCCAGTGGATCTGGGAGAGTGAGGTCACCTCTCCATTGACCCTCCCAGGTCATCATAGCTATTGCTGGTCCCAGTGATCAGCATGCAATGTAACATAATGTAACATAACATAATGCAATGCAATGCAAGGCAACTGGATGGTTGCTAGTCAAGCAGTGAATTTTTCTCACAGTATTTTAGCTTCTGATAACCACAGTTCCACAAATAAGCAGACATTAGTAGATGTAAAATGCATTAGCCATAAATTCTTCTCTATAGTATAGCAAATATGATTTAAAATTTTACTCTTACTAAATGAAACTGCTTAAATAGCTAGGAGAGGAAGGATCTACCAGTAAAAACCTGCAATCATCCTTACTTACAAACCCTGAACTCTGATTGCAGATGCAGCCTTCAACGTTACCTTTTTTTCCCAAAGATAATTTTCATATTAAATATTAGCTATGACTTAGATATCATGACATGTCTCAGACAATCTTTAAATGTGGGGAAGAACACAGTGGCAAAACCTGGTTACTGTGCCCACCCCTCTAAAATAAATAAAGCTTTAAACAAGAGAATAGATACATGTGCTCTTGAGCTCGGAGTTATTAGAGCAAGACACCAGGGTCCCAGAAGAAATTAGTCACAGACTTAGGCCCGCCACCGTCTAGGAAACAGTTGCTCTTGTCCTTCCTCCCTCCCTTCCCGATGTCCACACACTGACTCATGGGCTCTTCTTGTGTCATTGGAGGAAAGGCATCAGCTGCAGGAGGTGTGCGGTGTTGGAGTGTGGTAATGGGTGCCTGGCTTCTACCTCACTCTGAAATCCCTTCTTAGGAAAATGGTAGCTTTTGAGAGAGATAGAAGTGACAAGGCCGAGACATTGTTCAACTTTAAGAGGCCTTGTTTTGCATGAGTTGTCTATAATAGCAGAGCTGATTTTATCATTTCTGAGATGACCCATTGCCCAAGTGTATTCACAGTTGTGATAATTCAATGGTAAACTAACTTTCTACTATTTCCATAGCATTTAGTACACATGTATTAGACATTAGGTATGTTTCCCTCCTTGGAAAAGCAATGAACTCATTTGATAAGTATTTCTCACATTAATACACAAAGAAAACACCTATGAAAAATGTGATTAGCTACAGTGTGTGTGTGTGTGTGTGTGTGTGTGTGTGTGTGTATGTATTTTTAAAAAACCAACACTGTCCTAAAAGTGAATCTACACTCACTCTCTCCAGTTTCTCTCTTCTTCTCACCTCTTAACTTTCCCCCAAACAGGTGTTCCATGCACATTATTGAGACAGCCACTGAAGACCCCCCCCTTTTGGAAGTTCTTGGATGGCTCTCAGGCCACATGGTGAGGATGTGTGCTGGTAGCAGATGACCCTTCTCCCTTGGAAATGGCTTCTTTTCATGGCTTTCAAGATACTGCCCCTGTCTCTCGCTCCCACTCTCACCCCTGTCCTTTGCTAGACCACCCCCCTTCTCCCTGGCTTCATAATGGTGAAGGGTCCTAGGGTTTTGTCTTTTGGGTTTTTTTCTCCACTCTGTTGGTGATCTCCATGTTCCATGACCTTGAGTATTATACAGAAGCCATTACATGCATGTCTCCAACTTTGACTGTTCCCTGAACCTCAGACCTTTACCATTGCATGCTGAATATCTCAAACATAAGTCCACACCTGGACTCCATCTTTTCTCTTGAAGCCTGTTCCACTCACAGGCTATCCCGGCTCAGCTGACAGTCACTTCTCCTGAAACTTTGGAGTCATCCTGTATGCCTTTTTCTTTTCCCAAATCTTTTTATAACCTATGTGCAACTAATTTTCAGCACTTCTGCTTTTTCCCAAGACACAACACCTCTTGGATTATTGCAGTAGCCTTGCAACAAATATGCCTGCTCCTATCATTGCTACTCTGTAGTTCTGACTCAAGAATTCAAGGAACATGATGCTTCAAAAAAACGTAAGTCAAATATAAGCTCAAAACCTCCCAGCTATGCCCCATTTCATTCAGGGTAAAGAGGAGTACTTGCAAAGGCTGACACATCCCAGATGGTCGGCTCTATTAGCTCCTCAGTCTCAACCCTGCTCATCTCACCTTCCATCCCACTCTCTACTGGTCCTCTAACTCCTTTAGACATATAGGAACACTCAATCTGGAATGTTCTCCTTGTTTACAAGGATATTTGCTTGCCCCATTCCCTCCCGTCTTTCACAGTGGAGTCTGTACTTCCAGCTATTTAAAACCAGCTGTCTTCCTTGTTTCTGCTCAGCATACCCAGTCTCTGACCCTGGCCTGATATTTCATTTTTCCACCCTTTCTTCCATGCCTACATTGAAATGACTTACTTACTGTGTTTATAGTTTATTTTCTATCTTTCACCTATACATAGCCTCTGCTAGAACAGGAGTCTTTGTCTTATTCAGTGATGTATTCCAAACATCAAGATCAGTCCATGCCACAATGCATGAAACAACTCAATATATTTTTAAATGGAGTTCAAAATCCCCCAAGACAGGAATGACAGACGAAGGAAAGTCTGTATAAGTCATATCTGTGGGGATATAGTGACTTTAATGGGGATTTAAATCTCTCACTTCCTGGTCACAGAACTGAGTGTATGTTTGGATATTCATAAATTAAAGGCATTCAAAAGAGTTCATTTGCCTCATGAGCTACTGTTGAAGAGCCCTATAAGCACCTCTTTTTTTCTCCTTCCCCACCTCTTTCCCTTTGGCATAATTCCTTTGAAATACTCGAATTGTCTGGGTGTTTCTACTTTGGAGTCACCTGAAGGGCATAGGCTAGAGGATAGTCTTGGTGAAGTTTCATAATCAAACACCTCAACATTCACTCTATCCCTGTTTTCAGGAGAGCGCTCATCAGCCCCTAGTGAGAGCCACTCATAGCATTTAGAGAGCTGTTGAATTCAAGACCTATTTAACTTGGAAATTCCTGGGATTTTGATGAGAAGTTGGTTTCTAGGTGAAAACCATTGACCACTCTTAGTTCAAGTGTGTCGACGGCTACAGCTGTTACATATTTATATCAACACCTTCCTTTCAGGGACATTTCATGAAGCGCTTTTCTTGGTACTGTGAGGCAGGCTACAAGTGCCAATGATTAACGTTTCTGAAACTGCTCAAGACTATTTTGTGGTAGTGTCAGCCGTTACACACTCCTGAAAGTGTAAAAGTTACCACATGCTTGGCGCAGAGGATAAAGGGGTCTCCACCTCACCAGGCTACTGCCCACCACCTCTCACACGCTCTTTTGTTCTCCTTCTGTGAATTTTCTGTAACAACTGGGTCATGCCGATGGAAATATAATGTGTCTATAATATGATTAAAATGATATGAAATATTTTCTTAGAAATAATTTTCCCCTTTGAGACAGGATCTCACAAGATAGACTGTCATAGGACTGCTATATAGCTCAGGCTGGCCTCAAACTCAGGGTCCTTCCGTCTTCACCTCCTAGGCGCTGGACGTACAAGCGTGAGCTGCCTTGCTCCACTGCTTGTTATTTATAATAAAGGTTTTTTTTTCCCCTTAAAGTAACTGTAGTTGGAGAAATATTTTGTCACTCAAAATAAAAGACTAGTATTTCAAACAACTGTCATGTTTTAAAAATTAAAAGCATTGCTATAGGAAGATAGTAGCATTATAGGAAGTAGAAGCGAATGGGAGCCTGCAAACTTATTGTCGGAATAATGGATTCGTGAATTGTTTTCTGAGGACTGAAAGTTTGGTAGATTGTTTTGTCAGTTCATGAGGAGAGACCGAAGTTCCAACATTGAGCAAACATCAGTCATTCTGTGACTTCCTCCCGTGGCCAGACCTCTCCAGGCAGCATGAGAGAAGAGAAACAGTTAGGCAGTGACTTGCTGCTGTCTTGCCATGCTAGAAACAATGGAACTGATTTCTTCACTTCTCTGTTCTCTGTCTGCAAATCACCTGGGCCTAAAATGTCTCAGTCTTTTAGGTACTGACTGAATGTTAATAAATGGGAGGTTGAGCTCAAAATAAAATTGCAAATCAGATTTTGAGTTTGATGTAAAAGCCTGAGAGAAGCAGGTTGGTTGCTCATTTAGATTACAAATGTCATCAAAAATAGAAACCAAAAGGTTAGGTAATTTCTAAATTAGACACTCTTTCTTAGAATAATTACCATGCTACCGCATCTGTGTACTTCGGTTGAATTTGAATAACACTTTATTGCTCAGAATAATGTTCTATTCTCGTTGCCAGATAATACTTGACGTATTTGCTCTCATGCTCCCTGACTGCAGGAAGGGTGTTGGCTCACATGGCTGGCACAACCTCAGCAGTGGACCTTAATTCTGCTGGAACTTTTCAGTCACACACACACACACACACACACACACACACACACACACACACACACACAGAGAGAGAGAGAGAGAGAGAGAGAGAGAGAGAGAGAGAGTCCTCCCTACTCTGTTCTTTCACAGGCATGAGACCTCATCTAAATTTTGTTTTCTAGAACTAAATTGGCTAAATCACCACTAGTGACATCCCACAGTCACAGCACATTGTGTCAACCATCTTTCTGCATGAAACACTCTATAAAAAGAGTAGGCCCACCAGCGATCAGTTGAAAGGAATCGTTACAAGCTCTCATTGTAGAAAACAGTTCTGGGACACTAGTTCAGTAGCAAGTACACCTGGTCAGTCTGGACCATGGAGGTAGCTGCGCCAGTAGTAGGTGGTTTCCAAACTTAAACAATAGGTTTCCAGATTCCTTCTAAGCCTGAGTCAGAATTTAAGAAATGTTAATCCATCCCATTTTATAGTGTGACACCTACAAAATTAAACAGGATTTTTCCTAAAATGACACGAACTTGCCATAGGAGGCTGATTCCTGATTAGGACAACAGCGTTGCTTTCACAATGAACATCTAATGTGACATAAATGAAACAACAGCCATGTATTTAAATTTCAATTACCGGGATTGGTAGTTTGAATGGAATTATCAAGGGCTCATCTATTTGAACGTCTTTGTTCCCAGTTGGTAGCACCTCTTGGGGAGGTTTAAGAGGTGTGGCCTTGCTAGGGGAAGTATGTCACTGAAGGGTTTGAGAGCTTAAGGCCCCACCCACCCTGTGGGCAGTTCATTGTCTCTGCTCTTGTGGTTCAAGATGTGAGCTCTCAGCTTCCTGCCCTAGCCGCCTGCCTCTGCTGTGTCACTATGGAGTCTTATCCCTCTGGAACCCTGAGCCAAAACAGTCCTCTCTCTTCCTTAAGTTGCCTTGGGCATGTGTTTTATCACAGCAAATACTACACAAGGGTATAAATATTAGTTGTTTAGCTCACCCCTCACTTAACCCTTTCAAATGACAGACGAATGCCTTTTTTCTTTCTGAGTTAGAGAGAATTGTTTATCTCAAAGCTGCTAATAGATTTTTAAAGATCCTCATCACACAGGGAAAAAGGAGTTGGTGAACTGAAAGATAACCATGCTCACTTTTTATCACTAAAAAAAAAAAAAAAATACCCAAGAAAATTAACTTAAAGATGGAAAGATTTATTTTGGATCCTGGCTTCAGAGATTTCCCTCTGTGGTCTCTTGGCCTCGCTTCCTATGATGAGGCAGGGAGCATGTGGTAAAGCAAGGATGCTCATTTAGTGACAGCCACACAGAAGAGCCCGTGAGGACTCACTTCCTCCAACTAGGTCTCATCTGCTAAGTGTCTATTGACGGACTAATCCACCGATGTCAGAGGTCACAGAATCCAGTCACTTCCTCAAAGTCCCACCTCTGAATGTTGCTACACCGGGAACTACACCTTGAACACATGAGCTTCTGGGAGACATCCCACACCAACTGCAACAATAAATCAATTATCTTGATGGGCTCTTTCTACCATATATTACTGGATCAGAATATCCTACTGTACTTTAGAAACAGAAACAATTATTTGTTAATAAAAAAAAACTAAATAATAAAAATGAAATGCTTTGGGGCTGAAGAGATGGCTCAGCATAAGAACACTTGCTGTTATTCTGGAGGACTCAGGTTCAATTCCCAGCACTCACACGTAGGCTCTCAACCCTCCATAACTTCAGTTCCAGGAGATCCAGCACCCTCTTCTGGTCTCTGAGGGTGCCAGCCGTGCAAGTGGCACACAGACATATGTTAGAACAAAGTAACCATACACATAAAATTAAGAAAAAAGCCAACAAAAACCTACATCATAAATTTTTTAAAGAAATGGTTTTAGTCTTTCATAACTTAAAAATATATGCCCAGTATGCAGAGAACCTACTGATCCCTTAGTACATTTTCTTACTCTGTAGGGCTAGAAATTAGGAATTTTTTTTAAAAGATGGGCAAATTGATATCCATGAAAAAGAGACTGCTTCCCCTTGAAAATGATTAAGAAGAAGAATGACAGCTGGAGTTTCCCTTATTCAAAGTGCTTGGGAGCAGAAGTGTTCAGAATTTCAGATTCTTTTCCTTTAGATTTTGAATATTTACTTTTTTTTTTTTTCATTTTTCTTGAAGTCACTATATAGCTGAGGGTGAACTTGAACTTCTGGTCCTTCTGTCTCCATTTCCTGTATTATAGGTGCTAGGGACTGAACCCAGGGCTTGGTGAATGCTAGACAAGAAGTCTACCAATGGGGCGACATCTGCAGCCCTGTTTCCACATCTATGACTATGATAGGTGTTGTGAGTGGGACATAAGTCTAAACACAAAATTCATTTATTTTCAGATACACCTGTCCTTAAGGCAACTGTACAGAGTGTTTGGAATAATTTGGAGCATAAAGTGGTGTTTCATGACATGGGATTTCCCAGTTGTGATGTCATTTCAGTGTTCAGACCATTTCCAGTTCTGGAACATTTCAGAGTTTGAGATTAGGGTTGCTCAACTTGGCTGATTCATCTTCTGGAGTTTTCCTTACATGACAATTGGTGTGTAACTCTTGCCTTCTTCTGCTGACTAGACATACCCACTGCCATCTTGGAGCATGGAGACAAGGATGATACTGTACTGGGGTCAGGAATGCCAAGCCACATTCCAACATTTGCAGCTTCATACGAAAGACACAATATCTTGTCTGAATGAGTCCTTTCTGTGTCTGTATTCCCCAAATGAAAAATAGTTTCAATGGAACCAATTACTTACAATAGAAAATATTGGCCTATGTCTGTCATAAAGAAATAAATTTGTTTAGCCAACACCTGTGAGCTTACCCTCATCTCTCTTTCTCGTAGACTATATCAGTCCCTGTCGCTATAGAACATGACCTTGGAGCATGACCGCACTTCAGAGTGGGGGATGACCCTAACCTTGACTGGAATAAAAAAAAAAACTTGAAAATAAGACTGGGAAAATGAGACATGAATTTGAGCAGGAAGACTAATGATATCTGAAATACTTAAAATTGTGTTTTTCACTGTGTTTTGGGAGAGGTGAAAGAAACCAGGTAGAGAAGAGAAAAAACAGGGAATCAGAGCCAGAGAGAGAAACAAATATTTAAAGATATTAAATACTTAAAGATGGAGGTCCTCAGGGCTCCTGTAGTCTGGGGTCCAGTTGCCTGGGAGGCACGTTATCCACTTACCATCTCATGTCTCATTGTTGCTGTTTTCAAGCCACTGATCACGACAGAACCTTCCACATGGGTCAGAAATGTGCACAACACTTCTCTGGCAACCGTCCTGGTCCAGTGATGGACGTGTGTCCTGAGTTGGCACAATCTGATTGAAATTTATATTCCACATCCAGGGGAGAAATCACTCTTTCTTTTGCCAAAAGGGAACATGTCAACGTGTTCCAATAAAACAGGTAGCCAACCTACAGGCTGCTGTTTGCCTACCCCTGGGTAAGCCAGTTTGAATCAGTTTTCTGCTACTTGTTGCCAAACTACCTACATTATATATGTATATATATATCATATTATATTATATCATATATCATATATATGTTTCCATTCATTTTGGGGGCATGCTACATCTTCCTGGTTGAGTCTCTAAAGAAATCTAGTGTCTGGAGAGGATAAGCAAAGTGTTTAAGAAAAGGCCCAGCATAGACAATCATACACATATGGATAACCATGTGGGGGTGAGTTGGTTCATATTGCTGTGCTGGGATCCCGTAATAAGTCCTCTTTCTTACTTAAACTAGCCAAGTGCCTCACAATTCTTTCAGAATTTTCTTTTGGGATGCTTCTTTGGTGACTTTTTACCTATTTCTTTGGGTAAGATACTGATCAGTTTTTTTTTAAATTATAATCTCTTCCTGGTTCTCCTTTTTAAAAATCAGCTTAGTATTTCTGTGCCAGAAATGTGACACTCCCTTTAAGAATTGGATCTATTAAAATTTTCCCTGATAACGGAGCTCTGTTTGAATTCCTTTGGGCCTGATGATCAATAACACAAAAAACTTGACGCATGAGGTGTGACTGTAATGTCTCACAAAGATGTTAGCGCAGATGCCAAAGCTCAGACAGCCAATGTGTTTCGCTAAATGCACTCACAACCAGGAGTTAGATTCCAGGAACACTGCTGTCTCTTGAAGTGTCTTTGAAATTCCTCCAATATCCTCACGCTACTTTTAACAACTAAATATTGATGGGGATATATCACATTGTCACCAATCTTGGCTTGGAATGAAGTCCTACCATTTGCCAAAAAAAAAAAAAAGTGATCCCCTTAATAATTGTAATTCTGAATATTTTTCTTTTCCTTTCCATTCCTTCTTTTCTCCCATGACCGTGAGGCATTTAGCCGGGGAAACCACCTTGCTATGGGACTAAAACCACCATTTTCAGTGTGTTCATAATTGAATGGGGAAGAAAATAAGTAAGTTAGAGCGTAGTTCCAATTTGCCCAGGCTTGACCAGTCTGTGCATGCAAATATAATCCTAATAGAAATACCCGAGTCTACAGGCTTTGTCCTGCTTACACATACAGGCTCTTAGGCTTTTCACACAGACTCCCTCAAGGACTACTTAGACTTTTCAGCTCAGTTCTCCCCTATCACAATCTGTTGTTTTCAAGCTGCCAGAAATCTGGAAATTCTCGCTTTTGTTTGTTTGCTTATTTTCAGAACGTTCATCTAAGGGTGGAGGAAGGCAATACTATTTCTTACACTACTTTAGGCTTCTCATACTGTTTCCTCAAGATTCTAGAAGATATTTTAATAAAGGGGGGGGACTCTGTGGTAGGCAGCTCTACTTGCAGTGTCTCCAGAATAGCTCACGATGAAGAGCCTGTATTGTTTTCTAAACTGACCCGCTCCAAAAAAAAAGGGGAGGGTCTAGTCTGTCTCACTAAGCTAAGCGTGCAGAGCTGAAAGACAGCAAGACCAGCAGGCCACGTGTCCTTCTCAAGCTCAATGTCCTACTTCATTTCTGTTGCTGTTGTAAAATATCCTGATGGTTTTGTCAACCTGACACAAGCTGGAGTTGGCTGGGAAGAGGAACCTCAATTGAGAAAATGCCTCCTCCGTCAGATTGGCCTGTAGAGAAGTCTGTAGGGCGTTTTAATGATTGGTGTGGGTGGGCCAAGTCCATGCAGGGAAGGGGTGGACAGGGGCAGTGCTGTCCCTGGGCAGGTGATCCTGAGTGGTGTAAAAAAAAAAAAAAAAAAAAAAAACATACTGAACAACCCACGAGGAGCAAGACAGCGTTCTTCAGCTTCTTCTGCTTCAGTTCCTGCCTTTGGTTCCTGTCCTGACTTCTCTCAGTGATGGAATATGACCTGAGAGTTGTAGGATGTAATAAGCCCTCTCCTCCCCAAGTCCTTTTTTTTGGTCCAGGTGTTTTATCACAGCACCAGAAACCCTAACTAAGGCGACTGAGAAGGAACAACTTAGCAGGGAAAGACTTCTTTAATCCTACAGTTCCAAGCTGTAGTCCATCGCTGTGGGGAAGGAACAGCAGCAGAGCTTCACACAGCTGGTCACAGCACATCCCCAGTCACAGGCAGAGAAAAACGAACATGCACATGCTCACCAACTCGCTTTCTTGCGCTCTTCTTGATTTTTTTTTCACGCTTACAGTTTAGGACCTCCTGGATGGTGCTGCCCACAGAGGGCTGGGTCTTCCCACATCAGCTGACTTGATGAAGACTTAATTGGCTTAATTAATCCTGGGCAGTCATGCGCACAGGCCAAGATGGTGTGGCCAGTCCCTCGTTGGGTGCTCTCCTCCCAAGTGACTCTGGGTTGTCAGGCTGTCAGAACGAATCATCACAACTCAGGAAGGTGCATTCAGGTGCCTCCCTTTTTCCTTTTCCATCACTTCCTTCCTGCCTTCCAGTGGTTTCTAGAAGAACATACACTTCTGCGTCACAACGGCAAAGGGCTTATGAGAACAGAAAAAAGTTAGAGCCCCAGTCTCCATTTCATTGTGATCTAGCTGTCGTCCATGTACAAGTAGGGACAATGTTCCTTGCCCCCCGCCTCCGATTCAGGGCCACATTTTGTTTTCTGGGTCCAAATGTAGGGATATATGGGCCCCCCCTTATTCCAAAGTCCTTGATAATTACCATCTTTCAAAATCTTTTCACAGTTCCTTTTTCTAAAAGCTTAGTGGCCACCAAAGTGGTTCAGTGGGTAAAGTAGCTGGTTACCAAGCCTGGGGACATTAACTCCCTCCCGGGGACCCACACGGTGGGGTGGAGAGAACCAACTCCTGCGAGTTGTCCTCTGACCTGTGCATATGCCCACACACTAAGTAACTGTGATGTTGAAAAAGCAGTCTCTAAGAACTTCAGCGCAGCCCTTGTGATCCTGCTTCTCTGGGAAGCAGCCATCCCTGAAGTCCAACTATAACCCAGGCTCAGACTTCATTTCCTGATTGCTTTAACCCATATAGTGGTAAGAGCTGCAGTAGACACACAGGCAGGGAACAAAGAAGTAGAACAAAGTAGGAAACCAGAGAAAGAGAGAGAGAGAGACAGAGAGAGACAGAGAGAGAGACAGAGACAGAGAGAAGCAGATGGTATTTGGGGGGAAAAACAAGACTGATAAGATTCTGCCTGCTAGATATGTTTGTCTTTTGCATGCCCTCTGTACCTTGTCCTTGTAGCTTCCTCCCTGTCTCATCAGTTCTAAGTATACAGTTAGTTAAATATTGGTTGACAGAGAATTACCCGCTTGGTGTAGCCTCACACCTCTCTCCACTAGTACTTGCTTTGCTGTACTGGTTGTTCTTTGATCAAACTGGGATATGAGATGATCAATAATAATGAGATCTCACATCAACGACTACCTAGGTGTGCTGAACCTTGTGCAAGATGAGAGCTGCCAGGATGGATCAGATCACCTCCAAAGAAGCCTCCGTGTACCGTGCTGGAAGGTCGCACAACTTGCTACGAGAACACAGAAAAATTCTGTAGGATGGGCTCAGAGAAGGTTCCACATTGGAACTCTGTGAAGAATGAGAGGACTTGAGTGAGGAGAGCATGCAGCAAATGAACAGATCCAGTCTGCTAAGGAACATGGGTAGTAGATCCTTCTAGAATTTTCTTCCATCTTTTATCACATGCCAGTCTCTTAAAACATTGCATATGTCGTCCCTGAAAACATAACTTCATAACCAACACTGCTCATAAGGACTGTGACAGTGGGATTGTGGCCTGTCATGCATTTTAGATAGTATCTGCACTAAAGACAGACTTTCATCGAACAATGCTTCTGGCGATATTTTAAAGAAAAGATTAAAGGAGCATGCTGCATGTGAATCATTTGATCCAATTCTGCATGCAAAGCAGATGGCCACTAAATATTCCATTCCTGGTATTGTTTGTCTTATAAATACTAAGAGAAGTTGAAATGGAGGATTCCATTACATTAAAGGAAATTTTCTTCCCCTATAACATATTCTCGACTATCCAGCAAGCTTCCTACTCCCTGGAGCAATGCTCTAAGGGCACACACATTCCAGAACGATTAGTCTTCCCTCTGTTGTTACTAAGAGCCCTAAAAGCCATGGAAATCAATACATACAATAATTTATCACTGACATATTAACATTTTCTATTCATTTCTCCTGGAATAGGATTTCGCTTCCCCCAAGGAGTGTTATTCTTTTACAAGACAACTAGGCAACAAAGTTTTGAAATGCTTCCATCAGCAGTTTTTATGAAAAATAACAAGAAGCCCTGGATAGTTTTTGCAAGTTTTGGGAGTCTGGTGGGTTCCTTGTCTCTCTCTCCTATCTGAAAATCATTGTCAGCTGGCCATGCAAACTTGGATGTTTGCAAAACTGTCCTGGGAACTTCATTACAAGCAGGTTCTGGTTCTGAACTGAGGCCAACAGGTCTCAACTGTTACCTGCTTTAGGTCTTTGAACTTGTTCTTTTTCCTGACAAAAGCAGGGAATTGCATGTGCAAAGACCACAAAGTCCTGACTGGATGACTGTCCCTGTGTCTTCATCCCTTCTGAGTGAATTTTGAAAGTTAAATCATGACATTGTGTCATGTTTTAAGGGGGAAGGATGCTTCAAGGACTGAACTAAAGGAGTCAGAACTCTTCAGAAGGCATCCTTGATTTTATATATATACATATCAGAGACGATGTAAGGATGGCATAACAAAGGGGGAGAAAGAAAATAACAGAGGTTCATCTATCTATCCTATACCTTCAATTCCATACTATGGAATTCAAAGCACAGAAAATATAAATTACAATAGCAAAATTAATACAGAAATAGTCTATTTTATAAAAGCAGATGTTGAGAGCATTCTACTGAGCCCCTTTATTTTTGTCAGGAAATTTTTACTCCAAGTGACCCCACACACAAGGGATATATATAGCTGTTCAGCATTTCCCAAGAGAACAGCATTATCTGTCATTGTTCTTTGTGTTCAAAGATACTTCTGGCAATGATGTTCCTATTCCCGTGCAAGAGTCTGGCAGAAAGCCCTAAGATGTGACCTAATTTCTAAATAGCTTGTCCTTCTGGTGAGCTAGGATTCTTAACACTTGCTGCATTTTATGATCCAAACCTATAGAATCCTGTAGATGGTGGGGAAAGAATTGGGAAGGCAAAAGAGATTTCCACCTGGATTACCTTGTGTTACTAGAGGATTTTTTTTCTTTTTAAGGATAATAGCCCCTGCCTATTAGTCAAAGGAATGGTGCAAAAACCAACACATTAGCTTTGCTTTCTAAGATAAGGGCTCTTGAGAGCCTAGAATTGGATAATCAGGTGATTTCTTGCTAGCTGGAGGATGCATCTTGTCTATTTATAGTCAAGCTGCCCTGGAAGGAGTGAGGAAATGTTTGTGTATGGCCTGTCTAACCATTCCTTCCATCCAGAGTGGTTCTTGAAAGTCAAATTATAACATTGCATTATGCTTAAAAGGGAAGAGTGCATCGTAGAAAAGGCATTTACTAACCTCTTGAGGGATGGTTGTGCACTGATCAGATGACAGACCAACGTGTTCGGCTTTCACAATGTAGGAGCATTAACAAGGATGTGGGGTCACTGTGGAGCATGGAGAAACATAGAGCAATCATCTTGGCACAAGAAGTTGAGGTGCCAGAAAAAAAAATAAAAGATCTTAACCATCATGAGAAGAAAGGAAACAGAAATAAAAGTGACAGCCTTCAGTTCTTAAAACCAGTTCTGGCTCACATTGCATAGTTCGTCAGGGCCTTTGAGCCTTGCCTTGCTGGTAAGTTGTCTCTGTGTTCTGTCTTCTAGCTTTACTGTGTGTTAAATGCACACTTCACTTACTGAAAAGCATCTCACACGTGTTATAGGAATGAAAACTAACACATACACAGCTAGTAGATGGCAGAGGTAGAGTTAACACAGCACTCTGACACCGTAAACGATGCCTTTATGTTGCTCAGACGTTTATGGCTCCAAAAAGAATGGATATTTTTATTTCTTCGATGATCATTTGGTGGGAATGGGTCCCCAAAGAGATCTGTTACCTGCTTTCTTATTCAAATCTTGACATGCAGCACTTGGTCCTGTTAAAGGAAGGTGCTGTTAATGATGTCATAATCTAATGTCCAGGAGTTTTAGACATGAGACTTGCAATATGCCCCTCCTCCTCCCACACTTGGCATTCCTAGGCTCAGATTGATATCTTCCCCTGTCGGGTTCTGGCCTGTCCAGCAGAGCCCACTCTGTCCAAACCAAGCTGCTAAAAACAGCAACCACACAGAGGTGGCCAGCGGAAACTAGGATTTCCATTCCTGTCTCCCAAGCTCTAGATCCTGAGAATCTAGGGAAGTGCTGGGCTGCAGACTTCCTCTCATTTCTTCCCACAAACTTTCCCACACCCCCAAGTTCCTCTGTGATCAGAGTTCTACATTAAAAGTTACCCTGCCTGGATGAGCCCAGGACACTGCCTCCACGGAAAGGACAGTGGTGGCTATCAATATAGTGAGTTTACCCCACTATATCTGCAACCTACCTGTATCCACTCTTCCTTAGGATTTTTTTCAGCACTGACTTTTTCTTTTTTCTTTTTAATTTGAGGCAGTGTCTCACTATATATCCCAGGCTGGCCTCAGACTCACTGTACAGCCCAGGCTGGCCTTGAAATCATAATTCTCCTGTCTCAGCCTCTGAGTCCTAGAATGGAGGTGTATGGCACCACAAGCAACAGGTTTGAAATTTTATACAGTTTTCGATAAAGTAGAAAAAGTCTGAATATTTTAGAGGCAAAATGAATGGGTATCCGTAAAATAATGCCAGTAAGTATGAATCATCAGGATCCGTTGTTTAAGGGTTCCAGTGGCCAATATGTTGCTCTCTTCCATTGGGCCTCCTGGAACTGGAGTTATATACAGTTGTAAGCTACTATGTGGGTGCTAGGAATCGAACCTAGGTCCTTTTGAAGTGCTCTAAATGGATGAGCCATCTCTCCAGTCCTTTATATTTGAATCTTATCTTTTAAATTATAATATTAATAATGATTGCCTTTTGTTGGGTACCTATGTCATATGTCTTTTCCTCAGTATGTATGAAGTACTTACTGTATTCGCATTTTGAGTTAAGACCAAGGCATGCTTGTACAGGTCCACATGTATAGATGTGTATAGAGATACACATGTAGACCTAAACAAATGCACACATGGATAATTGGAAACACTTCTGTATTTAACTATGACTTTTGTCCTAATTAATTTACGGACTTACAGTTGTGCAACTGGGGAAATTCCAAATGGTGGCATCTCAGGACATTAAGGAATCATCTGGGTTGGGCGGGTGGTCAGCTTCAGTGAATTAATCATCATGACTTGAAGCACTATACTGAAGGATTGCAAGGCTGAGTGTAGCTCTGCAAGAGAGAGAGTAGCCATTGATTCGTCATGCGTGAGCATCCAAGGGGCATGATGGACTCGAAGACTGGGTCAGTTCCTTTTCCGGTGCAACAGCGTGTCCTGCACCGTTCTTGACAGACTCTACCCCCTGTGGAAATTACTTTGAGTAATTGTGAGTTTAGTGTTTTTCAAGAATGCTCATTTTGTTGTTGAACACCTCTTCCATATGGTGAACTGAACATTTATCTCATAATAACCACTAATCACTTGTTCTAGTCTTACTGTTTGGAGTTATTGTAGATCAAGTTTATGCCATACTCCACATCAAATCTCTTCCACATTAGAAGAGAGCCATTATGTAACTCCTCCTAGATAAAAGCAACATTTCTTTTGTTCAAAACCCTAACAGCAGATATTATTGGTTAGGGTTTTGAACCATTCTAGATGTATGTAACTTTCCCCTTGCTCACACTCAAGTATACTAACCAGAGAGATGCAGGGAATTTCAAATACCATCTGACCAACTAGAGTTGATCAAGATAGTTTGTTTGTGGCTTATACGTTATTGATCATCATGTTAGAAATCTTTAGTTTGTGCTGGGAGGTGGTGGCGCACGCCTTTAATCCCAGCACTTGGGAGGCAGAGGTAGGTGGATCTCTGTGAGTTCAAGGCCAGCCTGGTCTATAAAGCGAGTCCAGGACAGCCAGAGCTGTTATACAGAGAAAACCTGTCTCGAAAAACCAAAAAAAAAAAAAAAAAAAAAAAGAAATCTTTAGTTTGCACCTGAAACATGTTATTTGGTTATTAGATGTTAATCTTTCAGAAAATTAAAATTTTAGTTCTTTTTTTCTGACTTATATTTGAATTAAATTTCTGTGTTTGGGTTTGTGCCTGTGAATTTATCTGTATGCTATGTGCGTTCCTGGTACTCATGGAGGCTAGAAGAAGGCACTGGACCTCCTGGAACTGGAGTTATATACAGTTGTAAGCTACTATGTGGGTGCCAGGAATTGAACCCAGGTCCTTTTGAAGTGCTCTTAATGGATGAGCCATCTCCAGTCCTTTATATTTGAATTTTATTCTTTAAATTATAATATTAATAATGATTGCCTTTTGTTGAGTACCTATGTCATACGTCTTTTCTTCGGTATGTATGAAGTACTTACTCTATTCCCATTTTGCAGTTGTGAAAACTGAAACCCAGAAATGTACAGTGTACTCACACAGCTAGTAAGTGGCAGAACATGGAATCAAAGGCATGCAATTTCCAAAGGCATGCATGTCCTGGTCCTCATGTATACATATAAAAGATGCACATGTAGACACAAACAAATGCACTCAGGAATAATTGGAAATACCTTTGCACTTAACTCCAATTTCTTATTATGTTTAAGTCTAGTCTCTTTGGTTTTTATAAGTTCAGCTAGAAAATTTTGAATACCAAATTTATCACAGGAAAAAAGAGAGAGAGAGAGAGAGAGAGAATGGGGAGACAGACAGACTTTTTATTTTGTTTTTGGATTATAATAAAGTTCAGGTACCCATTAAAATTTTTTAAATGAATAAAGTCTGCTTGACCAGTCCCTAGTAAATTCCTTTTTTTTAAAGATTTATCTATTGTATGTGTGTAAGGTATTTTTGCCTGAATATATGGATCATGTGTGTGCCTGGTGCCCTCAGAAATCAGAAGAACGCATCAGAACCTGAAGTGAAAGATGGCTGTGAGCCACCATGTGGGTGCTGGGCACAGAATTAGAGTCCTCTGCAAGCACAGCCAGTACTCTTAACTGCTGAGCCATCTCTCCAGCCTCACCCCTTCCTCACTCTACCTGTATAAATTCTTATTGGTTCCCTGTCTTTTAAATTTCTTTTACTAGTTTCTTGCTTTACAGTCCCATCTGAAATTCTGCTGGGGATTAATGGTGAACTCAGCTGTAACTTCTCCAGTACACATTACTGTGACATTTGTCCATGCCTCTTGTCTGACCCTGGCCATGTGTGCCATAACATCTCAGGCTGCTCAGCCGTGTCTGTTCAGTTCTTGGGAATGGCAGTGGGTGAGGGAGCTAAACGCTCTCAAACTGTAACCTTCACTATTCTTTGGTTTTTATAATGCAATTTCTTCCATTTCCAGTTTGTTGGCAAGAAGCAGAGCCTCTCTGTTAATGGAGGAACTGGTGGAACAGATGTACTCCAGAAAGCTTCCAGGAATTATTTTTTTAAATAAATTTATTTGTTGCTTCAGGTTACATCTCCATCATATTGTCCTCTTTCCCCCCTTCCCAGCCCTGCCCTCCCACCCTCTACCCTCTAATCTTTCCATCCCATTCCTCTGGAGTGGAGTGTCCCTACATAACAGTCTCCCACCCCAGTTCAGAAGTCATATGAGGGCCAAGAGCCTCCTCATACACTGGGGGCCTACAAGGCAGTACCACCAGTGAAAAGTGTCTCATTGCCAGGGTGAGAAAACTAAAAACAAACAAACAAACAGACAAACAAAAATAAAAGTCTAGGTCCATGTTCCCTTTGGTGCACTGGTTGTAGTATAGATATCCTGTACTATATAGCTAAAATCCTACTATAAGTGAATAGATGCCATGTGCATCCTTCTGAGTCTGAGTTAGCTCACTCAGGATGAGCTTCTCTAGTTCCATCCATTTGGCTCCAAATTGCATAATTTCATTGTTTCTGATAGCTGAGTAATATTCCATTGTATAGATGTACCACAGTTTTTTAATCCATTCTTCGGTTGAGGGACATCTGGGTTTCCAGTTTCTAGCTATTACAAATAAGGCTGCTATGACCATAGATAAGGAAACTTCCTTGTGATTCGGTGAGGAGTCATTTGGATGTATACCCAGAAGTGGTATGGCTGGGTTCTGAGACAGAGCTATTCCATGTTTTCTAAGATATCACCAGACTGACCTCCATAGTGGTTGCACAAGCCTGCACTCCCACCAGCAATGGAGGAGGGTTCCCCTTTCTCCACACCTTCGCCAGCATGTGCTGTCATTTGAGCTTTTGATCTTAGTCATTGTGACAGGTGTAAGATGGAATTAAGTTGCATTTCTCTGATGATTAGGATGCTGAGCATTTCTTCAAGTGTCTCTCAGTGATTAGGAATTCCTCCTTTGTGAATTCTCTATTTAGCTCAGTTCCCCATTTTTTGATTAGATTATTTGGTTTCTTGGCATTTAGTTTCTTGAGGTCTTTGTAAATTTTGGATATTAGCCCTCTGTCAGATGTGGGGTTGGGGAAGATTTTTTCCCAATCTGTAGGCTACCATTTTTTTTTTGTTTTTGTTTTTGTTTTTTTTTGAATGACAGTGTCTTTTGCCTTACAGAAACTTTTCAGTTTCATGAGGTCCCATTTATTAATTGTTGGTCTTAGGTCCTGAGCTGTTGGTGTTCTGTTCAGGAATTTGTCACCTGTGCCAATGATTTCGAGGGTTTTTCCCATGTTCTCTTCTAGTAGATTTAGTGTATGCGGCCTTATGTGAAGGTCTCTGATCCACTTTGACTTAAGTATTGTACAAGATGATAAGTATGGGTCTAATTTCATTCTTTTGCAAGTGGACATCCAGTTGGACCAGCACTATTTGTTGAAGATGTTGTCCTTTTTCCATTGTGCGGTTTTGGCTTCTTTGTCAAAAATTAGGTGGCCATAAGTGTGTGGGTCCATTTCTGGGTCTTCAGTTCCATTCCAATGATCTACTGGTCTGTTTCTATACCAATACCATGCTGTTTTTACTTCAATTGTTCTGTAGTACAGCTTGAAATCTGGGATGGTGATACCTCCAGATGTTTTTTTATTGTACAGGATTGATTTAGCTATTCTGGGTTTTTTGTTGTTCCATATGAAATTGAGAATAGCTTTTTCCAGGTCTGTAAAGAATTGTGTTGGTATTTTGATAGGAATTGTGTTGAATCTATATATTGCTTTTGGTAGGATGGCCAGTTTTATTATGTTGATCCTACCTATCCATGACCATGGGAGATCTTTCCATCTTCTAAAGGCCTCTTCAATTTCTTTCTTCAAGGGCTTGAATTTCTTGTTGTACAGGTCCTTTACTTGCTTGGTTAGAGTTACCCCCAGGTATTTTATATTGTTTGTGGCTATTGTGAAGGGAGTTATTTCCCTTATTTCTTTCTCAGCCCATTTATTGTTGTATAAAGAAGGGCTTCTGATTTTTTTTTTGAATTAATTTTGTATCCAGCCACCTTGCTGAAAGTGTTTATCAGCTGTAAGAGTTCTCTGGTGGAATTTTGGGGGTCTCTTATGTATACTATCATATCATATGCAAATAGGGATAATTTGACTTCTTGATTTCCAATTTGTATTGCCTTGATCTCATTTAGTTGTCTTATTGCTCTAGCAAGAACTTCAAGTACTATATTGAAGAGATATGGTGAAAGTGGGCATCCTTGTCTTGTCCCTGAGTTTAGAGGAAATGCTTCATGTTTCCATTTAATTTGATGTGGGCCACTGGCTTGCTGTATATTGCCTTTATTATTTCTAGGTACGGTCCTTGTATGCCCGTTCTCTCCAGAACTTTTAGCATGAAGGGGTGTTGGATTTGGTCAAATGCTTTTTCTGCATCTAGGGAGATTATCATGTGTTTTTTTTTTTCTTTCATCTTGTTTATATGGTGAATTATGTTGATAGACTTCATATGTTGAACCATCCCTGCATTTCTGGGATGAAGCCTACTTGATCATGGTGTATGATACTTTTGATGTGTTCTTGAATTTGATTTCCTAGTATTTTATTAAGTATTTTTGCACCTATGTTCATGAGGGAGATTGGTCTGAAGTTCTCTTTCTTTGTTGGGTCTTTGTGTGGTTTAGGAATCAGGGTGACTGTGGCCTCACAGAATGAGTTTGACAGTGTTCTTTCTGATTCTATTTGATGAAAGAGTTTGAAGAGTATTGGTGTTAGCTCTTCTTTGATGGTCTGGTAGAATTCTGTGCTAAAACCATCTGGCCCTGGGCTTTTTTTGGTTGGGAGATTTTTAATGACTGTTTCTATTTCCTTGGGGGTTTATAGGGCTGTTTAATCTGTTCACCTGATCTTGATTTAGCTTCAGTAGGTGGAATCTATCAAGAAAATTGTCCATTTTGCTTAAGTTTTCAAATTTGGTGGAGTACAGTTTTTAAAGTAGGACCCAAATATTCTCTGGATTTCCTCAATGTCTGTTGTTATTTGTCCCTTTTCATTTCTGATTTTGTTGATTTGGGTTTTTTCCATCTGCCCTTTAGTTAATTTGGCTAAGGGTCTGTCTATTTTGTTGATTTTCTTGAAGAACCAACTCTTGATTTCATTGATTCTTTGTATAGTTCTTTTTGTTTCTAAGTTGTTGATTTCAGCCCTAAGTTTGATGATTTCCTGCCTTCTGCTCCTCTTGGGAGTGTTTGCTTCTTGTTTTTTCCAATTCATCCAGTTTAGCTGTTAATTCGCTAATATGGGCTGTCACAATTTTCTTTTTGAAGGCACTTAGTGCTATGAACCTTCCTCGTAGCACAGCTTTCATTGTGTCCCATAGGTTTGGGTATGTTGTGTCTTCATTTTCGTTGGATTTTAAGAAGTCTTTGATTTCCTTCTTTATTTCTTCCCTGACCCAGTGGTCCTCTAGTAAAGAGTTGTTCAATTTCCATGTGATTGTAGACTTTCTGTTGATTCTTTTGCTATTGAAGTCCAGCTTTATTCCATGGTGGTCTGATAAGATACAAGGGGTTATTTCAATTTTCTTGTATCTGTTGAGGCTATCTTTTTGTGCAACTATATGGTCGATTTTGGAGAAGGTTCTGTACAGTGCTGAGAAGAAGGTGTATTCTTTTGTGTTTGGGTGAAATGGTCTGTAGATATCTGTTAGGTCCGTTTGGTTCATGGTCTCTGTTAGACTCATTATTTCTCTGTTTGGCTTCTGTCTTGATGATCTGTCCATTGTTGTGAGTGGGGTGTTGAAGTCTCCCACTACTAATGTGTGAGGATCGATGTGCAATTTAAGTTTTAGAAGAATTTCTTTTACAAATATAGGTGCCTTTGTATTTGAGGCATAGATGTTCAATATTGGGATGTCCTCTTGGTGGATATTTCCTTTAACGAGTATGTAATGCCCTTCTCTGTATTTTTTTACTAACTTCAGTTGGAAGTCTATTTTGTTTGATATTAGGATGGCTACTCCAGCTTGCTTCCTGGGTCCATTTGCTTGGAAAACCTTTTCCCAGCCCTTTACTCTGAGATAGTGTCTATCTTTGTTAGTGAGATGTGTTTCTTGTATGCAGCAAAATGATGGGTCTTGTTTATGGATCCAATCTGCAAGTCTGTGTCTTTTTATTGGGGAGTTGAGTCCATTGATGTTGATGGATATTAGTGACCAGGGGTTGTTATTTCCCATTATTTTGGTATAGATGGTCGTCCTGTGCTTCTTTTGGTTTAGTTGCTGTGGAATTTTCTATTTCCTCTGTTTTCTTGGGTGTAGTTATCTTCTCTGGGTTGGAATTTTCCTTCTAGAATCTTCTGTAGAGCTGGGTTTGTGGGTAGATATTGTTTAAATTTGATTTTGTCATGGAATATCTTGCTTTCTCCATCTATGTTTATAGAGAGTTTTGCTGGGTATAGTAGTCTGGCTGAGCACCTATGTTCTCTCAGGGCTTGTAGGATATCTGTCCAGGCCCTTCTAGGTTTAAAGTTTCTGAGGAGAAGTCAGGTGTAATTCTGATGGGTCTGCCATTATACATTACTTGACTTTTTTCTCTTACAGCTTTTAATATTCTTTCTTTCTTCTGTACATTTGGAGTTTCTATTATTATGTGGCGAGAGGAGTTTCTTTTCTGATCTAATCTGTTTGGTGTTCTGTAAGCATCTTGGATTTTTATTGGCATCTCTTTCTTTAGGTTTGGGAAGTTTTCTTCTATGATTTTGTTGAAGATATTTCCTGGACCTTGGAGTCGGGAGTCTTCTCTTTCCTCTATGCCTATAATTCTTAGATTCTGTCTTTTCATTGAGTCCTTGATTTCTTGGATGTTATGGGTGAGAGTTTTTTAGCTTTCTCATTTTCTTTGGATGTTGTACTGATTTCTTCCATCGAATCTTCCATGCTTGAGATCCTGTCTTCCATCTCTTGTATCCTATTTTTGATACTCATGTCTGTAGTTCCTGTTCTCTTCCTTTGATTCTCCACTTCCACTCTTAACTCTGACTGTGTTTTTTTTATTGTTTCCATTTCCATTTTCATGTCTTGAATGATTTTATTCATTTTGTACATTTCCTCCTCCAATATGCTTGTCTTTGCCTGGAAATCTTTCATTGTCCTGTCTTTTTCCTGTTCAAGTTGAGCGCTTGGAGCTCTCTAATGGTATTACCCGTTGTTTTCGCTTGTGAAATTGTGGATTCTTTGAATTCCTTCATAGATTTAAATTCTTCTTGAAGGACTCTATCACTTTCCATAATGTAGAATTGTCATCGTTTTCATGTGTTTCAGCTGTGGTGAAGTGGTCAGAGCTTGCTGTACTAGCCTGGTTTGTTGGAGTCATATCTTCCTGACTTCTGTTGTTTCTGTTTTTTCTCTGACCTTTAGCCATTTGGTTGTTCTTAGCTGTTTGTTCCTGGTGCCTTCTGGGTTTGGTTCCGGGGGGGGGGGGGGGCTTTGGTGTAGCAGTCGTATCACTTGGTGATCTGTCACTTTCCACTGGCTGGATGAGGCCTTGTGTGGAGGTTCTCAGTGTGTCTCCCGGAGCTCACCCCTTCCCGTTTTGTTTCAACTGGGGACTCAGGTGAGGGGATGTGGTGGGATGTGTTCTTGGGATTCAACTGGTCTTCGTACAGATGATAGTGCAGATTGGTAGACCACAGACTGTTGGGTGGGGTTGTAGCTCCCCTGCAGCTTATATGTCGGGACCATGTTTGTGGTCCTCTCCAGCTGTTCTCCGGAGGTTTTCAGGGTCAATGTGCATCTAATAGCCAGTAGCACTGTGAGATGGTGCAGCCCACTCCCATGCAAGGAGGAATGGCCCAGAATTGTTTCACTGCTCACAAGTCAGAGCTCTCATGTTGCACAGTGAGTATTCAGCCTGCAGCGGCTCTGCTGGTATGGTCCTGTGTGCCCAGGCACAGATTCTGTGAGTTCTGGAGGTCCCAAGCTTGGGGGTTGTGGCTGCTTGCTGGAATCTTAAAAGGACCTGACTCCATGCCCTTAAGGTGAATCCCTCAGCAGTGTCCCTCAGGCCGAAACTTCACTGTCCCAGAGGTGGGTGGGACTAAATATGCTTAAGCTCCGGTTTCCAGCTGGAAGGGCCAGTACTAGCAAAGGAGGCTGGTATTAATCCCACAATTTGCCCAGTGCTGGGACCCTGTGGGGGAAAAAATCTGCCTTCCAACCCAGCCGCCCACCTTTCTGCCACTCTCACAGCTATGTCTGTATGGAGCTGGCTTTGGAGACTGGCAATTTGGGGCCACTGTTTTCCGGTCGCTGCAGCTCTGCCGGAAGTGTATCCCACTGCTCAGACAAGCTGCAGTGTTTTTTTCCCGTGTCTGTAAATCCAATGGAGGGGGCCTGTATGTATGTAACACCCATACGGGGAAGCACAAATTTGCTTGCACTTTCCAAAATGTGGTTGTGGACCCGCCCGGGCCTTCCCGTTCTGGACCTGCTGGGCTGTCCCGCTGCGGACCTGACTGCGTGCTGCTGGACCACCCTGCCGTTGTGCTGTGGTTCTGCTAAGAGTTTATTCCACTTCCCTGGGTCTGCAACCCTTCGCTAAATAGCTGGGATGCCTGCGTGGAATCTGGGGGCCCAGGAGGCTTGTGAGTAACCCTGTCTGGAGTTTGGGTCTGCCTGCCGGGTAATTGATTAGCTCTTACCCTGAGGCTGTCCTGGTGACAATTCCCGATTCCCAGATTCAGAGGCTTCTGCCAGTCTGTTTTGCTGAGAGTCCGATGGAAGGGAGGAGAGTCCTGCCCAGGGACTTTTAATAATCCCTGCATAGCTGGATGAAACCCAGCGCGTTCGAGTCACTTAGATTGTTGCTCAGGGTCTTATAACTCTGTGGTTTTATGGCTGTTTTCCCCGCTTTCAAAATGCGTCCGTGCGGGCCACTGCCATTTTGGATCTATCAGAAGGTTTTTTTAATTTATTTTTTTTTATTTCTTCAAGTTACATCTCCATCACAATCCCCTCCCTACTCCCCCCTCCAGTCCCACCCTCCCACCCTCTTCCCCCTCAACTCCCCCATTCCCTTCCTTTTTTTTTTTTTTAAGTTTAAGGTATATCTTTTTTCCCCTTCAACAGCTTTCCCTTTCAGTCCAACAAATGGTTCTTTCTCTTATAACAATAAATACAACACAAAACAACAGAAATAATTAGGCCACAATTATGAGAGTTATATGGCTTAGCATACATTCCCAATGTTCGTTCAGTCCATATGTATTTGGCACCTGACTTTAACATTCTACTATCTAACCATCTCCATGAGTTTAAAGTTCTATATCCAACTCAGCTTCCATCCTAACTTGAATCACAATTTTAAAAACATCTTCTTAGATCTAGAACACCCTCTTAATTCCTAAACAACTCAAAATTTAACCATGAGACTCTAGCTATCTAGTCTTCAACCACCTCAGAGACCTGAGGGGAATAAATGTATCTGATTATACAGGAAGTGCAGGGCCAGCAGCTTCCAAAACTAAGAAATGACATACCAGTGGCTGCCTGGACAGTCCCATTATCTCTCCATACATTACAACATCAATCTTCAGCCATTTGGCCCCGTTTCTCTGACAGACATTGATTGTAGAGCAGGAATTATGAAGGACTTGCCTACCCTGTCTTGGCAGAGCTAGGCTGTCGACTTACCTGCTTCCAAGTTTTGTCCTGTTTGGACAGCATTCTGTCTGCAGTTGAAGCAAGGGATTTTTCTTGCCAAGAAGTAGGCTTGCCACTAATTCAACCATCTCCAATTGGAGATTCTTCGATGCTAATCTTCTACTTGGAGTAGAATAGGGGATGCTGACATGTCTTGATATAAAAAAAATCTTAAGTTAAGATAACATCTTTGAATGCCATATTCTGCAGATCTCTTGAGGTTTTTGAAGACCACCCACCTATCTCTTATAGTTGGATAAGCAAATGTTGCTTGTCTCTTAGCAATTTGATTTCTGAATATCTTAGAAAATAACTGTGATAGACTATAGATAATCTTGTTATTTAGGGGGAGAGATTACAAGCTGTTAAATGGTCTTGTTAAATAGGCTTTGGAGGTTGAACCCAGGGACTTCGCTCTTTTTCTTTGCTGTATCCTTCTTTCTCTCCTATGTAGGGGTGAACAGACTTGAGAAAAAAATGGGACATAGACATAATATAGGAATGATAAAGAAAAAAGGACAGATTACTGGATATGCCCTTATACCTTTGTATTTTGATACAAAATTAAGATTATATTTGGCTAAATTGGCATTGATCTTTGTATATTGATACAAAATTAAGATTATATTTGACCATGTTGGTATTGATCTTTGTATATTGATACAAAATTAAGGTTAACTCTTTTTAAGGTATTGTACCTAGGTAATGCTTAAAAATGAAATGTGAAGTTTTGGCCTTTTTGCTACCAACTGTCATAAACTGTTTAGCATAATTAAGAAATGCAAACTAATAGTCATTCAAGCATGTCATTTTGTTAGGTACTAGGACAGTTTCCAGGAATTTTTGTTAAGTGAATTCTAAAGTGAACTCTTAAGGCAACAATAACAACAGAAAACAGTGCTTCTGCTCCCCGAGACCTTGTACCACAAACCAGTGAAATGCTTTTACTTTGCATTAACATTATCAGTGCTGGAAAATCTCTCCATCAATCAAAATCAAGAAAATCAAATACGGGTATTAATATATGGTCCATCTGATTGCTTCTAAGCCAGTGTACCTTTAATGGTTTTAAAAATTGATAGTCCATAACACAGACTGACACCAATGTCTCAACTGTGTATTAGGCTGACTGAAAGGCTTCTGTCATAGACCCTGAAATATATGTTTAGCAACATGTGTGACTTAGGAAGGCAACACGGAAGCCTCGGTGAACGGCCAGACTGTTGTTGTTATGATTGCAAATGAGGCCCTTCATAAGGGGGGCCCTCTCTTTAGCAGCGTCAGCCTTCACTCTGAGACTGCATTATGTGTGCCCCTATCCTTTGAGTCTTCAAAGGCAAGCCCCCTCTTTCATTCTATCTCCGAGTCAGAAGGACATTAGGTCTTTGAACACCTAGCAAGGATGTCCAACCTTTTGATGCTGACACACCATCTTGTCATTTACAAAGTTCAGGCAGCCAGTTCACAAAGCCAAAAATAAACAAAACAGAGCCCACAATAAGAAATCATTTTTAAACTCTCAAAATGTTTACGAGTTTGTGTTGGGCCGTATTCATAGCCTTCACAGCATTGATCAGGTGGCAGACAGACAGCTGGAGACTGCCCAGCCAAGTGGTTTTGGGGCGGTTATGAATATTCATCAGAGGGTGTGGCCCTGCCTGCCCCTGAGTTTCTGGCAGCTGCGAGCAACAGAAAGGATGGGCCAAATGCTCTCCACAGTTCTTGTTTTGTGAGCTACGGGGACTCCAGACACCACCGTACCCTCCCTGTTGCCGGGTGGCAGGGCTCTCACTGCGCAAGCGCTTGGACCTTCCTGACTTAGGGCCTCAAAGCAGCAATTCAGGGGACCTCAGATCTCATTACCACCCACCAGCCAGCACAATGCAAATTCTACCCAGAAAATTCAGACCTCTCCTCACCCCAATTAAAAAAAAAGAAATGTGCCTGCGTGTGTAATTGGAGGTCTTCTCTCTGTTGGTGGCACCTCCGGCTTTGCAATTCTCCCTTCTCTGTGATTACAACTGCTCCGCACATTTATTTATTTATTTTAGATCTCGAAACTATGTTGTCTCTATCCCCACCCCACACCCTGTCCTTTATTTAGTATAGCACGGTAGTTAAAAGGCAGACATTTGAATTCACTGTCCTGCTCACCCACTTTAGAAGCTCTTTGAATGTGGCACTATTACCCTCTGTTTCTTCATCTGCTGTACCACCTACCACATGGATCTGGTCTGAGAAGGAAGTGAGTCCCAACAGAAACGCTTAACTCAGCCCCGCAAGCAGCAAAGCGTTTAGTACATGCTTGGGGATTGAACCCAGGGCCTAGGCACATGCTAGTCAAGGACTCTATTACCAAGCTACACTCTCAGCTTCCTTCTTATTGCTTTATCTTTTGACTGGACAAACCTGGCACCAAACAAGGGACGCCACACTAGAAATCAACTGGAGCACATACCGCCAAAGGTGACGTCCCATCAGAAGCCAAAGGGCCAGTAGATGGTATCTACCAAATCCAGGAGAAAGGCTGGACCCAGAAAGAAAGCAGAGGGGGTCCAGCAGTGGAGCTGGGATGCTGCTGTGGTGAGGAAGTATGGTCTCCGGGGCCTTAGGGGACAGATCCTAGTACCACCATGAACTTTTCAGCTTGCTTTTAGGCTCCTCCAAGATCTCAGTCTGTACTTTACTGATTCTGGAAGAAGCAAGAACCTCAGGCTGGTTCTGAAAACAAGACTGTCTTGTTTACTTGAGCCCTAAGCTTTGCTGCTGACCACACTCCCTGCCCTTCTTGTTTCTTCACTATCCCCTGACCTGGCAAGTTACCCTCCTATGACCTCAGGCGCTTGCCCTGCCCAGCCCTTCTAAATGGTCAGTTGGCCTTACCTTTACCCTTTCTGTCTCTCCTGACACTGTCCATCCACCATCTCTCCACAACACATTTTAACCCCTGGACCCCCATTGGTCTCCAGGTCGCTATCTCTTTACAACTTCCTAAACATGCGTGCTACAGAAGAACAAACCTTGGGCACACCAGCTCATTCCCTCTTCCTGAACACTGAGAAGCCATGTCCTAGTTTCTTTTGCAGTTTTTTTTTTTAACAGTTAACTTTAATTTTTATTCCTTCCACAGAAATTAGAGAAACTTTGAGCCAAATAGAAATGCTGATTTTTCTGCAAACAGTATAAAGGTTTTCGTTTCTGTTGTTGTTTTTAAATGTGTGACATAAGGCAAGTTACTTAAAGTCAGTATGTCTTCATTTAGGGAGTTTCATGTGTGATTCTTTCACTGTTCACCAAGGTCAAGATTTGGGTCCCCTAAAACTGAGGTTCAAGATTTCTCCTCGAGAAAGCCCCCTTTCAAAGGAACACATTCTTCATCCTACTCCCCTAAGTTCTCATAATCCTTTCATCTTCACCTGAATCATGGCCGTGCTGATGACAACTTCAAAGTTCATCTGATGTTGTGGGGATCTGATTTCTTTAGGATTTCCTTTAGGATTTTTTTTTTTATTTATTTAGCAAGGAGAATCTGCCTGGTTGTCAGTTGCTGCCACTCCACTTTTCCAAACGTGAATGAATTCGGATCATATTCATCCCTAAGCCACCAGCAATTTGATAATCCCTGGGACACACTAAAACTTAGGGTGAAATAAATGCACGGGGTCTTCCTTATTGTGTTAGCTGCCTTATAGCTCCTTCCCATGGACCTAAGAAATGGCCCTGTGGGTGAAGAAAATCCAGTTACTACATGAGGGTTTCCCCACAATGCGCTACTATAGGCAGGCCCTTTGGGACAACTTTCAACACAGTGACCCAAATTCTCAACAGCAGAACACTGAGAATCTGTTCTGGGATCCGATGCTTCTGGTTCAAGGGACCTAAGAAAAAGTCTGACTTCATGCCCACTCTCCCTTGTCCCTATACTAGGACATGCAGGACTCTGACACTGAGTGGCAGGGAGGGACTGACTGGACCCCTAGTTTCTCTTGCAGGAAAACTGACCAATCGGCATGACTTTTGCTGTGGTTGCTGTTTTGTATTTTAATTTGTTTTCTTCATTATCTCTGTATGGTCTACGGTGGCCTAACTAATGATACACATACTATGTTTCACTTTGGTGCCTCTATGATCGGTTGCTTTCGTCTCTAGGAACCATCCCGGCCTTTGTACCTTGCAGTAAACTGCTACTGTCCTCAGAGCCTCTTCTGTGCTCTCACAAAACTGCTCAGGTTTACTTCTGAGTAGATGGATTGGCACTACTTTGGAAAGCATTCCAAGAGGGAGTGTGCAACAGAGAGGGTAGACTTAATCCAGCTGGTGAGTTTGAGAATGGGGTCATCCACGTAGAGGTGTCCAGGAAGCATTTGACTAGTTAGAAGGAAATCTCAGGAGAAAAGCCAGGGTTAGAAGGAGGCAGAGATCTGTCAGCATCTAGGGACAGTGGGAAAGTGTGTGTAGCACAAGAAAAGAAAAGAAGATGAGAGATTGGATCTCAGAGCATCACTGAAGAGAAGAAGAGGAAACCTAGCCCCTTCAGAAAGTAAAACAGCTTTGCACTGTCTCTGCAGGTCAGTCTTCCATTTTCACTTGAAATCTAAAAACAATGGCAGGACTGGTTTGTTGATTAACATTTGCAAATGTGGAATTTAATTTAGGAAAAAACACAGGATATTGTGCAATCAAAGCTGTTTCTGCAAACTGAAAAATATCTTTGAGAGTGGATTTTTTTTTTGCCTTTATTATTGAGAAAACTTCCTTGTAAAAGTTTAGCTTTGATCATGTTAAAGGAAACCAAAAGTTAGAAAACTCATTTAAAAGCCTACCTTGGCTTTCCTCAATGTGGAGTCTTCTGAGTTACAGCAACCTAAAGGATGTCACGCTTGCTGTGGGGCTCAGTTCTCTTTTTAAATCTACACTCACTCTCCTTTTTTTCTTTTTAAATATGACTGACCTTTAGAGGTAATTCTTACGTTTTCTAAATGTCTGGTCGTTGCCACTATTCAAACAGCACCTATGCAGCCCTGATGGTTTGAGAGGTAGCTGGTTGTATCTCAGGCTGTCAGAAGATCACTGAGGTGTTTTCAATACTGGTACCATCTGAAATCTGCAGTCTCATGAGTCAGAGGTCCAGTGCTCCAAGAATCTCCCATTTGGAAATGTAATTATCTGTGCAACGGGGTCAGTGTGAGATAAAGACATTGTCAGCTCTTACAGTCTCAAACAAAATCCCAGTGCAGCTCACTCTGCTGTTTTACTGTAGGTTTGGATTGGAAGAGGACACTTCCTAATTGCAAATCATGCCTTCGGATACGGGAATCATGAAATTACTTACTTCTCTCTCTTTAAAAATCCTTCAGCAAATTTAAGAATATATTACATCCCCCCCCCAGTCTTGGGACCCCCATTATAAAAAGGCAGCCTATGTGGTTTGTGCTATTCCATCCGGCAGTAAGTACACAGCACTTGTGGTGAGGAGAAGGCCGTAGCTCCAGGGTGACACCTGTTTGAGAGTGGCTGGACAGTGTTTTCTCATTCTGGTAAACACATCCTTGTGACCTGCAGATTGGATGCCCTGCTTATGCCTACCTTCATGCCACCTCTGCTCTTCTCAGTGGAACAGTTGTAGCCAACATTCTGTTTGTTGTTTCATCCCCAAATGCCAATTAGTGACTGGCTAAAATCACATCTTCCATTTCCACTACAAAGTGATCATTATTGTTTTTCGATTTATGGATGAGGGAAGTGAGTTTGGGAGCAGCTGTTCTAGACAGTGACTGTTAGTTAAGGTTGGATCTGAAGCCAGGACTGTTTGTCACCCCCTCCTTCTCCCCCCCACCCCCCACCAAGAGCTCTTGCCCTCTCCATGAGAACTTGTCTTCTCAGAATCTTCCTTGCACCATTTACAGTCCTTCCTCCTCAGTATCTCACTTGAACTTGGAGCCTCCTGAGCCAACCCCCAGAGACATTCATTTCAAGTTTATTCAACTGTAAAGTGAAGGAACTGAAAATGCTCTGGGTCCAGACTTCAAATTCCATTTATCTGGGAGTTTTGCTTCTCAGGTTCTGGCCTCAGCAATGGTGCCCCAGATCAGGGGTGGCTCGTGACTGTCTGGACTCTTGTCTTTGCCATGACTATCCTCATCAGGAATGACAGTGTTACTTAACAAGCTTGTGTGTGTCTCTGGCTCTCCAAACATGGAGACGTGCTCTTCAGAGGGCATGCATGGGCTTAGCTAATTAGATGCTGAACTTCACCTTGGGATGTTGTGTAACTTTCTCTGGGAAGAGACTACATCTATTTACCCCGGGTAGGGTATGGACAGAACAAACAAATGATTATACTCAAGCCCAGCTTAATGATCCAGTGAGTTTATTGGGGTTACTTAAGGAGCATGATGACTCAATGGCACCCGTATCATCAAAAGCCCACCCCAGCATGGGTGACTCGAGAAAGCTACATCCCTGCTCAACTTGCTGGCAGCTCAGGGCTGGAGGATGGGAAAGAGAATTCTTTCCAGCAACTGCTTATTATCTTTATAGCATTAGGGAACAGGAGTTTTCTAAACCTTTTAGATTTATTCCTAAACCCTCTGAATCACTCCAGGAGTAAATGTTTCAATCTGGAGGAGCAGCTACAGGACGCTGAGTTCTGAAGTTTGGTTACTCAACAGTTAACACTTGTGAGTGCCTGCAGTGGACAGAACCTGGGGTCAGGGCCAGGCATAGGATCCCTGAGCTGTGGTTGCATATTCTACATATCTTCTTCATTTCCATACTTCCCCACAGCCCCACCTACTTTCAGAGCATCTATCTTTCTGCTTACATGTTTGTTTGATTTCTCTCACAAGACCATCAGCCTGCTCCGTGTCCCATGAGGCTCACAGTCAAGCGCAGCCCACTTCCCTCTCTTCCTCTAGGAATTGCTGCTAGAACTTAACCCATTCTGAAAAGCATCTCCTGCCGTCCTACTAAGGTGCTGGCATGTCACTCATTAGGCTGAAATAGACCATGATCACACACAGAGCTACATGGTTAGCTTGGAGGAGCACACTTTTGAATTTTTTAAATTTCAAATCCAGTGCCTGACTTAAAGTATGTCTTCCAAGCAATCATGATGTCATCATTCTCTCCCAACGTTTGCAGGAGCCTGAGATCCAACAATTCTCTGGTTCCCAAGTCTGATCTTTCTTGGTCTGATCCATGAGATAAATCCATGCTGGGAATAAATCCAAGATCCACAGCTACACAGAGGTGAAATTTTACTACTTTCTACTGAGCCTGTTTTCTTATATTCCCAATATCTCTCTTCCTCTTCCTCTCCCTCTCCTTCCCTCTCTTTCTCTCTCTCTCCTCTCTCCTCTCTTCCTCATTCTTTTTCATTTTAGTTTTTGTTGCTGTTGCTGTTTTTAAGTTTGTTGTCTTTGCTTTTTAACATCATTGGGTGCTTCATTTTCTTGTGACTGACAAAGAGGAAAGAACTCTTATGTGACTGAACTCCTGAGACACTTCGATCTCTACTTGGGCTAATGTGTTGCCAATGTGTCAGCTGCTCTATTATCTTAGTGACTTGGCCAGTTCTGTCAGAATCTTGTCTGGCTTCTTCTCCAAGAATGAAGTGGGCAGATAGCGAAGGGAGAACCGATGAAGAGGATTTTAATTCACCACACAAGAGAATGACAGAAAAACGCAAAGTCTGAACTTGCCAGTAACACTGGGATGCCAACCCAGAGCATTACAACTCTGAGCTCTAGGTGGGATGCCAAGCAAGAGTGGATGGATCCCCAAAGATTGAGTCTGAGGAGCACAGGTCACCGACAAGGGTAGAAGTGGGGGGCAGAAACAGCAGGTGACGGAGGCAGCAGCGGGTCTGGCAAACCTTCTTTTACCAATTGGGTCCAGCAAGTCTTCCTCCAATGAATGACAGAGTGACTATCCCACTGTGTTGGGGGGTGTATTAAAATCAGTTCTATACTTCAGGCGTCATTTCTGGAAACCGGAGTTCATAGAATGAATATATTTCTGGGACAAATTCTTGTTCATTGTACTTTTTAACAAAAATAATTTTATATTTTGTTTTTATGAGTGTGGGTGTTTGCCTGCATGTATGCCTGTGCACCCAGTTTCTAGCAGTGTTAATGAAGGACTGGAGAAGGCATCAAATCCCCATGTGACTGGAGTTACAAATGATTGTGAGCCTCCCCCTGGATGCTCAGAATCAAACCTGGAACTTCTGGAAGAGCAGCCAGGGCTCTGAACTGCCTAGCTACCTCTCTAGCGCAGACCATGATTTTTAATTTTTATTTTTTCCCAGGATCCCTTGACTTACCAGAGTTCTATTGTACAACCTTAAGACCTCTGTCATAGTTACTAAATTAATTTTCCACGAAGCTGGAGAGAAAGCTTATTGCATAAGAATGCTTGCTTTCCAAGCATGAGAACCCCACTCTGAATCCCCAACACCCACATAGAAGGCTGGGCATGACTACATGAGCCTGTAACCTCAGCATTAGGAGATAAAGACAGGCAGATCCCGAGGGCTCTCTGGACAGGCAGCCTAGCAGAAAAGGTGAGCTTCTAATTTAGTGAGGGCCTTGTCTAAAGGAGAGCTGTAAAGAAAGACACTTGGCATCCTCTGGCCTACACATGCACTGGCATAGGTTTTCAAGCATGGACCACACACACCCAACCACCTGCGGTAGTGCTCACCAGGCCGAATCAGGGTCAGAAACACAAAAGCCAGTTGGAAAAGTTTGGCAGGGTGGGTGTTGGCTAGTATTTTCCAAGATAAGGGTCCCTTTTAGAATGAGGGAGGCGAAAGATTCTGGCCTGCAGGGACTCCACTTAAACCCTACAAGTAAACAACTCAACGTCTTTCAGAAAGTCCTTAAAAACTGACCAGATTCACCCAGGCTCCTTCCGTAAGCATATGTCAGCAGTAAGAACCACTGAGAGAGACTCTCAGGCAAGCTAAGCTGCCTCTAAGAGGCTCAGAACAGTTGAGTGACTGTCTAGCAATGACATTTTCCAACCTGTTGAGTGCCTGCAGGTTGGGCTATGCCGTCCAGGTTTCCAGCTTTCACGAGACGTCACCTGTACTGGGGTGGGCTTTGGCCGTGCAGCTGTTACTGAGTCCTGACTGACCCCTATAAGAAACCCCTCACCCACATTTCTGTAAGTAACTCCAATAAAACTCATTGGTTCACCAAGTTGGACTTCGATGTTATCCGTACCTTGTCTGTTGTCAGTTTTCTATTCAGTGTGAAAAGACATTTGTTCACATCTTCCCAGAAATAGTGTTACACAATAGGGGGGGGGGAGCACATTGGCATAGCCTTTAAAAATGCTTACTAATGTAGAAACAGAGCTTTTTTTCTTGGAAATATAACAAAGAGGGGCCACACTGATTTACAGGAGTCTCACTCAGTTATGTCTACTTTAAAACTCTCCAGAATTGGAAGGGATATCTCACGTGCTTTAAATAGTGAAGAACATTTGCTACTTCAGGACGAGATGTGGCCGCTCCCAGATGGTCCCTCCCAAAACTTCTTTCAATGTTGATTGAAGCAAAAATTAAGACATACTGAAGTAACTCTGGGCAAGTAAATAAAAGCACAGTTCCATGTGGATTTTGAAGTTACTGGCTTTGTGACCTTTGAATTGGAGGCCTTGATCTCAGGCCTGGGTTAAATATCATGCAGTATGTTTCAAAGGAAAGTTTCAGGATTTCTTTACTAGTAGGATTTTAAAAGGTCATTTCTAAGTACTTTTGGTTTCTTACCTTCTTTGAGAGACAAAACAGGCCATTTGGTAACTTGACTGGCAAAATGGGGTGGGGAGCTCATTTTAATTTTAATTTTGAAATTTGCTTAAAATACAACAATGACTTAATGATGCTTCCCTTGAATACACTTGGAAACATCTATCCCATTGGTCAGCAGAGAGAGAGAACTGGATGTGCATGCAAAAATTTAGCTACAGATTGATAATATCCCCAGATGGAAACCACCTAAACATCCAATATTAGAAGTATTGCTAAGAGGCACATAACTACAATAGAATTCCTAGAGCTGCTGTAAAGCATGCTGCAGAAAAATATTTAATGACAAAATCAGATGACAAGATATGCTGTTGCACTAGTATAGGCAGCATTATATTTTATCCCTGTATGGATCCCAAAACTCTGAGAAGCTGAGCAAAGGTGTACATTTATCTTGAGCCTCCAGTCTCCTGTCTGGCTACTATTAGTAGGTATGAAATAGGCACACAGCTATTTTACCCAAGATAGTCTTTGCTCTTTGAAGTTCGCCCATAGAGCTTTAGTTTTCCTCTGGTCTGCAAATAATAGGCAGATAATATGACTCAGAATTTGGAAACAGTCCCTAAATGTTATGTAAACAAGAAAGCTCCATGCATGACTATATGGTGAGATTTAGATTTAGACGGAGTTTCTTGGCTTTTTGGATGGTCATCCTTTCACTCTTTCTCACCAGCAAAACATCACATACATCCTGTCATGTAGCTGGCAAACATATAAATGTTAGCTGTTATGCTCATTCACAGGCATTGGCTTCTTTATTCTTTTTGGAACAATGACCTTGAACCTGGCTAGCCAGTGGTGATTAAGACAGATGTTGACTCTGTCCTTCTGCAGTCTTGGTTTATCGGGGAAGGCAGACATTACTGCACTGTTAATGCAAGGAGCAGAGATATCACCACAAAGTAGGGTTGGAGAGCACCTTCAGAGCACACACTAGGTCTCTTCTGAAGTATCAGGCAAGCGGAGCCCCTAAGAATGAACTGAAAGTGCATTCATTGGAAGTTAGGGGTAGAGATGTGGGAACAGCATTGGAAGCAGGGAACAGAATGTGAGAAGAGCCCTTGGTTAACGCTTGGCTGGAATTCCCTGAGGTTTTCATAATTCAGACAAGTTTTATTATCAGTCATTGGCAATTACTAGAAGCACAGGTATGCCTCTTCCAAATTGGACTCCATTCTGTTTTTATCTTTAACTCTGTTTAGAAACTGGAAGCGTAAATGTCGTCTGGAGCGGTGGTGACCTTCCTAACAACTCCAAGCGTAGGAATGCGCTGGCAAGGTTTCCACTGCATACCTCCGCCTTGAACATGTGGCTCTGAGCCCTAAGCTGGCGCGGGAACTGATACACTGTTATCTCAAAATTACGTTTATAAAAAGCTTCAGGGGGCTGGAGAGATGGCTCAGAGGTTAAGGGACCTGGCTGTTCTTCCAGAGGTCCTGAGTTCAATTCCCAGCAACCACATGGTGGCTCACAACCATCTATAATGAGATCCGGTTCCCTCTTCTGGCCTTCAGGCATACATGCAGGCCAAATAGTGTTTACATAATAAATAAATCTTTAAAAAAAATAAAATAAAAAATAAAAAGCTTCAGCTTGCACAGGTGCGATAGATTTATGGGCATGCTAGATACACTTACAGGAGCCTGTGATTGGTCTGGACCCACTTATCAAGTTTCAGTTACATCAAATTTTGCAGCGCTCGAGTCTCTGAAACCAGACTTTCTGAAAGAAAAGCTCAGTGTAAGATCAGAGAGACGGCGGCAGTAGCAGACCTGCTTAACAAAACACCGAAAGTTGCTTCATTTCTCCATACGGAAGCACCACCAGCCTTCCAGAATGAGTTGCCTTTTGCCCCCTCTTTCTCCATGACATCACATAAGATAATAGTGCGAACAAGGGCCCAGACGACGGATGCTGAATTATTTATGAGACCCGGCTGCTGAGGTGGATTGGAAGGAAGAAATAACAAAGCAAGAAGTAATAATGCTATTGCGACTGGCGGAGTAAGGGAACATAAGCGAATGCGAGTGAACAATAACTCTAGAGATCTCCACCCGCCGGAAGCTGTGGGCTGTCACGCTGTTCGTGGAGGTCCTTACGTGAGAATAGAAACGACGCCTGCGTAGTTAGCTGCACTGTATTGCTTAACATTTTATTTATAACTTTCCGGCAGCATCTATAGCCAGGATTATTTGGTCACCAATGTCTTCAAAATCAAGAGCTCAGGCTCTGACAGCCATGTTTGGTTACAGCGCCTCTCTGAGGTTTGACAGTTTGGAACCTTCCATCATTTGTTCAGTCACTATTTTTACAGCAGGCTACGTCAGCCGTGGCAACTGGAGGATTTAGAAGAACTCTTTTAAATCCTAAATTCAAAGAGTTGTCTGAAGTCTGCTTCTCAGGACTTGATTGCTCTGTTTCTGTTATTCAGATGTAAGTGGATTTGAGCCAATAGGAAATCACTATTGTTATCACTTGGTTTGGGGTACAGAAGGGCTAAAATTCTTCAGAGGGGCCTATCTTAAAAAAAAAAAAAAAGATTCTGTGGCAGTGACATGCTCTCAAGCCCTTCCAGGTGAATCAGTTGAACAAATCCCTCCACTTTGCAAGGATTTAGCAATCTTTTGGTTTCCTTATTGACCAAAACCATATTTAAATTAAGTTGTACCTTCTAAACCAAACCACAGGTAATTGTGCTTATTCCTAATAAAGTACTAGAAGGCATACAACACACCTTGCTGTGGATTTGCAGCAGGGAAGCCAAAGCCGGAGCTTCTTCATGAGGGTAAACTTGAGTATCTCTCAGTCTCTCAGTCTTTGTCTGTCTCTCACTCTCTGTCTGCCTCTCTTCTCTCTTCCTCCTCCTCCTCCTCTGTACCTTGACTATAGCATCAAACCACATTTAGTATCTCTTTATTATGACTTTTGGGGTCTCCCCTGGCTCTATAGGATGCTAATGCCAACTCCAAGCCCCTGGCTGTTCCTTGGATGTCCTCAGAGTGAGGGCATTCAACACCAGGTGCCCCTCCCCAGCCATGTCACCAAGCTGTCATGCTGACTGGTGCTGTGTTGCTGATGGTCCCTGGCCACCAGATCTTCCCACTCCACTGCTGTCAGACTTTGTGTGCGGCACTGGGAGAGAGAGGTTGCTGCGTTCCTCTCGAGCTCTCTGCCCCAGGCCTGGTATAGGTCTCCCTAACTTCCCACAGTAGAGCAGGTTAGGCAGCAATCCGTGGCTGAAAGACTAGACAGCTTAGTGTAGAAGAAATCCACCCAACAAGATCCCAATCCTCACTGCCTGGGAAAGCTGAAGCCAGAGGCTGGACGCCTGCAGCACCTCAGTGCTCAGTCTGCTCCCATAAGGCAAGGGTCAGCTCACTCCCACTACCCGGAATCCTTAGGCTTAGATTTCAATCTGGGGGGGGGGGGGGGGGGGAGCACTCATGCACTGAATTCTAACTCTCCCCTCAAGTTCCCATTTCCTGTCCTAAGTGATGTGTTTTCCCAGGACATGGCAGTTCACTTATTTTAAGGAAACCCATTTTCTACTCACAGCTCTCACTGCAACCCAAAGCAAGAAAGTCAGCTGACACAGCTTCATGAAACTGAACACTTAGTTAGGAGTGGGAGACCTATAGCTGACATCCTTAGGTTTACTTAAGCATGCTTCAGAGCCTCACCAGACACAGAATTGATGATTTACATTTATGTAACCCAACATCCTGCTTAGGGATCTGGGTGTTTCTTTTTACTTTGGGAAATCCATGTCTCAATTTTTTTCTGTTTTATTGAGAAAACTGTACATAAAACCTAAATAATGTTTTCTCAGTTTCTAGTTGTCAACTTTCTTAAAATGATTATCAACAGGGACACTTTATTTTGATTTAAATAGGCTGGGTGAAGTGCAATGTGTTCAGAAGAAGCAAAAGGATATTAGTAGAAAAACTGGTGGGAGGGAGGGCCATCAGCACCCCACTAGGGGAACCATTACGAATGGCATACCAGCTCCAAATAGTGCTCCAGCCACCTCACAGTGACCTGCCTGGCCGATCCCAGCCATGCTGCTGGATGGAGATTGTCTCTCCGGGGACAGACCAGATATTTCAAAAAAAAAAAAAAAAAAAAAAGACTTCACATGGGTGTGCTTCTAAGATTTTCCAAGGGAAAAAATCCTACAGGAGAATATCAATACAGACTGTAGTCTAGAGCAGGACTTGGGGAGAAAAACAAGACAGAAGACCACCCAATGATGGGATGAAATCCAATCTTCAATCAGTTTTCATATCCGGTCTCTCTACCTAACCTTCACTCCCCACTCCATCTGTTCTTTATTTACATAATACCCAAGGTCAATATAGGTTCAGCATGGCCTCCATCTTTAAAAAATAATGTTTCTCTTCACCTTTCTCTTTGCCCTTTTGTTTTTATCTTTCTTCCCCCCAAAACAGAGACAGGCTTGGTTGGCAAAGCCTCTGTGGCTCAGTCTCTTGAGAGATGAGCCTGCTCTATGCTATTGGATTGTACTCCCACATCTTCCTCCTTTTTTCTTGCTTCTACCATTCCTTCTCCTAAACGCATCCCTCTCCCTACTTCCTACCTTGCAACCTAAAGGAGCCATTAGTCACACTAAGACTGCTTTCTTCTTTTTATTTATTTTTTATTCCCATTCATGTCCACAATGAACAACACATGAGTACACATGGTACCTTCGGTTTCCTTTTACTGTGCAGAGTAATTAATACTTAAGGAGCAACTGTTCTGTAGTCAACTGCAACTCTACTTTCATTGGGTTTAGTGCTAACTAGTGACTGTTGTTAAAGAAAATACTCAGCTCTCAGGGGAATGACAGATAGAGACTGTCGCCCTTGAACACAGTCTAACAGAAGAAAACATCACTACAACCTAATTGCTCCCAAACACTGCAAATATCTCCAATGGCAGAAGATGATTTGAATTTAAAAAGAAAAGAAAACTTAACCAATGGTTTAACAATGAGTAACTTCCAATGTAAAAGAACAAGTAACAGGATGCATCTCATCCAGAAATTACCAATCCTACATTAACCTGCAGTGAGACCAACTTACATGAAATTCTAGACAACGAAGTCAAAGTAACTGTTACTAATATGTTCAGAGGATTCAGAGAGGACACAAATAAATTCCTGAATGAATTCCATAACACAAAGAAACAGCTGGATAAAATAAGGAGGTTCATTTGGGGGTATGAAAACATAATTCAATAAACATCTAGAAACACTGAAGGAAAACCAAAGTGAAATGCAAATTATAATAAGTCAAATGAGATGTTCGATGGAAAGCCTCACCAACCGAAAGGATCACGTGCATGACAGGATATCAGGGCTTGAAGACAAGATAAAGGCACTGGAAGACTAAGTCAAGGTCAATAACCAGTTCATTCTTTGCAATAATATTTGGAAATAAACCATATGAATGGAATATGCAAGATAATAGACGACATACCATAAGGGCCCAAATCTATGGATTAAGGGCATAGAAGAAAGAAAAATTTCATGCCAAAGGCACAGAAAAATGTGTTCAATAAAATCACAGAAGAAATCTAGGAAGAGATGCTCATTCAGGTACAAGAGGCACACAGCAAATAGGATGAGAAAATAAATTCCTCACATCATACTACAGTTAAAACACAGAACAAAGAAAGGGTACTGAAAAGTGTTAAGAGAAAAGGACATATAAAGAAAAGCTACATATAAAGGCAGGGTCATCAGAATAACAGCTAATTTTTCAGCAGAGACCTAAAAAGGCAGAAAGCCTTGGAAAGCCATATTTCAAGTTCAGAAAACCCACAACTTCCAACCCAGAGTCATTTACTCAGCAAAACTATCTGACATGATCAAAGGAGTAAGAAAAATTTTCCATAACAAAAGCAGGCTAAAAGAATTTATCACCACTGAGATAACCATACAGAGGAGACTGGAGGGAATACTTTGAACTGAAGAGAATGACAAACACATCCAAGATGCTACAGGAAAAATAAATAAATAAATGATACTAAGACAGTTGTTAAGGAAAAGAAGACTAGGAAAACATCAAATGCTATAAATTACCAAAATGATAGGAACCAACACTCACCTTTCAAGAATAACTGAATATTAATGTCTCAATTCCCCTATCAAAAGAGACAGGCTAGCAGAATGGGTTGGAAAACAAGATCCATCTTTTTGTTGCCTTGGAGAAACTCATCTCTCCATCAAAGATAGATACTCTTACAAAGTGATAGGATGCACAAAGGTGCTCTAACAAAAAAACCAAGCAGGCATCACTATTTTTACACCTGACCAAGTGAACTTAAAAGAAAATCCACTCAGAAATATCAAAGAATCACTTCAAACTGATCAAGGCAACAATCCATCCAGAGGCTTCTAAACGTGTGACAAGCATAGGAGCACCCAATTTCATAAAACAATTATTAGACATAAATTCAAAGATTACTCAGCATAATAATAGTGGGTGACTTCAGTAACTCGACTTTCACCACTAGGCAGATCATCTGTACACATCACAGATCAAATAGATTTCATAGACATCTATGTCTGTATTTCTTCCAAACACTTCAAAATGCACATTCATCTCCAGTAGCCAATGGAGCCTTCTCTAAAATAGATCGTATACCAGGACACAAAGGAAGTCTCAACAAATATAAGAAAATTGAAATAACATCTTGTTCTAGTTTTATTTCTGCTCCTGTGATAAAATATCCTGATAAAAAACAACTTAGTGGGAAAGGGTCTATGACTTACAATTCCAGGTTATAACCTATCACTATGTGCAAATCACAGAAACAGGAGCTTGAGACAGCTGGTCACAGCACATCCAAAGTCAAGAGTAGACAGAAATAAATACATACATGTTCATTTGCTTGCTTCCTGTCCCCAGTCTGATTTCTCCACTTTTATATAGTTCAGGGCCCCCCTATCTAGGGAATGATACTACCTACAGTGGGCTAGATCTTCCCAAATCAACTTAAAACAATCTCATAGAGACATAATCACAGAGAAACACAATGTGCACAGTTCCTCGCTGAGATTGCCTTCCTAGGTGATCATGGGTTGTGTCAAGTTGATGATTAAACTAACCATCATACATCATGTACTCTATCTGACCAAAATGAAATAAAGCTATAAATTAACAATAGAAAATATACAAACTCATGGAGATTAAACAATACGCTATTGAATGATGAACAGGTCACTAAAGAAATTAAGATATAATTTTTTTATTTTTTTAAAATTTATTTATTACTTCAGGTTACATCTCCATCATAGTGTCTTCTTTGCATCCCTCCCAGTCCTGCTCTCCCACCCTCTACCCCCTATCCCTTCCATCCCACTCCTCTGGTGTGGAGTGTCCCTACACAACAGTTCCCCACCCCAGTTCAGCAGTCATATGAGGGCCAAGAACCTCCTCATACACTGGGGCCCTACAAGGCAGCACCACTAGGGCAAAGTGTTTCACTGACAGGAAACAAAGTCTACATTCCTTTTCCCTTTGGTGCGTTGGTTGTAGTATAGATATCCTTTAATATATGGCTAAAACCCGACTATAAGTGAATAGATGCCATGTGCATCCTTCTTAGTCTGGGTTAGCTCACTCAGGATGAGTTTCTCTAGTTCCATCCATTTGGCTGCAAATTGCATAATTTCATTGTTTCTGATGGCTGAGTAGTATTCCATTGTGTAGATGAACCACAGTTTATTATCTATTCCTTGGTTGAGGGACATCTGGGTTGTTTCCAGTTTCTAGCTATTACAAATAAGGCTGCTATGAACATAGATGAGGAAATGTTCTTGTGGCTTGGTGAGGAATCATTTAGATGTATACCCAGAAGTGGTATGGCTGGGTCTTGAGGTAGAGCTATTCCAAGTTTTCTAAGATATCGCCAGACTGACCTCCAAAGTGGTTGCACAAGCCTGCACTCCCACCAGCAATGGAGGAGGGTTCCCCTTTCTCCACAACCTCACCAACAAGTGCTGTCATTTGACCTTTAGATCTTAGCCATTCTGACAGGTGTGAGATGGAATCTCAGAGTTGTCTTGAGTTGCATTTCTCTGATGATTAAGGATGCTGAGCATTTCTTCAAGTGTCTCTCAGCCATTAGGGATTCCTCCTTTGTGAATTCTCTATTTAGCTCTGTTTCCCATTTTTTAATTGGATTATTTGGTTTCTTGGCATTTAATTTCTTTTTTCTTTGTAAATTTTGGATATTAGCCCTCTGTCAGATGTGCGGTTGGTGAAGATTTTCTCCCAGTCTGTAGGCTGCCATTTTGTTCGAATGACAGTGTCTTTTGCCTTACAGAAACTTTTCAGTTTCATGAGGTCCCATTTATTGATTGTTGGTCTTAGATCCTGAGCTGTTGGTGTTCTGTTCAGGAAGTTGTCACCTGTGCCAATGAGTTTGAGGCTTTTCCCACTTTCTCTTCTAGTAGATTTAGTGTGACCGGCCTTATGTTAAGGTCTTTGATCCACTTGGACTTAAGTTTTGTACAAGGTGATAAGTATGGGTCTAATTTCATTCTTTTACACGTGGACATCCAGTTGGACCAGCACCATTTGTTGAAGATGCTGTCCTTTTTCCATTGTGCGTTTTTGGCTTCTTTGTCAAAAATTAAGTGACCATAGGTATGTGGGTTCATTTCTGGGTCTTCAATTCGATTCCACTGATCCACTGGTCTGTTTCTATACCAGTACCATGCTGTTTTTATTACTATTGCTCTGTAGTACAGCTTGAAATCTGGGATGGTGATACCTCCAGATGTTTTTTTTTTTTATTGTACTGGATTGATTTAGCTATTCTGGGTTTTTTGTTGTTCCATATGAAATTGAGAATTGTGATATAAAAATTTTTAGATCTAGGTTGAATGAAAACACCCCAAAACCTAAGAGGGAAGTTTATAGTTTGCATAGAATAATATAATAATCATAGAGAACTCAAAGAAATAATTTAGTGATGCACTCAAAAACTTGGAAAGACAAGAACAAACTAAACTCAAAAGAAGTAGGTGTGGAGAAATAATTGTGATTAGGAAAAAACTTAATGAAGTAGAAGAAAAAAATCAGTAAAATGCATTGGTCCTTTGAAAGGATACACAAGACTAGCAAGCTCTTAGCTATTTAACCAAAAGAACAGGAAATAAGATTCAAATAAACAAAATTAGAGATGAAAAGAGACACTATGATAGGCGCCAATGAAATTCAGAGGAAAATGAGAACAAATCTTAAAATTTTATATTCTATTAAATTGAAAAACCTAAAAGGAATGTATGAATTTCTAGATCTATATGACTTACCGAAGTTGAATCATGCTGAGATTATTTAAATGGGTCTATAACAATCCATAGTTTTGAACATTAAGAAAAAAAACTCCAGTCTAAAACAGCCCAGGACCAGATGGATTCACTGCAGAATTTCATCAGACCGTCAAATAGAACTAACACTGACACTTCTCAAATTATTCCATGAAACAAAAGAAAGGTACACTTCCAAACTCTTTTTTACAAAGCTATTATGATCCTCATAACAAAATAAGATATAGAAACAGAAAATTACAGACCACTTTCCTTGATAAGCATAAATGCAAAAATTCTCAGTAAAATCCTTGCAAACCGAATTTTAGAACATGCCAAAAAATACCATACACCATAACCAATCGGCCTCCATTCCTGAGGCAGAGATTATCATCTACACGTAGGGAGAAGGCTTTTTGGCAAAATCCAACATCTTATGATAAAGGCCTGAAGAAAGTCAGGATAGAACAAACACATCCCACTACAATGGCGTCCTTATGACAAATCATTGTATAAAATGAGGGAAAAACTCAAAGCTAGTCAGGAACAGGGCATGGGCACCATCTTCTCTGTTCTTATTCAATGTAGTGCTGGAAGTCTCAGCTAGAGCTGTAAGACAAGAGAAGTAAACAAAAAAGGATAGAAATAGGAAAGGAAGAAATTGAATACCTTTATTTGTAGGTGTTCTAATTCCAGCCATAAGTGACCCCAGAGATTCTACCAAACAACCGTTAGACCTGATAGACACTTTCAGCAAAGAGACAGATATAAAATCAACATACAAAAACCAGCAGGCTTCCTACATACCAGTGAAAAATAAACTGAGAAAGAAAGCAGGAAAACAGTCTCATTTATAATGGCCTCCAAAACTGCTGTGGAGTAAACCCAACCAAGGAAGTAAGAGGCCTCTACAACGAAAACTGTAGAACATTGAAGAAAGAAATTGAAGGAGACACTAGAAGATGGAGAGACCTCCCATGCTCGTGGGTTGTTATGAATAACACTGTGAAAAACAGCCATCTTACCAAAAGCAATCTACAGATTCAATGAAATCCCAATCAAACTTCCAGTGCCATTCTCCAGCAAAGTGGAAAACACAGTCTTAAAAATCATATGGAATCACAGACTACCCAGACTGCCAAAGAAGTCCTGGGGTAAAAGAATACTGCTGGAGGCTCCACCATACCCACCTGGATTCAAGTTATGCTACAAAACCATAGAAATAAAAACAGCATGGTAGTTGCACAAAGCTGACACATGACTAGAATACAGGACCCAAAGATGCCTGCCAATTTTTTTAAACAAAGGCAGCAAAAACACAATGGTTAAAAAGGAAGGTACTTCAACAAAATTGTTCTGGGAAACTGAACATCTACATGTATAATACTGAACGGGATCATTGTGTCTCAGTCTGTAAATGAAAATCAGCTACAGGTTGACTGAAGATCTCAAGATAGGACCCGAAACTCTGAAACTGCTGAAGGAAAATGTACAGAGACTCCTTCCACACATAAACTAGCTGAGTATGTTGTGACTAGGGCTCCAGTTTCTCAGGAAATAGGGTCAATCCATAAATGGGACCACATGAAATCACATGAAGTAAAAAGCTTCTGTATAGCAAATGAAATTGTGAATCAAGTGAAGAAGACATGTATTCAACAGGAGACAATCTTTGTTAGTTTTCCATATGTCTGCAGACTAATATATACAATGTACAAAAATCCAATGGATAGTAAAATTGCTTAAGGTATGCAACACCCTTAGTCATTAGGAAAATGCTAGCTAAAACTACTTTAAGATTCCATCTTACCCTAGTCAGAATGGCTTTTACCAAGAAAGTAGCTGACAACAAATGCTGGTGAGGATGTGCAGAGAGGAGAACCAGTCTGCACTGTTGGTGGAAGGGAAAGCTGATGAAGCCACTATATTAATCAGTGTGGAGATTTCCTAAAAAGCCAATGACGGAATTACCATATGACCCAGCTGTACCACTTCTGTACACATACTCAAGAGTACATACTACTACTGAGACACTTGAACATCCATGTCCAATGCTGCTGTAGTCACAATAACTAGGAAGTGAAAAGCATACATATCCACCAACTGACATATGAATAGTGAAATGTGCAGGTAAATGGATAGAACTGAAAAAATTATACTAAGTGAGTGAGTCCTTGTGTTCTCTTTGGTAAGTGAATCCTAGCTTCAAGCTCTTACATTAGTGTGCTGTGAGAGAAAAGTCATCATGGTCTTACACAGCTGTCAACTCTACAAACTACAATGTTGACCTTCCAGACAAGAATAGTGGTGTAATAGTGGTGTGCCCATTATGGCAGCATCCAATTGCCTTCTGATTGGTTTTGAGGCCTGCCCCACCCACAAGGAGGACTCACGTCCAATACCGTAAACCTGGTCAATGGGTAGAAAGATCATGGGCCCAAGCAAGGAATGTAATACTGTTGTTTTGCTAAACTGAAATGCTCTTAATCTTCCTTTAAGTATTTATATACCAAGCATTAGTTCTGCTTTCAGCTTTTGTCAGAGAAGCTTCTTTTTGCGATGGTCAGCAGTTAACTCAGAGACCAGTTGGTCCAAGTGATAAGAAGAGCTCAGGCCTAAACAGGGCATCTGTATCACTCCTGCAAGGCTCAGGGAACAACCTGGGAAGGGGGTGGAGGCAGAAGGAATTTAAGATCCAGAGGATGGGGACGAGTGCTATGAAAGCTTGTGTTTTGGACATGACATGGATGTCATCATGTGACATTTAATTCACCACTCACAAGAGTAGGGATCTATGAGTGTCAGTTTCTGCCCCATCTGATAGCTGTTCCTCCCATAAAGAGCAACAGAAATTTAACAGGAGAAACTGGAGATTCTTCATCATTCCCAGGAAGGGGGCTGAGGTTGAAGCTCTGTAGAAGTGGTCCGGTAGGGATGCGTGTAGCGGTGAGGGGGTCGATACAGGCAGTGAAAATGTTCCCCTACTCAAAGAAGCTGCCGATCAAGTGTGCTGCCAGAGCTGCGCTGTTGGGTACGGCTACTGGTCAGCATCCATGACCATATCAAGGAGCCTTTGTCAGATATGGTGTTTTTGGTTTCTGTTCAGTGACATTGGCTTTTCAGATAGCGTGCCCTGAGAGAGATACCATGTAAGGCAGTGTTGCATAATATATGCAGAAGTAATGAATTTCAAAGCAGCCGAACCACGGCCACAAGCCCTGCCCTATTCCTTCCTCGGGAAGAGCCCAAGGTACCTGACAGATAAGATTACTCCAACATCTGTGGGGTCTGCAGCAAACCTATCAGTGGAGTGATTTGAATGTTTTGAATCAAACTAACAAATGGTCAAGTATGTGCTTGAACTACAGATTAGGTGTATTAGAATGCCCTCTGGGTGCTTGCTGGTAAGTACCTCTTTTTACACAGCCATTTCTCCTAAGCATTCTGTCTGAGAGGAACACTGGGTAGGCTGGTTACTATCTTCTATAGCCTAACTGCCTACATGCTCATGAAGCCGTGTCTGTCTCCAAAGTTCACAGCAGCAAAATTCCTGGTCTCTGATGGCACATGGCTGCCAGGCAAAGGACGCTGGGAAAGCTTTCCTGGGGTCTGAGTGGAGTAAGTCAAGAAGAGAAAGATGTTTAGGGGAAAGCTGTCAGTGAGCCAGATGTGAGGTCTAGATCCTAGGTGTCTTTGAGAGGGGCCATCCAGAGCCCAGCCCCCTCTTGCCTGGGTCCAGGCACAGGGGATGACTCCTTGGGGGTCTCCTTGAAGGCATTCTTGCAGTTCTAGGTGGAGCCTCCTTCCCACTGCCTCAGGCTCTGTTTCCTCAGTTTATAACTTGATTGTACTTTCTGGCAGTAATCATACAGCAGGTACAACTAACTGCTTGACAAAGCTGTCCAAAGTCCCTAATGCAGAACTTCTCTCAGTACCATGAAAGACTTTGTCTTTCTACTCCCAGCTATTCCTCTAACTTACCTCATAGCAGTACCAAATGATTTATTCAGATATTTAAAAGAAGGGAAGAGATAATTTAAATTCTCCTATCTATCATTTAAAATTAGGGTTTCAACTGTCAAAAGCCTAGTACATTTCCTTATAGTCTGAAGTCCATACAATAATTATAGAAATTACTTTTGTTTATAGGCTGATTAAAGACAAGGCTGTTCTTAATCATGGCTTTAGTAAGACGAGGAAGAACATTGTAGCAATCAGAGGATATTGATGCTTAAGTCTAATATTTCTTACCATTAGATGAAGAGGCTTTGTCCTTGCGTATGCGGTGAACAAAACTGATATTTTAAAAACATTTTTTAAAAGAAAAGGAACAGACTTGTCTCAAACTTGGGGGTCTGGGGCATCTGTATTTTGAAAATAGAGTTGATTGAACTTCGGTCCCTCCCAAGAAATTCATACTCATGTTGCTAATGAGGATGGTTCAGCAAGGATTGAGATCCAAGTAGAACACTGCATTAGCCAATGTCTTCTTTCTGTACTTTGCTTTTATATAATTGAACAAAAGAATAATTGAATTCCCATTTTCCAAATATTTTATGAGGTCCTTTACCAATATACCTCCTTACTCTGCAGAAGAATATCTGTAAGATTGGTGTGTCTTTGTGCCCAGTTTATACATGACAGAGCTGAAAGCAAGAGAGAGCAACTTGCCGAAGAGCTCACCCCTGGCCAGTCTCGGGACTGGAGCTCGGTTGACACCAGACCCTTTGCAGTAAGCAGCACTGTCTTTTATGGCATTAGCAAACATGCCAGTGCTTCATGTGTGGTCTAAGCATAAAAAATACTGAGGAGATTGAGGTATTGGGTGGTTTGGGGAAATTCTCTTGAGCTGAAAGGTCTAGGTAGAAGCTGTTGGTATTTGATCTACTCACAAAATGAGCCAAGAGATGGTCCTGATGTTGCGAGACGGAGCTCTCACTAACTAACTTCATGTGCACAGCGCCATCTTTCTCACAGCCAAATAGCCTGTGTGCTTATTCTAGGGAGAGTCTGCCTTGGACAGTGTCAGAATACCAGATCCTAGGGCAGCAGGCTTAATGGTCATCATCCGGTTAAGCTGGGCCATTTCCATCTTTTCTTTTCAGTATTATTATTATCTCATTATGAAATTTCCATACACTTGTATGGATGTACTTAGTAGACCAAAGTACAGATCAAGTAGTGATGTACTTTGCTCATATTGCCCTCGTGAGGATTGTTTTGCAATAATTCAAGAATCCCTAAAAGGTCTTTCATCCCTCCTACCCCATGCTGAAGTTTAATGTGCTCTGAGTCAAGATGCTGAAGGGAGGTGAGGTGATGATAGTTGCACCATGAAGCCTGCTCCTGCCAGCTGGGTCAGATGTTCAACACAACACTTCAGTCCCACATTCCATTTGTTTTTGGCGCTGTCCCCTGGGCTCTTGTCCCTCAAGTAGAGGGAACTGGTGAGTGAAAAGTCTCCCTTGTGAGTTTTATGTCAATAGGGAAGTGAGTACAGAACAATATATTCCACAAGCTTTGTAAGAACACTTTTGGGCAGTGTTTCTGGGAATATGTAACCCATTCTGGGAAGTGGAATGAGGGGGAGATAGCATCACCTTCTGAGAGGAAGAGCAGGGCTGTGGGCTGGGTTCCTCCAGGGCTTCCATGAACATGCCTTGCTCCCACATGTGCCTCTGTATGCTTGTGTGTTGTGTGTGCGTGCATGTGTGAGTTTGAGGGGGCATGTTCATGAGTGTGCATGTGCATATAGAGGCCAGAGGACAACCTTGAATGCCATTCTTCAGCTCTCCACATTGTTCTGTGAGACAGATCTCTCTCTCACTGAACCTGGAGCTTGTTGAGCAGGCTAAGCTGGCTGGCCAGCAAGTCCTGTCAGCCTGCCTCCCCGATGCTCGGATTACATGTGTGTCACAGTGGCCAGCTTTTTCTCTAAGGTCCTGGGGACTGAACACAGATCTTCATGCTTGTGCAGCAAGACCTGCACTGGTTGAGCTGTCCCCCCCCCCCATGTAGAGAGCTGCGACGTGCCGTGCCCTAAAGATGGCACCGGTTTCCGCCTTCCACCAGCCCGATGGTGAGCGCTCTCAGTGGTAAACAAGTCCATATTTGGCTAAGACTGCTGATCTGGCTTGCTTCCGCATACGTGGGCCTCTAAGATAGCACCACATGGCTTTACTTGATTGGCTGTTCATATAGTATTTAGCCTGTGGGTTGGGTCTGCCCAGGCATTCGGAAGACTGTTTTCAAGGGACCTGAATAAACTGCTTGAGAAGAGCTTTTGCAAGTTGCGTCGTCCTTGCTGGTCGAGGGGGACGCAACAAGTGGTGGCCCGTACGGGGACCCAGAAAAGACTCAGAAATCCTGCAGTCAGGGGCAGTGCACTGGTAAGTTCCTGGGGTAAATTGGGACAATAAAGTTTCGCAGAAATAGCGAACAAAAGGTAAAGATTCGCGGAAATAGCGAACAAAAGGTAAAGTTTTGCGGAAATAGCAAACAAAAGGTAAAGTTTCGCGGAGATTGCGAACAAAGGGTAAAGTTTCGCGGGAAACTGCGAACCGAAAGTAAATTTTTAATCATGGGATTGTCTCAGTCACATCCAATTTTTCTGGCTCTTCAGGAGCTACTTTTAGCTAGGAATTTGAAACTTAAGAAGTCAACCCTAGAGAGATTTTTGAATGAATGCGACTCCGTGGCTCCATGGTTGCGGTGTCCGGGAATCTTACGGTATCCTGCTGGGACAAATTAGGCAGGGACTTGGATTTTGCTTGGGAGCAAGGTACTCTGAAGCATGGAGTAAGACCGATTTGGAAGATGGTGAGAAGTTGTTTAGAAGATCAGAGATGCTGTAACGCAATCAAGGAGGGAGAATCAGCCTTGGAACTGCTGCAAGGGGAAAGATCTGAGCAGGCAGACAGTGAAAAGGAAAGTAACAAAGGCGAAAGATCTGAGCAGGCAGACAGTGAACAGGGAAGCAAAAGGAAGGTCCCTCTCTATCCCGATCTTAGAGATTTTGAGGATTCAGAGGGCACGGATTCTGAAGGGGAGCTACACACTCTAATAGAACAGTTAGAGAGGACTGCTATTAGAAAAAGGGAAAAGAAAAAGGTAAAAGAGAAAGACACGCTGGTGGCGGTCGGTGTAAGTAAAGCCGTTGCCGCGGCGCCTTCAACTCCCCCTCCATACCCAAAAGCCGTTCAGATAGATCAGCCTGTTCAGTCCCTGAAAGTAGGGAGATCTTTCTGCCCGGGGATGTGAACACAAGTAAGAACAGAATTACAGTTTGCCTATCCGGTATACCAAGACCCACAAGGGAACAGGTACGAGGAACCGCTTGATTTTAAGGTAGTTAAATCCCTTGCAGAGTCGGTTCGTACCTATGGCATTACCGCTTCTTTTACATTGGCTCAAGTGGAAGCATTAAGCAGACATTGTATGACTCCAAGTGATTGGAGTGGCCTGGCCTGCGCCTGCTTAAGTCCAGGGCAATACTTAGACTGGAAAGCTTTCTTGATTGAATATGCCACTGAGCAAGCAGCCATTAATCAGAGAGATGGAAATCCAGCCTGGGATAGAGATATGCTGCTTGGGCAGGGGAGATTTGCCAAACAGCAGACAGGATATCCCAATCAGGTTTATGAACAAATAAACCAGATAGCTATCAAGGCTTGGAAATCCCTTCCTAACAAAGGGGAGGTGAGTGGGAACTTAACTAAGATTCTACAGGGCCCCATGGAACCCTTTTCAGACTTTGTGGCATGATTGGTAGAAGCGGCAGGGAAGATTTTTGGTGACCCGGATGCTGCCATGCCACTGTTAAAACAGTTGGTCTATGAGCAATGCACCAAAGAGTGTAGAGCCGCTATCACCCCTTACAAGAGTAAAGGGCTAGAAGCCTGGATGAAAGTGTGTAGAGAACTTGGAGGGCTGTTAACTAATGCTGGTCTTGCTGCCGCAGTAGTACAGTTGACCAGAAAAGGTGGAGGAAGTTCAGGAGTTTGTTTTAAGTGTGGCAAGATGGGACACTTTAAAAGACAGTGCCCCAGGGGAAGGAGTACAGAAAGTACAGGAAGTGTACAAGTGTACAACGCCCCAGGCGGCCGGAGTTATGCCCAAAATGTAAAAAGGGGAACCATTGGGCTAATGAATGCTGTTCAGTGACAGACATCCATGGCCAGCCTTTAACTCAAGGTTATGGTGGCGCTCGTCCAAAAAACGGACAGCGGGGCCCACGACCCCAGGGCCCACAAATATATGGGGCAGTAGAGAATCAGGACAAAGAACAGAATCAAGAGAGATGGCCAACCCTCCGCCATCCGAGAGACCGCGGAGAGCCACTGCGGGCTCAGCAGGATTGGACCTCTGCTCCACCACCAGACTCGTATTAATGCCCCAAATGGGGGTCCAGTTAATTGAAACAGATTTTAAGGGACCCCTTGAACCTGGTACAGTTGGTTTGCTGTTAAGGAGGTCATCATCAGCCTTGAGAGGACTTATTGTCCATCCTGGGGTTATAGATCCAGATTATACAGGAATGGTTAAGATCATGGTAGCCTCCCCCCGTGGTATAACGGCTATCTCTCCTGGAGATAGAATTGCTCAGTTGGTCATGTTGCCGAGCTTACATGATTGCTATGCAGCAAGGGATCGAGAGAGAGGAAAAGATGGTTTTGGGTCCATGGGCACAGATCTGACTTTTCTCTCCTTGGATTTGGACCAACGCCCCGTCTTGGAGTTAAAAGTTGATGGTAAAAAGATCTTGGGCCTTTTGGATACTGGGGCTGCTAGGAGTATCATAGCAAAGAAAGACTGGCCTTCAGGTTGGCCCGTACAAGCCTCTTCTCAAACACTTCAAGGCCTGGGTTATGCTAAGACTCCAGATATGAGTGTAAGATTATTAAAGTGGCAGGACCAAGAAAACCACTCAGGAGAAATGCAGCCATATGTACTTGAGCTCCTTATCTCCCTTTGGGGAAGAGACCTTTTAAAGGATATGGGATTTAAATTGAGTAATGATTATTCTGATTCAGCCCAATGTATGATGCAAGATATGGGATATGCTCCAGGCTTTGGAATAGGAAAATATTTGCAGGGGCGGAAGAGTCCCATATCTATGCAGCAAAGACAAAAGAGACAGGGCCTGGGTTTTTCCCAGGGGCCACTGAGGAGGGCATTCCCATAACTTGGAAGACGGAGGACCCAGTATGGGTTCCTCAGTGGCCACTTTCCTCTGTAAAATTGAATGCAGCCAAAGAGTTGGTGGATGAACAGATGTCTTTAAAGCATATAAAACCATCTGTATCTCCCTGGAATACACCTATCTTTGTCATTAAAAAGAAATCTGGAAAATGGAGATTGTTGCATGACCTGCGTGCCATAAATCAACAAATGCAGATCATGGGCCCAGTGCAAAGCGGCTTGCCGCTTTTATCATCTTTGCCAGCCTCATGGTCCATAATAGTTATAGATATAAGGGACTGTTTTTTCTCCATCCCTTTGTGTGCCAAAGATAGTGAGAGATTTGCATTTACTGTTCCATCCTGTAACCATGAGGAACCTGATCAGCGGTTTGAATGGGTAGTATTACCTCAGGGCATGGCGAACAGCCCCACTATGTGCCAACTGTATGTGGGGGAAGCCATTGCTCCCTTGAGAAAGAATTTTCCAGATTTGAGATGTGTTCATTATATGGATGATATCTTACTGGCAGCTAAGAGTGAACAAATGTTAGATCAGGCCTATGAAGAATTAGTTCAATTATTAAAAAAGAAAAGATTGTTCATTGCTCCTGATAAGGTTCAAAAGGAAAATGTGGTTGATTATTTAGGAGCAAAGATTGGACCTGAAAAGATAATACCTCAAAAGATTGAGATAAGAAAAGATAATTTAAAGACTCTAAATGATTTTCAAAGGTTGTTAGGAGATATCTATTGGGTAAGAGGCTATTTGAAGCTACCAAATTATGAAATAAGACCCCTATATGATATTTTGAAAGGTGATTCAGCACTTAATTCTCCTAGGCAATTAACAGAAGAAGCAAGAAAAGCTTTATGTAAAGTGGAAGAAAGGTTGCAGAGTGCCTTCCTAAAGAGATGGCAAGAAGGACAGCCCATTGCATTGAGCATATTTGCCACCTATGGTCAACCTACAGGATTGCTATGGCAGGACGGACCATTATTATGGACTTATTCGAAGATTTCTCCAAAAAAATCCATAGAACATTATCCCACTGCAGTTGCTGCTTTAGCCTTGAATGGTATCCAACAATGTTTGCAGTCTTTTGGAGTTGCTCCTGCCAGTATAATAGTGCCCTATTCCAGTCATCAAATTAAGATTTTGTGTGGCACTGTAGATGATTGGGCAATATTGCAATGTAGCTTTGAAGGAGTGATTGATGACCATTATCCTAAGCATCCATTGCTATCATTTTTTAAGGAGCACCCAGTGATATTCCCTAAGGTTACTTCAGCAGTGCCACTTCAAGGGTCACCAAATGTGTTTACTGATGGCTCAAAGACAGGCTGCGGAGCCTATTTGATAGAAAGACAAGAGCCCGTGCTATGCCAATTTCAACCGGGCTCCCCCCAAATAGTAGAGTTGAAAATAGTAATTGAGGTGTTTAAAAGATGTCAATTTGCATTCAACTTGATTTCAGATTCAGTCTATGTGGTCAATGCAGTGAAAGTATTAGAATTGGCAGGTCCTATTAAGAATAGTAGTACTGTATGTGCCTTATTACAAGAGTTACAAGTTTTAATCTGGCAGAGAAAAAGGTGTTTTTATATTCAACATATCAGAGCACATACAGGATTACCTGGACCATTAAGTGAGGGTAATGATAAAGTTGATCAATGGACCAGGATGGAATGCATTTTTTGGAGCTCATTCCTGGACCAAGCCAGACAGTTTCACCAATTATTTCATGTAAATGCAAAAACTCTACAGCAGAAATTCCATTTGTCTAGAGCAGATGCTAGACAAGTGGTTTTGGACTGTCCTCAATGTGTGATTCATCATCATCCTCCCAGTGTGGGCGTGAACCCTAGAGGGTTGATGCCACTCAAAATCTGGCAAATGGACGTTACCCACATTTCAGAGTTTGGAACCTTAAAATATATTCATGTATCTGTGGATACCTGCTCAGGTATCATACATGCTACACCTATGAGTGGAGAAAAGGCTCGCAATGTCATAGGGCATTGCTTAGAAGCCTGGGCTGCATGGGGAAAACCACAGCAGCTGAAAACAGAAATGGACCAGCCTATACGGCTCAGTCCTTTGTCTCCTTCTGCAACCAGATGGAGGTACAGCTTAATCACGGATTACCATATAATCCTCAAGGACAAGGAATTGTGGAGCGTGCTCATCGCACCTTGAAAGAATGTTTGCAAAAACAGAAAGGGGGAATAGGCCAAGGCCGTACCCCCAAGGAGAGAATGTCTTTAGCCTTATTTACTTTAAACTTTTTCAATTTGGATGCTCAAGGCCGCTCAGCAGCGGACAGACATCAGGATTCCCATGGTCCACCTAAAGGCATGGTGAAGTGGAAGGATACTTTGACAGGCTCTTGGCGGTTGCCTGACCCCGTGCTAACATGGGCGAGAGGGTCTGTTTGTGTTTTTCCTCAGGATCAACAAGATCCAGTGTGGGTGCCTGAACGCCTTATGAGGAAGATTCGTCATGAAGACCTTCCTAAGGATCCTGGTGATAGTAGCAGTGAGTATGTGAGGAATGACCGAGCCGAGATGGAGGATCCTGTCGATATTCCCAAAGCCGATGCTGGTCAGACATGATGCAACTGTGTTTCCACGCTTATTTAGCAGTAATAGAAGCTTAGGCTTACCCTACCTTCCCTTTGATGATCAGAAAAGCCCTATAGAGGGTAATAGAAATGTCAGCTTGAAGGGTAGTCTGTGCTTTTTAATGAGCTTCAATAGGTCAGATGATACAGAATGCATTAAATTGTCTCAGCAGTCAGCAGATTTTTTACCACAACTGAGGTTTGGGGGTAGGAGTGGTGGTTTGTTTTCGGGCAACGGTTCTCGCCTTGAAGGATGGTGGCCCACACGAGTCTCTTACCGGGACCCCCCCAGACAGCCACGCTGGGCACCTTTTTGTAGAGGATCCACAGGAGAGGAAGGACCTTTTCCCTAGACTGGATGTCAGGAGCACAGAGCAGTTTGGGTTCAACAAGATTATTTTTCCTTTAGCCCCATGATTAGTAATATAGTGAATAAGTCTTGTACAGGAATGCTTGATGTATCTACTAGGGATCCTCAGCAGACTGCCACCAATCCTTTTGATTTGTGGCTTTTGTGTGGGGTAAATGGAAGTTGCATGGACTTGGGACCTGTCATTATGCTTGGGGGAGGAATTTATCAAAGAGGTAATTTTTCCCTAGGGTCCGCTACCAAATTGGATCTTTCTGGCGGTAGTGGCTCTGGTACTTGGAATTCTTTGTTTCATTCTTACTGCAATAAGACCTTTTCAGCCTCGCCAGTATGTCTCTGGCTTCCTTTTCTGTGGATTGTAGGTAATGGGAGTGCATCCTTGGGTGAAGAAAAATTAGTATGCACTCCGGGCATATGTTTTTATGCCCTATGCTGGAATGCCACAGCCTTTCCTGTGGCTGTGGTGACTAGAATGCCTCGATATGTACCAGTTCCTGTAGAGGCCCCTAATACCATGATGCTATTCAGGTTTAAAAGAGATTTTGGTATCACTGCAGCTATTGTTACTGCCATCACTATTGCTGCTGTGGGGGCTACTGCCTCAGCTATTGCCTTGTCTAGTTCTATACAGACTGCCAATGCCCTGAATAACATCTCAGCCACTGTAGCACAGGCATTGGATACTCAGACCTCTATGAATTCTCATCTCAAAGGAGGCCTTATGATAGTTAATCAACGCATAGATTTAATACAAGAACAGATTGATTCTCTTTGGCAACTAGCACAATTGGGGTGTGAGTGGAAAATGCAAGGTTTGTGTGTTACTTCCGTGCAGTATCAAAATTTTACAAAGGCTGCTAATCTGTCTAGACAATTGTCAAAGTTCCTCTTACAGGATTGGTCGGCTGAATTTGAAAATTTGATGAGAGAGCTGAGAGCGACAATTGTCCACATCAACTGCACTCGGGTGGATCTGAGCCTGGCTACTGGTTTGACTTCCTGGATACAGACGGCTATGGATCATCTTAAGGAGTGGGCGGGCGTAGGCTCTTTGGCGATACTGATGATACTAGCCTCTCTGGTTTGCCTATGGTGCATCTACAAAATGAGAGCCACACAAAAGCGTAATGCAGCCATGATTATACAGGCCCTTGTCGCCATTGAGGTGGGCCAGTCCCCTCAGGCATGGCTCGCTGCTGTGAAGCCTTAAATCTTCACTGAGCATAGTCCCTGCCCACTGAGGTATTCGTTCCATGGATATTAGGGTCTGGCAAGTCAATGACGGAGTAGATGGGTAAGTCTCGGCCACCTAAGACAGTGCAGCCCTGAGTGGGGAGGCTGACCCAGAGACGGGTAAGAGTTTGAGCATCACCCTCCTACAGGCTCAGGCCCACCGTGAGATCCCCAGATATGGGGATTACGAAGCCTTTCCAGGGACTTCTACCTACTTTAGAAAAAATAAAAAAGGAGGAACTGTAGAGAGCTGCGACGTGCCGCGCCCTAAAGATGGCGCCAGTTTCCGCCTTCCACCAGCCCGACGGTGAGCGCTCTCGGTGGTAAACAAGTCCATATTTGGCTAAGACCGCTGATCTGGCTTGCTTCCGCATACGTGGGCCTCTAAGATAGCACCACGTGGCTTTACTTGATTGGCTGTTCATATAGTATTTAGCCTGTGGGTTGGGTCTGCCCGGGCATTCGGAAGACTGTTTTCAAGGGACCTGAATAAACTGCTTGAGAAGAGCTTTTGCGAGTTGCGTCGTCCTTGCTGGTCGAGGGGGACGCGACACCCCAACTCATTTTTTTTTTAACCTGTTTTCTAGGTCAGCTCCCTTTGTGGTTTTTTGTGTTTAGATCACAGGAGTTATCCTCACTGAAAAGAGGTAAGGGGAGATTCAATGTAACAAGCAGGGGTGATGCTCACAGACAAGTGTGGCATCCCTGACACTAGCCCTGGTTACATGGCAGAGTCCTTGGCAGCACCAGTTTCTCTGGACGTACTCTACAGACACGGAAGGCACACACCCCCCCCCCCAGGCTCACAGAAGGACTTAAATCTAAGGCTGTGGGCAGCACTCAGCAAAATGCCCATCACACTAACTGCTCATCTCGAGGTTGTGGCCATTGTTATTGTGCCTGTCCTCTGTGTTTCTACTTTCTTGGTGCTTTTGGTGGCCTGCATCCACAGCATTTCCCAAACAGTGAGGGCCGCCATGGAGCAGTGCATCTGTCTTCCCCGCATTCTCCCTGCCCTGTTCCTGGGTGGTCTGATTCCTCTCCAAGTCACTCTGTCTCCTCCCTGTCTTATCCTCCACTGCTCAAATAGAGCGGGGAATGCAGGTACGCCACTAAGAGTTTTCAGTGTAATTTTAATTGAAAGCCACCATTCCACATAGCCTTGTAGGAAGCTTCTAGAAACATTAAAAAAAAAACAAAACAAAAACAAAAGAACAAAACAAACAAAAAAAAAGATTCATTGTAGAGACTAAAAGCCTATTTGATGACTGAATTTTTTCCTGTTTCCCCCAACTATCCATGCAGTACGTACTTACTACAATTCTGTGGCAGTGAGAACAAACATGTGAGAACAATTTTTAAAATGTTGCAGACTAAAAATTCCATTTAAATCCTTGTTTTTAGCCAAACAAACAAGAGATAGGAATGCAAATGGTCAAATGGATTGTTTCTACAACCAAGAAAGCAGTCTAGAGAGAGCAGAGGTCACCATCATTTAGGGCTAGCCACTCCCATTCTTTTCTATTTTTGGTGGCCATGACCACAGCAGCCCCGTTAGCCTAATGTTTTCCTCTCTCTCCCTAGGGACTCAGTGCTCACATGGCACTTCCTAGAAGAGGCAGAAGAACCAGTGAAGAAAACAGGACTGTGATAGAGGGGGCACAACACAGTCAGGGAACTCACTAGTGTGTCTGGGATGAAGCCCAGGCTCTACTATGGTCTAACTGGGATCCTCAGCCTGGCTGGCTTCTTACACCTGCTGTCTTTGTCTGTAAAATGGCTTCCTTTATTAATCCTCAGGGGTTTAGTGACTTTGTACTGATAGCTAGGTATTCCTCTATGTGCCCATTCATGCCAGGAAAGGGAGTGGAGGTATAGAGATTCCAGTTTTAAAATAGACCAAAAAAGGATTCACTGAGAAAATTATATATGGAAGTTAAGAGGATGAGCCATGAGACTCTGGGGAAGAATGTGCTAGAAGAAATAGTGAGTGCAAAGATCCTGAAGTAGTAGGAAATCTGGTGTGTCAGGAGAACAGGAGGCAAATTTGGCCCGAGCAAGCACAGCAGCAGCAGCAGCTGGGAACAGGGGTGTAGGGAGTTGTGAAGGCCACTGCAGACAGGTTTTCCCATGAATATCGGACAGCAAGTGACTAGAGGCTCTGAGTGTTCATGGGTTGATGTGCTGAGAATAGACTACAGGGGAGCATAGGCAACAAACAGAGAAATGGAGAAATAGGTCAGGAAGCTGCTACCTCCAGGTGGGAGATGATGGTGAAGTGGACCAAGGGAGAAGTGGCCAAGGAAGTGAAGTGGTTGGATTCAGGATTATGTTGAAGATAGGAACAACAGTGTTTGTGGATAGGCTGCCTGTGGACATGAGGGAAAATAGTCAACATTTCCCCCAAAGCAACTGAAGGAATCATGTTGCCATTAGCCAAGATGGGAAAGGTGGGGGAAGAATGGTGCGGGAGGGACAGGAGGAAAATTAAGAACAGTATCTGCCAATGCTCCTACGCGGGATTAAATGTGATGATTTCTGTGTGATTTATCAGGAAATACGCTTTATTGTTGTGAGTATTCAAAGAACTCACTTTCTTTCTGTTCACAAGCCGCTGTTTATCTCTCACACATTCACTCCACAGGTGGTTCCTCCTGGTGGGAGGGGGCATGTTCCTCAGCACAGGCCCTTGAGATGTGGCAGGTACGATCTGAGCTATCTTTAGGTAGCTATTTTAGAATGGGTCTTCACAGCTGTGACTCAACTATGACTTAACAGCTAATACCTTTATTTCTTGCTAACAGAATGTGGTCCCTAGTTTTTCTTTTACATAGCAACTGATGTTGCCATGCAGATCTCCTGGTTGCTATGAGACGGGAAAATAACTGTGCCTTGTGATTGGCCAGCACCTCCTATGCAGTGTGGTTCTCACATGGGCCGCTGACACCGAGCTGTTACTATGGTGAACTTTCCAGTTTCCTTTGATTGGTTGGTTACAGAAATAGGCCATCGGTGGAATTCATTATACTGAGCTAAGTAAAAATGAAAAATAAATATAATAACTTTCCCCATCATCAATGTGAAGAAAATACAGCAGGTAATGACATAATGAATCACCATTAGAGGACCCAGGCTCTTCACAGAGCGAACAGTGACAATCATCCTTTGCCAAATATGGGTGGGAAATATGTTCTCTTTTGCTTTGAATCACTTGTTCAGAGTTAAGGGCATTGGGCTGAATTGGTCTAGAAGCCTGGACTTTGGAGAGGAACTTGGGATACAGATTAAAAAGAAAATGCCCTTCTCTCTGGGAGATTAAGGGTTAGGCTGGGGCCTGGGTGTGGAGGGTGGGAGGCATGTCAGTTCCAGGCAGAGCTGATTAATTTTGCATCTCAGGAAATATGTTCTTAGATGCATCCATCAGACAGGCTGCTGAGTACTCCTGGGGTGAATTGGCTGATGACAGTCAGTGCCAAGCGAGGCTTGTGCTTTTGGCTCTCCATCCTCCCATGCTGGCCCCAGCCAGCTCAGCTACCTTAGGTGGACAGGTGGGTCCTGGCTGTCAGGTCTCTTGCTCAGTGGAAGACTGACTTCTGACCTTTCTGACTTCATAGCTCAGCTCTGTTTACCACAAGCAAATTCAGAAGGAAGATGGAAGATGAACCAGGGAAGACAGGTCAAGGAGCTATCTCTAATACCAAATTTGAGCTGAAGGGTGGAGGTTGGAGAAGGACAGGGCAATCCAGAAAAGAGAGTCAGGGCACTACAAAGCCAGAACTTGTAACGAATTGATCACTGAGCTGATGTTTGATACACAGTTAATTGTTTTTAACAGCCCCTTCCTCTATATGACAAATTTCTTTTGAAAAGAATCATAAAAAGAGGCAAGCAGTTAACAGCCGGAAAGAAAATGTTCTTTGATTAAATTTTGTATCATAACAATAAAAATAAATAAATAAAATTAATGCTCTAATCCCCTAATGTAAGAAAGCTGTATTTATTTAGCATGCTTGTGTTAGTGTGTGCACATGGAGGCCCGAGCAGGATGTTGATATCTTCCTCTATTGCTGTATTTCTTACCCCCTTGAGAGAGGGCTTTTCACTGAACTGGAAGCTTGCTCATCCTTTCAGCTAAGTCTGGCTGCCCAGCAAGCTCTGGGCCCACCTCCTAGGTCCCCTACCCAACACTGGGATTACAGCTTTTTACATGGGTGCTGGGGATTCGAACTGGGATCCTAAGGCTTGCACAGCAGTGCTCTTACCACCAAGCCATCTTCTCAGTCCCTTCTTTTATTTTCATTGATGTGCTTTTTGAAGAAAAGGATGAAACATATCCACACCTTGATCTTCCATTAATGAACAGTGCTTTTATAATTTTTGTGTCGTGAAAATTTTCGACAAATTAGCCCAAGATTTGGCCAAAGTTGTTTTTCTTCCCATGTTCATGAAGTATCAACCCATCTTTGTTGCAAAAGTATTTCTTATTATTTTGATTTTGAAAAGTGAGGGAACAGATTAACTGAGTAGGAAAACATTTTAAAATGGGAAGAATATGTTTGCTAATTAGCAATACATAAACATTTACAAAAATAAATATTTACAAAAGTAAATAACTTTTATTTTTTATTAAATTAATAATAGAATTATTAAATTATCATTAATTTAGTAATAAAAAGTATTGAAGAAAGAAAGAAACCATCTTAAACAGAAGGATATGTCTGTTATCAACGCCAAAAAAAAAGAGAAACAAAACCCTATTTCACTGCAAATGAAGGAGAACTTCAGCACAAGTAAAACCTCTAAGCAGTCACACAGAATGGCAGATTTGAAGTAAGTCGAGCTGCTGTTGTCTTTACAATCACAGTCACTGTGCCGTCATTGTTCAGCTCCACCCGAATGGAGTGTGTAGTACCAGGGAGGCTGAGACACAATTATGCCCAGAGCGAGCTCTGTTGTGCATTTGCTCTCAAAACAAACACAGAGTTAGTTCTTTTCATCAACTTCCACGCAGACAGAGATGTTTATTCTAAAAGAAATACCAAAAGTACACTAAGGGGAAACTTACATTTATACTGTTAAAACTCAAATGCAGCCTCAGTAATTGTTCAAAACATAAGCAAACAAAAGACTTTTTATTCTATCTTAGTTTTGGTTGAGGAGAGCTGCTTATCACTGACATTTTCCAGAATCATTTGTCCTAGAGTTCACAAATGACAAACTGGCTTTCAGTGGGTTTAATATGTGTTTTTAAGTCCTTTTCAGACCAACCCCTTGATATCCTGTTCAGGGGTAGCCGTGCCTCTTACCCTGCCTTTGGGTGCTGCTGTAGACCAGCACTGGGATTGCACTGTACTGGAGCTGGGAGAGGAATTAAAGGTTACCATGCAGTGGTCAGCAAATATCTAGTAAGTTCTCTGTCCATGATACAACCGGATTGCTTTGTTTTTCCTTTGTCCCTATCATAATAGAAGGGGGGAGAAAAATAAAAACTAGGAGTCTTTCTCATACAAATATCACTGATTCCTCCAGCCTTGCATGCTGTTTGCATTCACTCTGGTGTAGCCGAACATTCCACCACAAGTGTTTGCCAATTCATTCTACTCATTGTTTTAACCTTCAAGTTCACGTTGCACTGAACTCAGCCCTGGATTTATCTTTACTGATAAAACATGTAGAACATGTTCTCTGGAATGGTCACCTCTGGTCTAGCTTGGTAGTGGCCTGAGAGACAGGAAGTTGCTGGAACTCTCAGGAGGCAGTAAGTACAGGGAGGAGGAAAAGGGGGGGGGAAATACAGAAATCATGATTTACCCTTCCAGGCTGGCTAGGTCCAACACTCCCCCTTTCCCCTATTACCTCATCAGACAGATATATTTAGAACCATCTTTGAATGGATGGATGCCTTTCTAGGCAAGGTGATTTAAAACTCTGAGGTCTGACGTTTTATCGGTGTTTCTGAATGTTCCTTTTAGTTATATTAATCCATGGACAACTTCCTCAGGAGCGGAGATGCCACTGGAAGAAGTAGCATACTTACCTCTCGCTCTTTAATATAAAAGAGCATCTCGGGTTGCTGCCTCTGTTACTTGACCGTCAGGATGGGAAGCCTGGCTCCTTAGCTCTGAAGCCACCTCAGCCTTGCCCAGCCTTGGATGTATACACCTTTAGGCTAAGACATATCAGTGCCTACGCCCAGGAAAGCAAGAGAAAACGACCCATTCTGTTGACAGCAGTTTTGAGAGAACTTGACCTGTTAACAATCATAACGCTTTAGTTTTCTTTTCTTCCGGAGGACCTGGTCATCTGCCTGGCCTACCATGCGGCCCCAACTTTGCCCCTCCAGGGCTGGAAGCCCCTTGCTTTATTTGGGCTTCCTTTTTCTTCTCACGGCTGGGGAGAGCGGCCCTTGGCTCCGCTTCTGGCTCCATAGTAGCAAAGGAGCCACACTTTTTTTTTTTTTTTTGGCTTTTCGAGACAGGGTTTCTCTGTGTAGCCCTGGCTGTCCTGGACTCGCTTTGTAGACCAGGCTGGCCTCGAACTCACAGAGATCCCCCTGCCTCTGCCTCCCGAGTACTGGGATTAAAGGCGTGCGCCACTACGCCCGGCTAGGAGCCACACTTCTTAATTCACCAAGGGCGGGTGGCATTGGGCCAGACTGCATCACATGACATGTATGTGCAGGAGTGGGGTTTGAAGCATTCGCTAAGAAACCAGGAACCAAGCAGGACAAAGGCCTAGAGGCCCTCTCACCAAGGTTGCAAAAAATAAAAATTAATAATAATAATAATAATAATAATTAATAATAATAATAATAATTTCCTTTTGTGTTGAAAACATTTATTTCTAGGAGCACTTGTGAGTGTGCGTATGTATATGGTGTATGTGTGTGTGTGTGTGTGTGTGTGTGTGTGTGTGTGTGTACATATAATTAGTTGTTCTTAGGCTGCCATGGAAAATACACAGACAAGCTTTAGAAGTTGATTCTGGAGGGTGTTAGAAGCTACCTCAAAGGGCACCACGAAGACCATTAATAGCAGGTGAAGCACTGACTTTGGTAATACTTATCTCCAGTCAAATTTTTAAAAATATGCTCACATCATAGTAAGTCTAAGAATGTTCACCAATTGCCTGTCAGGATGCTGTGTTTATTTCTGCTACAAGTTGTTAATGAGTGGTAGTAACGCTGACTTGAAAGATTCCCTGACTCTGGGCTATCGCACACACATTAGTAAGGTAGTGTGGTTCACTCCCATGAATGGCTGTCCTTTGCTGCACACCATAGTGCTTTCCCAGGAATGTGTGTCTAAGTTAAATGTTTCGTTTTTTAAAATATTATTTTTGGCTTTTGTGTACTAGTGTTTTGCCTGCATGTAGGCACACACACACTACACGCATGTCTAGGGCACAGAGACCAGAAGAGGGTGCTGGGAACCAAACCTGAGTCCTCTGGAAGAACATCAAGTGTTCTTGACTGCTGATCCACTTCTACAGGCCCTAAGATTTGTTAAACAGACTCATATATTGATTGCTCTATTTTTTTTTTAATCCTGTGAGGAACTTACAAATGAGTTGGAGTCTCCCCTCATCCCCTCAGTGAGGTCAATAATTTCACGTATCAAATTAGAGGGCAAGCTCGATGAAAGATTTCTGAATCCCTGCCTGACTTTATCACTCCAGACTTTAGGAGCTGTAATGTTGGGTGAACAATCACTTTGCAGGAGGTTGACAGCTTTTAGAATGTGGGGCTTTTGCTCTGCTACCCTAAGAGGACTTTGTCAGACCAGACACTGACTTGTCGCATTCTTTCTTTCCTTTTTCTTCTGAGAGAAGTGGAGTGAGTACTTGGTGGTGGGGTTATAGAAACACAAACAAATCAGCAAGAAGCTAGCAAGAGATAGAGCCATGGCAGCATTTCCTGGAAAGCAGAAGGGAGGCTCCGGTATCCACTGACAACCCTGTGCCCTGCCTTGTCAGCAAGCCAAGAGCCCTTCCTGCAACCCTGAAGCCTTCCCTGCAAGCCATTATCCCGCCTTGTTCTTGCTGGAGAAGGCTGTGACCTATGGTCACAGGAAGTGAATCCATCATAGACAGGGCAGGGCTCCTCTGTCTTTACCTTATGATTTTCCCCAAACCAAAAATTTCCATGAATGAGTTGTCCTGTCCGTACCTGCCCCCTGTCCTGTGAGAGTGAAAAAACAAATCATTCTGAACCACTGTTGACTTCCGATGAGTTAAACCCACTCTTTAGAAAAAGGCCTATTAGTTAAGAATACTTAATAAAATGTGAAGAGAATTGATGGGATACGTCTGCCTCCAAGCCACACAAATGGCTTGGGCTGTGGGTGCATGCCTACACCTCTCCCAAAGTAACCTGTTTCAGTGTCCCCTACTTTCCTAGGACCCTGCTCCATCCGTGTGAGCGATGTGCTAGGGCAGGCAAGCCTGCACCTCCAGGTGCTGTGTTGTGCGGCACAGGCTGTGTTTCCTGAAGCCCTGCAGGAATCGATGCTCTGCTGCCCACGATTCCGTGGCGCACAACTGCACGCTGATGGATTCCAGATTCTCTTCTGCTGATTGCAAAGCAGCCCAAGGACCAAGGTTATCTGTGCTGCACCTGAACTGTGTCATCGGTTCCTAGTAATGATGGCTTTATTATGATTCATAGCACAGAGCCAGATCCTTTGAACACCTCTGGCTTGCCTACAGTCTTAGATGATTATGTGGCAGCTGCCATTCTTTATAATGGAAGGAGAGTAGAGGTTACCCTTCATAGGCTATTCTGTTTACACATGACCCCCCTCAAAAGGCTATTTTTTTAAACTATGATTTTCAAAATCTTTACCATTTTTTTATTGTATCAATAAATCCTTATATACCATTATACATTGAATACATTTTACCTGCAACTCTGACTGAATTTGTATAAGTTAAATAGTACTAAGGTACAAACTACCCTAAAGTAGACATTACCCTGAAGCTGCCACAGAATGTCCAATTCCGATTAGCATCTTTCTTATCTATCAAACGTTGATGCTTAGCCAGATGTGGTTCTGTAATCCCAGATCTTGGGAGGCTAAGGGTCAGGAGTTGAAGGTTAGCCTGCACTGTGTAGTAAGGGACTGTCTAAAAGAGGGACACAAACGTTGAGGGTGAGGCACTTGCAGCCACTGTGTAAACTCCATGATACCAAAAATGGTAACTAAGCTTCAAACCCTGTTACAAGATGATTAAAACACAAGCCTGAAAATGGACGGACCTAAAAACAAAGTAGAAGAGGTAACAGGAAGTTATTGAAGGCAAACTTAAGTTACCTTAAGAAGATTGCAAAAACACATTGCACACTGCATAAGGTGGAATGTGGGGCACCTTGGAAATTGAGTGTGTTAATGCCTTTTGATCCTCTGAGTCTGAAGGTCCATTTCTACATGCCCCACCACCACCACCCAACAAGTCCTCTTTACAGGGCTGCTTGACAATCACACATGAAGGAGGAGTGGCTGGGATGAGCTTTGCCCCTAGGTGACTGCTCTGCATTCTCAGTAGCTGCACACCCAGTGGATATTTTTATTCAGGTCTGATGGATTAGTAGAGCCTTTTTTTTTTCTCTCTTACATTTAATCTTCCTTCAAATCCTATAAGAAAACAGCTCACAGTGGGAGGGGAGAGGCTATGACTCTTGCTGTCTTTGATCTCTGAGCAGGAAAGATGATCCTAATATGATTAATGGGCTCAGCAGGACCTTGTCCGGTGACCCAAGGGATGACGTGGGCTCCCCAGAATGTTTAGAGGAATGGGAAGAAAACAGTGTGTTCTGGTGGCAGCTGGCCTCCTGGACATGTGTAGACTCAAGAAGACTCTTTTCCCCAGCAGGATCCTGTCATTGGGTAGCAAAGGCATGGGCTGTCTACTCACCAGCTCCACCCCTCGGCTAGCTATAGGTCTCCTCTGATCCAAGGATCTTGTCAGATGTAGCTGCATTAATAAGAGAAACGGCTTGAATGGAATGCAAAGAGGAACCTGGCCGAGAGGGAAAAACGGCAGGAGGGAGATGACTGGTCCACAAACAGCCAGAGCCTAGAAGAGCTGAATCATCATTCAAGCCATGCTGAGCTTAGACTATGGTTGCTCTTCTTGATAAGCTGTGTGTATTGGTTGTAATATAGAGATTCTATTCTTCTCGATAAATTTTCTTTATTTTGAGAAATATCCCTTTAGATCAAGTAAGATTCTAGACTAGTGGGCACAGGATGCTTGTGCTGTCTTTGCCTGGATGCAACTTCTTGTCTGGTTTGAAAGGTGTGAGCTGGATCTAGCACGACAGGTTTGCAGAGTGGGCCCTGGCCCAGTACTAAGTCAGTTGGGGAAGGTGCGCCATTTGTGGAATTGGTCTGTCTTTTTCTAGACTACCTACTGTAATGGCAGGAAACACCTACCATTACAGGAGGGCCCAGGGGTCATGTTTAGGGCTTTGTGAGGTTGATCATGCGTACATGGGTGTTCATGTGTGTACTTCAGTAGAAACTTGGTTGTTGAGATTTTTTTTCGTTTGCTTGCTTGTTTGTTTTGAAACAAGGCCCTTTATTGTAACCAAGGCTGGCTTCCAGTTCTCAGCAACCTTCTAGTCCATGCCTCTCAACCTGTGGGTCTCAACCCCTTTAGAAGTTGCATATCAGGTATTTATATCATGATTCATAGCAGTAGCAAAATTATGAAGTATCAACGAAATAAATTTATGGTTGGGGTCCCCACAACATGAGGAACTATATTAAAGGATCACAGTGTTAGGAAGGCTGAGAACCACTGCTCTACTCAGCCTTCTGGGAGCTGTGATGTGTGCATGAGCCACTGTGACCAGTGAGCATACTGGAATCTCTTTAGGGTCCCCTTACCACCCTTGTACATGAAGAGCAACGAAACCTCAGCTTTCAAAACTGAGCGAAAGTTGAGTGCAGCCTTGCAGTGGTGCCTTTATGTCCTTCAAGCACTTGGGAGGTGGGAAGGTTGTGAGGTTGAGGCTGACCTTGGTATTCAAGGCTGTCCGGAGAGAGGGGCTGGGCAGAAGAGTGAATGAGAATTGGGTGAAAGCTGAGTGACTGCTGATCTAGTTTCCACCAGTGAAGTCCAGGAACCCTGCCAGCATGGTACAGGGGTGCAGGGAAGAGAACCTCCACACGGTGACAACTCAAAAGCCTTGGGATTTTGGTCCGACTGGACTACAGTAGTTGACCGGTCTAGAGGAACAATTTACCCTTAAGGTCCCTGGTTGCCTTCCCTGTGCAATGCCGAATTTTCACATTGTCCTAAAGACTAAATGAAAGAATAAGCTGGCTTGTGATTGGTAGTATCCTGAAGAAATGCAAGTGTGAGTAGAGTGTAACTTCCCAGGCTTAGTCCCTGATTCATGGCAGGGTGGGAGGCCAGGTGTTCTTGTCTCCTGGGATATCTCAGCCTTGCCAGGTCTGCCGCAAAGAGAGCCCAGAGTGCCGAAGCAAGGCTGTGCCATGAGTTCCCTCCCGTGTTTTGTTGCAGAAAACTCTTTTTAGAGATAAACACAACTGACCATGGACCATAAGAAAGAAAAACCATTCTTGTACCATACAAAGGGAAATCTTTGTGAGGTAACATACCTATGCAAACTAAAAACCCAAGACATGAGGGCATAATCAAAGTCATAAATGCAGTCCCCTTTACATGAACTCAAAATGTTTCAGATTGTTTATTAATGCTCATGATACACACTTGGGGACCGAGGGTGGAGCTCAGTGCTATAGTACATTCTTGGTCTGTGCAAAGCCCTGAATTCTATCCCCAATATCAAAAAAGAAGGGAGGGATAGGAGGAAGAAGGGAAGGTGGGAGGGAGGAAGGAAGGGATAGAAAATACAGCCAATTTGTGTGAGACTGGGGTACACTGCAGCTGTGTGTTTGGTGTTCCTCAAGTGTTCTCAGACTAATTTCTTAGAGCCTTTTTCCTAATTGTTACACTTCCCTTGACCTTTATTAAACTCCTTCACAGGTGTCCCACAACCTCATTGGTGGGTAAGTGGAGTGGGTAGTAATTGAGTTTAAGAAATTCCCCTACCTCATGACATCCCCCTGAGTATCTCATTGCTAATGATCAGAATCTTGTTATTAGCCATTAATTTCTTTAGATGAAGAAATTACCTATTAAGATTCAAGCAATCCCTGGAGGGGTAGCATGTTAAAAGTGTCATACCTCAATATGAGCGATTGACCGGGGGGGGGGGGCAGGAAACGCTCTGCAAAGCATCAGATGGTGGGAAGAATTTGCAATGTGAGGGGCCATAAAGTCTGTGGGACCATTTGACTCTGTCGCTGTACAGAAAAAGGCGTCTATAGATAGAAGGTGCACAAACAAGAGAGCAGGGATTATTTTTACAAAACTTTATCTTAGAATTAGGGCATAGGCTGCTTTGGACCCATGGGCCATAGTCTCCCAACCTCTGATTCAACAGCATCCTCTCAGAGGTGGCCAGCAGCTCAAGGCAAAGGAAGGCAGAGAAGGTGGGGTCACAGTCCTTGGTAGAGCCACACCGGATCCTTGGCCAGGTGTCACAAGAGCTAGTCCTCTTAAGCTAGTTAGTCATCTTTTGGGGAAGTTGAGTTTCCTTGTGTCAAACAACTAGCCTATGACATATGTCTATAACATTCCATACAGAGTGTACCAATGTAGTCATAGACAAGCCAGCTGCTAGTCCACCATTATAGGAGTTTAGAAGTCCATTAATGTCACAGGGTTTGCTAAACATCTAAAGGCAAAGAATTTTTGAAAATAAGTGTGAGGCCTTCTATTATGAAAAAGTTCCAACAACTCAAAATACTTTAAAATAGTTGAACAAACATATTTGTGTAATCTCATCCTAGTTTCAACAATTGACAATTTTCTCTAATTGGATTGCATGGCTTGCAGAAATCATAACTCAGGTAAAGAACTGAGAATACAGATATGTTTCGAATGGTACCATGTTCTCCCTTTCCTCTATTTGTGGTAAATACTCCGTGAGACTTGAGGTTTGCTGTAGGTGTCTGAGCAGTGAATGGTGTTCTGATTTCCTGGAAAGCATGCAGAAAAAAAGTATTTTCTCTTTCTGTCCAAAGAACATTTTATTTCAGGATCAGTGGTGGCTTGTGCATGGCTCTCATTCTTAGTCATGACATATTCTGGAAGCAAAAAGAGAATTATTTGTAAGCCTTTTGGGTTCAAACAGGCCGGTAGTTGTCGGGAGTGAAGAGTATGTGAAGTCCTGAGTGAGCTGTGCTGTTGACAAGGGTACAGGTGTGTCAAGGACTGTAACCTCAGACCCAGGAGAAAATGGAGAAGCCTTCCCAGGGAGAGGCTCGAGGAAATGGTGAACCCTTGCTCGGGGTTCCATGTGTGGGTGTCGATACTGCACGCAAAGAATGTCTGCCATAGCTCTCTTCCCTTGGATATTCCTGCCCCGAAGATTGTTACTTTGAACAAAAACTTCTGAAAAATACAGCTGGCCTTGAATGAAAACTCCTAAAGGAATCTGTCTTCAGAGACTGATTAGAATTTCAGTACTGTGGTGGGGTTGGACTGTGGCAGGTCTGGAGACTAATTACCTCGTCTTGGGCTAATTTGTGACCCTCCAGAACACACACAAGCACACACATCCCTCTGTCAGAACTAGTATCTTGTAACAATAAATAAAAGCCTTCTGGAATCTATTGACTTGACAGGCAGCTGACTACCAATCCAAAAGTGAAGAGTGAAGAATGACATCAGATAGCATCTTCCATCTATTGAAGAGCTTTCCCTCCTACTCCATGTATCTACTGCTCTGTGTATTTTAAACTTGACTTGATCCATGATTTTCTCTGTTCCTTAAAACTATGAAAACTCTGTGAAACTGCTTCTACTTTGGAATATGGAATTTGGGATAACCTAAATTTGTATTTCCAGGCCATGGCTACTCAAAATGGCTCCAGAATGAGTGTTCTCTTATTCCCTTTAAGATGGAAGCTGTGGTTTATTGCTGTTTTGTTGTTTTTTTATTATAATGTTTATTTATTACCTCAAGTTACATCTCCATCACAGTGCCCTCCTTCCACCCCTCCCGGTTCCACCCTCCCACCCTCTCCTCCCTCTCCCACCCATCCCACTCCTCCGATGTGGAGTGTCCCTACATATCAGCCCCTCTCAGTTCAACAGTCATATGAGGGCTAGGAGCTTCCTCTTGCACTGGGATACTACATGGCAGCACCCCTAGGGAAAATTGTCCCATTGACAGGTAACAAAGTCTATGTTCCTGATCCTTTTGGTATGTTGGTTGCAGGATAGTTATCCTGTATGTACTATATGGCTAAAATCCAATTATAAGTGAGTAGATGCCATGTGCATCTTTCTGAGTCTGGGTTAGCTCACTCAGGATGAGCTTTTCTAGTTCCATCCATTTGGCTGCAAATTGCATAATTTCCTTGTTTCTGATAGCTGAGTACTATTCCATTGTGTACATGTACCATAGTTTTTTAACCCCACTTCCGACAGAGGACTAATATCCATAATTTATAAAGAACTCAAGAAATTAAACACCAAGAAACCAAATACTCCAATGAAAAAATGGGAAACAGAGCTAAACCAAGAATTCACAAAGGAGGAATCTCTAATGGCAGTGAGACATTTGAAGAAATGCTCAACATCCTTAATTATCATAGAAATGCAACTCAAGATGGCTCTAAGATTCCATCTCATACCTGTCAGAATGGCTAAGATCAAAAACTCAATTGACAGCACATGTTGGCAGCACGGTTGTGGAGAAAGGGGAACTCTCCTCCATTGCTGGTAGGAGTGCAAACTTGTACAATCACTGTGGAAATCAGTCTGGCAATATCTTAGAAAACTTGGAATAGCTCTGCCTCAAGACCCAGCCATACCACTTCTGGGTATCCACCCAAATGACTCCTCACCAAGCCACAAGAACATTTCCTCATCTATGTTCATAGCAGCCTTATTTGTAATAGCTAGAAACTGGAAACAACCCAGATGTCCCTCAACTGATGAATGGATTAAAAAAAGTTTTGTTGGTTTTTTTTGTTGACACTCACAGAGACTGCTCCCACCAAGATTAGCTAACCTTGTCTCCCTGCTCCAGCTGTCCACCATAAACCCCACCTTCTTCTACCTCTGTATACAATAGTACCCCTTTTCTGTTCAGCTATGTATGATAAACATGCTGGGCTTCCAGGGCGCTTCAGTTTCTCCATCAGAGAGCCCAGTCCACCTGAACTCAGCTTATATGTGTGTCTGTCTGTATGTCTATCTTTTTTCCATCCCCTCTCCATTCCAGTCAAGTCCAAGCCCCTAGGCCATGCAAAGACTCTTCCTAGCTGCAGAGATGTGCTATGGCTCCAGGAAGGGCATAAGCTTGGTAGCCTGGGCACAGAGTAGGCTTTAAACTAAAGCGTCATTCTTTCTCGAAGGATCAGGTAAGCTGGAGTTATACCTCAGCCTCTGGAAAAACTAAACCTGACTATTGGGATGTGACATCCTTGAATTGGAGCCTTCTTTTTTTTTTAATTCTGAGGCAAACTGGCCTCTTTGTACATTAGATTACAAGAGCCGAATGCCTTGCAGACAGTCTGATTACCTTCTTATACATTCTTAAAGAAGTTTATTTTTGGTAAAGATGCTCAAATTAGAATATACATGATTGGTTTACGTTGGCAAAGCAGTCACCCAAATTACATTACAAATGCTGGAACACCACCTACTTATTACCTAGTCTGGCCTAAGTCTGAGTGTGTCAGAGAGATGGAGGAACATCCAGATGATTTCATCTTCTGAAATATAAGCCAGTAAGAGAAAGGGGCTGTTCACATGCATTAGAGGCAGGTACGCAGACTTCTTCCCTCCATAGATGTCTGTCCTTCTGCAGAGCAGTATCAGGGACAACACACACACAACTGATTAACTCATTCATGTTTTGGTAACTATGGCCTGTAAACATTGAATTAGCAATTGTTGGGCCATTGCCCCTGAAGAAAATAAGGGATTTAGGTTCCTGGTCACATTTCCAGCAACCTTGTTTTTTGTGTGTTTCTCTTTAAAGATGCCCTACTTAATGTATACTATTGGCTCAGTAACTTTGAATTTGCAGCCAGCACTGTAACTCATGTTTGAATGAAGACTGTCCAACACATATGTTCCCCATATGGTACACCACTGTCTTCTGGTGCTTAAGAACATTAGACACCATGTCAGCACTACTTAAGGGTTATTTCAAACAATGATACCTTCCAGAAAAATGTGAAAATTGCACTGCTAAATGGACCACCAATAGAATACCTTTTTACAGTTTGAGAACTGAAAGCCATAATCATCATCTCATTCAGCCTCAGCAGGAAATGTGTGTTCTGGGTGACTGCAGTCTGCCGCCATCCTGAACAAGCTGGCAAATGGTTCCACGAAGGCTGCGTATATTGGCTTGGGGATTATAGATGAATTTAAGTACTCAGATTCCCAAACACAGAACCATGAATAATGAGGGTGGAATCAGTATACTAATAAGATTTATTTCCAGGAATTAGCCTATGTGGTTATGGAGGAGACTAGCATAAAGCCTAAACTCAACAGGGTGGGCTGCAGGCTGAAGACTCTCTGTGGTGTGGCAGCTAAAGTTCCTTTAAAGAAACTTGAGGTTTTCTCTTCATTCCTTTCCTTAAAGACAACTAACTGCAGATGTCAGACATCATCTACAGCTACAAAATGCCTTCTTCATACCTACCCTAGTGTGTGACTGGACCATAAGTGACTAGGGCCTACCTAAGTCAACACATAAACTGTCACAGCACCTAGTTAAGATTTGGATGTAAGATGTCCCCCACGGGTCTTTGAATACTCAGTTCTCCCGGCTTATGTTTGGAAGACAGGGGTCAGTTCCCCCGGCTTGTGTTTGGAAGACAGGGGTCCTAGCTACACATGCAGGCTATTGGGGGCAGGCTTTAAGAGTCACAGCCTGGCTCTGCTCCCAGTTCTGGCCTCTGTGCCCTGAGGCACCAGAAGGGAGGAACCTCTCTGTCTCACATTTACTTGCCAGGAAGTCTGCTGTGTGGACTGAAACTCTGAGCCTCAATAAAGCTTTCCTTTGTTGTCCCTTTCATTTAGTTTGTCAAAGTGATAAGAAAGAATATAGAGGCCTAGGAAAGCAGCCAGCGGAGGATGGGGGATCATCCTGTAGTGACAATTTTGGAATTTTGGTTTCTTCAAAACCACAGAAATATAAGAATATGTTTTCATTTTAATCCCAGGTTAAATGAATATGGGGATATGGGGACTGCTTTGTAGCAGCTGACTGTGATTTGTCTCCTACTTTAGGAGAGGTGTGTTTTTGCCAGCTGAAGATAGTTTCTGTGATTGTGTGACTTTTTCAATTTTGGGAACTTTTCAGTGAGCATATAAATGCTAGGGTCCAGATAGGTGGGGTTGGTGGTTGTTGGTCGTTCAAGAGGGCGTTGATTGTGGTTTGTTAGTAGTTGTGTTCAAAGAAGAAACAAGAGGAAAGAAATTAGATTCAGGGATCTCTCTCTCTCTCCTCTATTCTTTCTGCCTTATCCAGTGATGGGGGGGTGAAACCAGGGTGGGGGGAATAAAGAGTGGGAAAGAGAAGAAGACTAGCTACCAGCAAAGAAGCAGCAAGAAGAAAGAAATTAGGTCCAAGGACCTCTCTCTCTCCCCTCTATCCTTATTTCTGTCCTATCTAGTGATAATACATGAAAATGGGTGGGTGGGGGATAAAGGGTGGGAAAAAGAAGAACCCACAAAGTAGCAAAACCCAGTTACAGCTACACCACCCCTTTCCCACTTTCCCAGAAGCTAGAATGGGAGAGTAGTGACTCATAAGCTCCATTAGCTGACCTGGACCACCTGTTCAAGTCCCTCTGTGCAGGGGACACTCCGTGCACTGGTCATAGTGGAGCTAATGAGGGATTTTCTTCTTTGTGCAAAAAGGAGGGTTTTCCTCTGACCTACAGATATGAATCTTTATTTCTGTTCAATAATTTTCTTATGCCCATTGATTTAGAATTCTTGTGTTCTGAGCCTCATTTAGCAGCAAGCTACTTGGCCCAGCTTTGGGGTTAATGGCAGACTTTGGTGGTTCCCAGGCCACAGGTGGAACCCTCTCTGCAGGGCTGTTGGGCAGTAATGGTGTTATTTCTCGGGTTCTAGGGGATGAGGTCTCCCCATTTTCTTGGAACTATGATGCATAACAGAAAAAGGGAGAGGGATCTTTGTCTTCCACTCTGGGCCCTGTGATATGGAAAGGGTGGTATGATATACATAAGCTAGCAGCATTTGCCACAACCTAGTAATTTTTGTGAGTAGAGAACCCCAAAGCAACAGAATCCAATGCTTCATTTTTAGCAAGATGTCAGTAGATTTCAACGCGCAGTGAGGTTGGAAAAGCATGACCCAGGTAGCCATCTGGCACCTATTTGTTCTTTAACCTTTAGACCCTAATACCTGACCCCCCTTTCTTAAAACTTATTTTGAATTGGACATCCCAGAATAACCCTGCTTCCCCTGACACAAATGGATGAACATCTCAGTCCTGATCCACACAGGTAGAGTTCTTGAATACACCTACCTTCTAAAAGTGGTTTGCCTTTCCCTGTTCACCGTGTAGACATAACTCCATCCTCAGCTCTTCCCAGGAAAACAACCTAAGCCCACACTGCCCTGTGCCCCTGCCAGCCCTCAGTTCTCCTTGAATCCCTTTGGAGCTTCTCTGATGTAGGGACTAGATCTTCCCCTCAGAACTGGCTCAGACAGATTCAGGCATTGATGGCCACAGTTCCTGGGGTAATCAGGACCAGTTGGGAGATTGGGTGTCCTCTGTCTAGAGTAACGAGGCCACATAGGACCTTCACTTAAGCTTCCAATGCCCCAATTGCAAATTGCTGGGAAAGCTGCCTTTGAGCACATCTGTGAAAGCCATTAAACCAGTTTGGAATCTCAGGGTTCTACACGCATTTATTCTTGAGGCCAGTTTAACGAGGAACTAGTGGCCAGCAAAGAGTTATACAGTTGACTTTACGAGAAATGTGATGGTCCCTTGTACTTTTATTAAGCATGGAATCCATTAACCTGTCATTATGGGATCTACCCCTTCCACGGAGTCAATGGCTAATTGAATGACCCGTCTTTAATAGTATACTCTGCGATTATGAAAGCCATTTTCAAAATCCCTCAGACTAGCATTCCCAGAGAGGGAGGATTTCTCACTGTGAAAACCGGCTTCAGTCTTGAGCAGCAATTACTCATATTTCCTTCTCCTGCTATTAGGAACTATAGGAATAGACAATGGACTCATTCCAAAAATAATTGCAAGCTCTCCTCACTCACACTGGGTCGATTTCCAGGCCTGTTTTCCATGTCTTCAGAAGAGGGGAACCTATAGCCACAACCTCCACCATTGACTCCAGCCCGGGGTCTGCTGAAGCTCATTTTTTTGACTGGTCTGCATCACCACTTTACTAATCTGGTTGTCACTGTATCCAGCTGGACTGAGCCCAGGTCAATAGATGCACAAATCAACTCACACAGAGTAAATTAATTATACAAGAGAATTAACTTGCATATGCCCCGGACATCCTTAGCTAACAGGCTGCACAGCTGGAGAGAATACTGCTGTTGGCTTTGTAAGTGGAGCTCTTATATGGTTCACAGACTGTGTGCTTCAGCTCTGGGTCTCTCTCCCACTTCTCTGTGGTTGACATCTCCTCACTCATCTGACCCAGATCCAGCCCAAGTATCATTTTCTCGAGAACGTCCACTGGAGCATTTCATCCAAATGAGACACATCTTTACTCCCCTGTCACTTAGCTTACTTTCCATGTTGTTTACAGTCTGAAATGATCTGGATTGGTTTCCACATCTCTACATCAAACAGGGTTTCCCAGCTGATATTCTGTCTTGTTAGAAGCCCATTTGATCCACAGCAGGTACTTAATAAACGTTTGTTGAAATAAGTGAATTAGATACTCAGTGTGTGCATTTGAGATAATTCCTGTAAAATGGAAGTTTACTTTAGGAACCTTCTCTTCTGCCACCAAAATGTTAAAGTGAACCTTGTTTCATGAGTGTTTGGTCTGTTTCCTTTTGCTATAACAGAAAGCCTGAGACTGGTAACTTCTAGAACAAAGAGGTTTTATCTTGGTTCTGGAGGTCTATGAGCATGGCCCCTGGATCTTCTTAGTTTCTGGGGTGTGGAGGGGGCTGCCTACTGCGTCATCTCATAGGGGATCATCATGCAGCAAGGCAAAGCAAGACCTCAGGAGCCCATCAGTCCATCAGTTCACACACTGACCAGTCCACTTTATGAAGGCTTCCTTCCAAAAGGCCCACATGCACATGGTCTTAACATAATCTGAGGGGTTAAAGTACCATCAGATGAAATTTAAGAGATACATCCAAACCATAGCAGTATTCTTTCTGAAAAGTTTTGTTCTGTATGGTCATGGATTGTTTATGTTTTACCCCCTTCAAATCTGTTTCATATTACTTTTTCTTAATTTTCCCCACTGGCATCTTGATTAAGGTGTAGCAACAATTACCTTAAACTTCCTGGAGAACCACCACTGGAATCTTCATGTCCAGCAAAAACCAGGCACTGTTGGTGTATCAAAACCACATTCCTCTCATCAGGGACAAGCTAAGGCAAACACAGACTTCCAAGGCTTTAAAATTATTCAGGCTCCCAGGAGCTTTTTCTTTAAGATGTACTGTTTGTTTATTTGAATGTGTGTATTTGTCACACGTTTGCAGGTGCCCCCAAACCAGAAGAGAGTATCAGATTTCCTGGAATTGCAGGTGATTGGGAGTCACCCCATGGGGATTCTGGGAACTGAACCCAGGTTCTCTGCGGGAGCAGCCAGTGCCCTTAACTGCTGAGCCCTCTCTCCAGCCCCTATACTGTGTTCTTTAAAAGAAAGAGGCTTCCTTTTTCCTTTCTTTGCTTAATGTGCTCAAAAGCAAACTTCTATTCCTCTAAAATGTGTACGTATACACACATGTATGACAACATATGTAGATGTAACAACATGTAGATGTAGACCTACGGTTACACACAAACACTCCAATTTGTAGAAAGCATAGAAGAACTGCCACAAAAGAATGCATGCTTAATTACCAAATTAATTATAGATCCGTGGCTGCCCCAGAAGCTTGTTGATTTTAGGCTGAGCTCGGCAAGATTTTTTAAAGGGTGGCACCAAGTCCCTGTAAGGGTGGCGAGAACAGAAGAGGGAGAACACAGCCAGGGAAACAGAGTTGTGGTATGTGGCGAATACATGCCAAGCACCCCCAGGCCCATAGGACCCCCACCGAACGTTCAGGAGGAGAGGCAGTACAGGGAGCCAGAGGTCAGTGGAGCAAGAAAGACCCAGATTACTGAGTTGAAATAGAGATATTTGAAGAGGAGGATTGGGCACGTAATGTAATGAAAAGATGCCAGGAAACAGTTGATAGTAATAATGTGCATTGTGTCTTAAGAGAGAGTGTGTCCCTCCAAAATTCATGTTTAATCCTAACCCCCAAGGTGATGGCACTGGGAAAGGGGAGCAAGGGGTGCCCTGAATGATATTTAATGCCCTTGTAAATGAAGCCCAAGGGCGCTCACTGCCCCTTCACCAGGTTAGGCTAACTCCAGAAGACAGGTTCTTAGCAGGTTCTATCCCTGCTTTCACTTTAGACTTCCCAGGGTCTAGAGCTGTGAAGAATCACTTTCTGTCGCTTACAAACCACTCAGTTTTTTGCAGGGCCTGAACTGACTGGAGACAGCCCAATGGTCAAGCTGGGGGTGTTGCCACTGTGGACTGATAATGAGGCTGGTGAAAAGAAATGGGATTAAGGAAGAATTACCTGGACAGCAAGGTGCTCAATAGCAGCGCCTGCTTGCTTGAGGAGCAGAAGCATCTTGTGAACAGAAACAGGATCGTTTTATAAACACAAAATAAGTTAGAGCGGTAAGACAGAAGACAGGAGGAGAACCCCATGGTCTGGGGTACAGAATGAAGCCCCAAGAGTTACTTCCTGGTAGAGGGATAGCTAGTGAGACTGAACCTTCTCCCCAATATATAATTTTAAAAATTCTCTATATTAAACATTTACTTACTTGTGTAATTTAAAATGTGAAGGTGAAAGATCCGGGGGAGGGAAGTTCCTCACCCGACACTCAGGATATCATGGCCGCCCCAAAACTCGCAAGAGACCATCTTGATGCAATCGCAAGAGGTTTATTTCGGGGGGGAAGGGGGGGCTCATTGCACTGAGGGCGCCACTCGTATCCCACACAGGGGTAGGAGCCGCGACCACGATTTGGGGGAAGAGTACAATATTTAATAGGGGAGCACACAGATTAAGGGGGTAGGGGAAATTACATGTGGGAAGTACCAGCCCAGCCCATTGTTTACCACAACCCAAGGGGGGGGAATACAGCTGGAATGTACCAGCCCATTAGTTAGTCAGTGGGAAACATCCTACATCTGTTTGTCTCAGGAATGAATCTAATCTTGTTTTGTTATCTACTTTGTGGTCAGCCAGTTCCTGAAACCCTGGGGGCCCGAGGCCCAATTGACCTTTATTTTTGGTTTCACCCTTTTTATGGTCAGCTAAGTTCCTGGGACCTGGCAGCTGGCCTGGCCCTACTGCCGACATAGGGGGGTCTCTTAATTTTTATTCCCTTCATTCCCCACTCCTTTTAGTTCGTTGTTCTAATCTTAGAACCTATATATCTGTTTTATTTTATTTATTATTATCTTGTCCCCATAACCCTTGATATTGTTGTTTCAGCATTAAAATCTGTATGGCATTTACTCTTAATTGATGAAAGTACTGAGGGGCCTGCACTAGGGCAGCTGTTCCAGTGTCACACCTGATCCTAAAATTACAGCTAAAGTCAGGGAAATAGGCTCTTTTAAATCGCTTAGGGCGGAAATCAAACTCATCCACAAAGGCATCTGTGGGGAGATAGAGTACTCTAGGCGTAAGCTGTACTAACATATAATAATCTTTGGTATCATTAAAGATATTAGTGGCAACACAGGGAGTTAATCCTGTGTTGCAGGCCCATCATCTATCTATGCCAGGATATAAGTATCTGGTATCAGAAGTCTTTGGAGACCTCAGGGTCTCATTGCATAAGTGTTTTTAGGCAGCAGGTGGGTTTCCTAAACAAGTCCTTTTTCCTGATACTTCAGTTAGGGTCAGTTTGTTCTTTTTACGTCATGAGCAGGCGTCATGGTTGATGGTGTTATTAAAAGTACCCAATGCGGCGATGCCCTCATAGTAAGGGGGTCCAGAAGTTAAACAGAGCCAGCATCCTCCATACTGCCTAGCCACACTCCTGTCCCTACCTTTCCTTGGGCAGATGTAAAAATCTTGTCGAGCCAGCCCACAGCGTCCCTCTGGTCTCCCACACCCGAACTTTGCTCCTAGCCCTATAGAGTGTCTTCATTGAGGGTCCCTCTCAGGGAGGTTCTGGGGGCCTGCCTCAGAAATATCCCACTGTTCTAGGCCTGCAGCTAGCTGGCAGAAGTCAGGAAAGGGAGGGGGCTACTTTAGAGATTGACCAGATGACTTCCCCAGTTTGGGAAGCTACCTGACAAGTACGTTTTTGAGGGGCATGGGGGTTGTCATTCCCCATCTGGAGAGCACCTGCGACGCAGGCATAGCTTAAGAGGGTCTACAGTCTTTTTTAATCTCCACTCATCCTTAGGAGGTTCAGGAGCTTTCTTTACGTGCGAGGCGTGGATCCAAGCAGAGATGTCCTCTACCTTCATTGGGGTGGGGGTAGTCGAGAGCACCAGGTATGGTCCCTTCCAGTGAGGCTCAAGGTTCCCAGCTCCATGGCGCCAGATGAGTATGGTTTCTCCAACCTGGAACTGATGAGGCACGCTCTGGTCTCTAGCTTCACAAGCCTCCCAGAGCTGCTCCCAGGCCTCACGCCAAACTACTTCAAGGGCTTTCATGCGGGTGAACAAGGGGTTAGAAAGGACAACATCAGGATGGAACATTCAGCCAGCCTCAGTAAGAGAAGGAGGCCCCCAACAGAGAATCTCATAAGGTGTCAGCTTAAATCACCCCCGGGGTGTTCCTAACCCGGAACAAGGCAAAAGGAAGGAGGGCTGTCCAGTCCCCCCGGCCGGTCTCTAAGGCTAATTTAGTCAAGGTCTCTTTTAGAGTTTTATTTATCTTTTTTACCTGTCCTGAACTTTGGGGATGGTAGGCACAATGTAATTTTTATTTAATCCCCGGTTAAGTGGCCAGTCTCTGACTTACCTGGGCAACGAAAGCGGGTCCATTATCAGACCCAATTACCTTGGGTACTCCAAACCTCGGAAAAATTTCTTTAAGAATCTTCTTGGCCACTGTATTGGCAGTCTCCGTCCTTGTAGGGAAGGCCTCTACCCACCCTGAAAATTTATCTATAAAAACTAAAAGATATTCATTTTTATATTTAGCCAGTTTAATTTCTGTAAAATCCACTTTTCAATAGGCCCCCCAGTCCATCTCTCCTGAATCTTTTTTCCATGTTATACATGGAAGGTCTGGCATTAGTCAGATCATAGGCTTTGCAGTTTTTGACTATTTCTGTTGTTAAGTAAGAAAGTCCAATTACATAATAGTCAGAGGACCTTACCACATCTTGTAGTTTTTTTTTCCTAGGTGAGTCAGACGGTGTAAACTGTTGACATACTTGTGTCCTTTTCTGAGGCAGGACTCGTTTACCATCCTCTGTTTTAACCATACCACAAGGTGATTGTCCAGCTGATCTTTCAACCATGAAGCTGTTTTTTCTGTCAGGATGTCAGGGCAGCGGTCATCCGCCTCAGGTAGTAGAGTAGCAGGATTCAGGACGGCCGGGGGAAGGGGGGCAAATATCACCCTTTCAGTCAATAATAGGCTTTGGTAGTGGGTCATTTTAGCATCCACCGGTCAGGGGGCTGCCGGATAATGTTCTCAAGGGCATGGGGTGCCACCACTGTAATGTGCTGTCCCAAAGTCAGTTTATCAGCAGCATCTTTGACAAGTAAGGCCACAGTTGCAATAGCTTTCAGGCATGTGGGACATCTGCTTGCAACAGGATCCAGTTTTTTAGATAAGCAGGCTACCTGTCTCTTTCAAGGTCCTAAAGTCTGAGTAAGAACGCCTCTGGCAACCTCTGTCCTTTCATTCGCATATAGAGTGAAAGGCTTGGTTAAATCCCGTAGAGCTAAAGCTGGTGCCATTAACAAGGCCTTTTTGACATCTTTAAAGGTCTTCTGATGTTCAGAGGTCCAGGTGAACCCTTGGTGAGGGGAAATAAGGGGGCTGCCAGCATAGTGAAACCCGGAATCCATAGTCTACAAAAACCAGCAGTGCCCAGGAATTGTCTTACCTGGCGCGGGGTGGTCGGGACAGGAATCTGGGTGACAGTCTTTTTTCTGGCTTCCGTCAGCCATCGCTTTTTATCTCTCAGGGTGTATCCCAGATAGGTGACCTCAGTTTTGCACAACTGAGCCTTCTTAGCAGAAGCCCGATACCCCAACTCACCAAGTTCCGTCAGCAGCCTCTTAGTTCCTTGGAGACATTTAGGTTTAGTTGATGTTGTCAAGAGTAAATCATCAATGTATTGTAACAATGTTAGCTGAGGATTTTTAGCTCTGAAGGAGGCCAGATCCCGATGAAGAGCCTCTTTAAAGAGGGTAGGGGAGTTTTTGAATCCTTGTGGCAATCTAGTCCAAGTTAACTGTCCCACCAGTCCAGTGTCAGGATCTCTCCATTCGAAGGCAAAGATGGGTTGGCTGTCAGGATGTAACTTCAAGCAGAAAAAAGCATCCTTTAGATCTAGAACAGAGTCTTAAATCTTGGACTGGCCTGTAATCATTAGTGCCTGGCTTCTTTACCGGTAACAGGGGGGTGTTCCATGGTGACTGGCAGGGAACCAAGATGCCCTGTCTGTGAATGTCGTCTCTGTTCTCCATTTCCATTTGGTCTAGGTCTTCTGTTGCCCAGGTTCCCTGTCTGTCTAGGCCCTGTTCTCTCTCTCTCTCTATCTCCTACAACTGCGGCCAGTATCCTAGTTAAGTTTTTTTCTTGTTTGTAATCCCGCCTGTCCTCTCTCTTTTTTTTTTTTCTGTTTCTCTTCCTCAGTCTTTCTCTTATGATACACTTTCTCTGTCTCTCTAACAAAATTTCTATAAAGGCCATAGCCACAGCCGCTCATTGTTCCCTCAGAGGTGGGTCAAAGGGAGTGTGCCGCCTGTAGGCTTCCATCAACCTCTCAAGGAATACGCACGGTGGCTCAACAAGACCCTGAAGTACTCCTCTTACCTTGGCCAAATTGGTGGGGTGCCGAGTGCACCTCTGAGACCTGCCACTAGAGTCCGGCGGAAAAACTGTCAGCCGCTCCCTACCTGCAGCCGTGTTGAAGTCCCAATCTGGTCGATCAAGGGGGAACCCAGTATCGATCTCATTCGGGAGGGTAGTGGGGGTCCCATTGTCTCCGGGACATTCTTCTGTGCCTTCAAGAGAATTCTCTCCCTCTCCTCTGTAGTAAAGAGAACCTGCAAAAGCTGCTGGCAATCATCCCAGGTGGGTTGGTGAGAAAACATCAGGGATTCCACCAAACCTGTAAGACTAGCAGGGTTTTCAGAGAAAGACGGGTGGTTAGCTTTTTAATTATATGAATCAGCCGAGGAGAAAGGCCAATATTGTAAGGGCTGAAAAGCTGGTGGGTCCACGGGGGCCTGACCGTTCGGAGGGGTAGAGCCACAGTGGAATAGGGTCCCTCTGGACTCAACCCTCTCTGGCTCCGAGTGTCAGTTGCCGGCCCTCCCCCCTCTGCTCCTTGTAGTTCCAGGCTCGGGCCGGAGCCGGGGCTGGCGTGGGGACGCCTGTGGTGGCTTGGGGTAGGGGGTGGCCGCAGCGGGCTCGACCACTCGGGTAGCTCCTCCATCTCGGGATAGATCTTAGGCGGAGCCGAAGGTTTTGTTTCTGAAGTTGGCTTCTGTTTTGATTTAGGCTCTGTGCCACGGAGAGCCAGGGCTCGGGAGCCTGGCTTCCTTTCTCTCACCCAAGGTTTTACCCATGGGGGTGGGTTCTGGACCAGGTCTTGCCAAAACAGTAATGTATAGCTGTTGATCGGGATGAGACCCTGGTCCTTCCTTAAAGACAATAGTTTTTACCTCAAAAATAATGGTCCAGTCAAAAGTCCCTTCGGGTGGCTACCCGACGTCAAAAGTAGGCCACTCCGAAGCACAAAAAGTCTGTCACGGTCTTTTTTTAACCTCAACTGCCAAATTATGAGTTCTAGTTCTAACTTCAGTCCAATGATCCAGTGTCAAACTTAGAAGAGTCTGTCCCATTGTCACAAGTAACACAAAACATAAACATAAGATGCACAGAAAAACACTACAAAAAATCCTTTTCACTCTCAAATGCCGGCACCACTCCAGAAAAACAGATGGCCAGGAGGTCTCTTGCGTCCCCTCTCTCAAGAGGACCACTGTATCCTCCCCGGCACCCAGATAAACAGACGGCCGGGAGGTCTCTCGCGTCCCCTCTCTCAAGAGGACCACTGTATCCTCCCCGGCACCCAGATGGGACCCTCCCATGCATCCCTGGGGTCCCTGTCCTCCTGGGACGTCTCCCAGGGCTACAGCCGCTGATCCGCTAGCACGTCTGCCTGATCACCCATCCGTCTCCTCATGAGACAGAAACGGCTGTCAAACCGAAAACAACCTTCACGAAGCCAACTTTTAACGCAAACCATATAACAGAACCAGACAACAGAGACAAACCCAGGACACAGAGATAGAAATCTCACAAACCAGACAACAGAAATAGGCCCAAGACACAGAAATCTCATCTCCAAGTGGGTTCTTGTGGAGATTGGGATGGCCGCAAATTCCCGGCCCATGCACCAAATGAAAGACCCGGGGGGAAGGAAGTTCCTCACCCGACACTCAGGATATCATGGCCGCCCCAAAACTCGCAAGAGACCATCTTGATGCAATCGCAAGAGGTTTATTTCGGGGGGGGAAGGGGGAAAAGGGGGGGCTCAGTGCACTGAGGGGCCCCACTCGTATCCCACGCAGGGGTAGGAGCTGCGACCTCGATTTGGGGGAGAGTAGAATATTTAATAGGGGAGCATCACAGATTAAGGGGGTGGGGAAATTACAGGTGGGAAGTACCAGCCCAGCCCATTGTTTACCACAACCCAAGGGAGAGGAGAAATACAGGTGGAATGTACCAGCCCAGCCCATTAGTTAATCAGCGGGAAACATCCTACATCTGTTTGTCTCAGGAATGAATCTAATCTTGTTTTGTTCTCTACTTTGTGGTCAGCCAGTTCCTGAAACCCTGGGGGCCCGAGGCCCAATTGACCTTTATTTTTGGTTTCACCCTTTTTATGGCCAGCTAAGTTCCTGGGACCTGGCAGCTGGCCTGGCCCTACTGCCGACTTAGGGGGTCTCTTAATAATTTTTATTCCCTTCAAAGGCACTTAAAAACCAAATTCATTGCTTTGTTTCTAGAGTCAAGCATAGCTTATACTCAGGAAAAGTTTTTCTATTATTCTGAACCTTATTGATTTCCTTCTAGTGGAGCTTGCTTCTTCGATGTTTCTCTATGTTAGCTAAGTTTCCAGGGCTGTGAAGAAAATGCTCAAAAGAGAACAACTTGGAGGGAGGATTTACTTATTGTGGCTTTAGTAATTTTCTGAGAGCGATATGAACAGACATCTTCACTCCAGAAAGGCAGCAGGGACAGAACAAAGAAAGGATGCCTCCCAAGTCTAGCTTGGTAGACCAGGAGACTCACTGGGCTTATAGGTATGTACATGAATGTAGCTGACCTTTGCTACTTTGTGGGTTCTTCTTTTACCACCCCTTGTCCCTCAGTTTCACCCTATCACTAGATAAGAGACAAGGATAGAGAGAGAGAGAGAGAGAGAGAGAGAGAGAGAGAGAGAGAGATTTGAAACTAATTTCTTTCCTCTTGTTTCTTCTTGGAGCACAGCCACTAATAAACCACAACCAGCCCCCTCTTCCCCCCACCAAGAACCAATAACCACCGACCCCGCCTTTCAGGGCCCTAGAATTTATTATACCCTCTGAAAAGTTCTGAAGAATTCCAAACATCATGCAATCACAGACTCTGTCTGCCGCTGGCAAAAACCACATCTCTGCTGAGGCACGAGGCAAATCATGGTCAGCTGCTGCAGACATCCGAAAGCAGCCCACATCCCTACACCTGGGGTTAAAACGAAAGCACATTCTTATATATTTCTGTGTTTTGTTTTGTTTTGTTTTTTTCAAGAAACCAAAGTTCCAGAATTGTCACTACAGATGAGTGATTGCTTACAAGATCGTGAGTGGGGGTTACTTACACAAACATGGGTGACACGGAAGCAGTTGTGCTACCAAAAACCCACCCCAGCATAGGCAGCTCAGTGAACCTGTATGCTTCAAGCTCCCTGTACAGCCTCCAGGCGGTCCCAGGAAGAGTTGCTCCTCCACAGCATTTGTTACTGCTTAGGTAATCTCGGGAGGGACCTTGAGACTACTGTAACGTCCAGGGTTCTCTTGAGCATCCTTCTTCCCTCTAAGGCGGAAGTAATTCAGAGGAAATTGCTCCACATCAGGGCTTACAGGTGTGAGGAATGTCATCCATAGCTCCTTCGTTCCATTGATTCAGGACCTGTGATGAGGCAGGATATCATGATGGCCAGGTGTGTGTGCCAGAAGCTACTCATCTCATGGAGCACGGAGAGCAGAGAGATGGAATCCAGGAAGCAGCCAAGGCAGAGTCCGTCCCCTAAGACTACACCCCAACGAGGCCTCATCTCCTACCTTTTATCATCTTCCAATAATTGTATCAAGTTCTGAATGTATCAAGGGATGAACCCACTGACTGGACCGGAGCTTTCAGAATCCAATCACATTTCCAAAGCCCACCCACCAGTTGACAGCCAGAGGCCTTAACACAGGAGCCTGGGGAGGACACTTAATCCTCACACCATGTGCCATGGCTCCACCCACAGAGGCAACTACTGCTGGATGTTGCTTCTCTGTCGGTCTGTGAACTTACCCAAGCCTGTTCACAAGCAGATGCTCAGCTAATGCCCAGGAGCTGAGGATGCCTGAGGGAAGTAGAGCTGGAACCTTGTCAGGAACTTTTGTAATTCTTCGTGATATGGCTGATGGCTTTGGGAACTTTTCCCTGGGTCTCGAATGTTGGCTCTAAAAATCTATTACCAAACTCTCACTTTTTTCAGGCACAGATATTATGTTTGGGGTCCCATTCCAAAGATACTGCACCTCAGGAGGTGGCCATTTAGCTGAGAGAATTTATTTCATCTTTTACTAATTAGAATAAGATAGAAATTCAGTGTGGTTGGGTAGCTGGATGTTAACACAAGTCAAACGGGAGGAATGCCAAGGTGATGGGTAACTCATACTACGTGTTACTCATAAGACTCAAACCTGCCAGACATGGGACTCACAGGTATTGCAAAGCACACCTTCCTCTGCCCACGTAAGGCCATGTTGATCTCATCGCCCTCCCCCATCTCCCCAGCTGTGTTTTCCTTTGTTAACTCCTCCCAGAAGCCTTTGGTTTAATAATAGATCAATGTGTTTCAGTTAAATTCTAGTCCCTTTTGGGCTATTGACAGAGGTTTCTCCTCAGTGTCAATTTCTTGATTCTTCTGATAAAACTCTTAGGGAGAAGCAAACAAACCTGAACAAAAAGGCAAAGAGAAAAACATTCTAGGAGCTCTTCACACTGAACCCACTTCATTATGTAACAAGAACAGGCAGTCCTTTGCAGCAGCAACCCAGGGTTACTGGGGTGGCTTACTCACAGCTGGCCTTCTTAGTCTGAAGGAAGCTGTGGCGTGAAGTCAGGCTTTAATACTGTGAGCTCTCTATCTCAACATCTGATCTCTTAGCAACTTTGGCCTTAATGGGAGTCCCCCCAGCTTTCACCATTTCTCGATTCCTGTCACCCGTGTTGTGTAACCAGAGACTGGTTTTGCTATGGCTAAATGTAAACAAAGGTTTAAAACCAGAGAGTTCCAGAAGAGGGGAAGGAAATGAAACTCCCTGAAATTTGAGGCTGCTCACCAGGAGGAAATGGGAATTAAATAAAGTGAAAGGTGTTTCCAGAGATGGCCCAAAGCTGCTGTTTCCTCATGGCCTGCAGAGACCGAGCAGAATTAGGTATATTCTCCCAAAGGCTCCTCAAGCAGAGCCTGGGCTCTTATATCTAGACTATGCGTAAGGTCACTCCCAGGAGCCTCACCAGAGCCATAGTTTGCCTTATTCCTCACTTCTGAAAGCCAGCCCAGGCTAAGCATAGGCTGAAATGTCCGCCCAGGATGCCAAAGCGGCTGCCCAAGTACAATCTAGGTCTTCAGTAGACTTGCCTTAGGTGTGTGCCCCAGGGAAATTCTGACTTCATCCCTGGCCCCACCCTTAGTTCTGTCAGGTTTCTGGGAGGCAGTAACTGGCTGGCTGTGAGCCTCCTTCTATGTCAGGCTCCATGGTGCAAAGCCTTCTTTAATGACCTTACCAACGAAGCCCAGACTTAGCCACCTTTCACTTGCTCCCAAATTAGAAGCAGGTTTCATGTCAGGGGCCAATGTCAGTTCATCGAGAGTGGCTCCCTGAGACCAGTGTTAAGAAAGATTCCAAGGTGAGACCAAGAGTATGGCTATCCAGTAACTGTACTCATTCTGGGCACAGGATGGAGACTGTATTTTGCGGTCTGTGTATTTGCTAATTATGACCTGGAATAGTCAGAATACCAACCATCTTTCTAAGTGGTATACTTCTTTTTTTCTAGAAAAGATTAATTTACCAATACATTCTTTGATAACACACACACTTCCATCCCCCCATTCCATTTTACTGTCATGTCTATTCTGCCTTATTTGTCTTTCTATCTATCCATCCATCCATCCATCCATCCACTTATCTATTATGTTTCTCATATAAGCACACGTAATCATATGTGCATATAATTATGCATGATTGTATTTCCACGTATGTGTATGTAAGTGTCTCGTCTCTCACTCTTTCCCCTACAGCCTTTGCCTCCTGTCCTCTTTCTTTGGCTATTAGTCTCGTAAATTTCTCTGTGGATCATCTAAGCATTTGCCTTCTTTCTTCTTATGTGGGCTTGTGAAGGCAGTTAGAGGGATCTATACTTGTGAGGTTTGGATTCTAAACAGTTTGTGTCCTCTGACCTCACTGAACTCTCAGCTCAGCAGACATTTCAGCAGGCCCCTGATCCTTTCCATTTCCCCTGGGACTCCCTGCTGTCTTCCTAAACCTTTCCCACTGTGCCCTGTGCCCTCCCACTAATCACCACCTCCTTGTAGCAGGCTGGAGACTTTGGTATCAATCAGAATTTATAACACAATAGCACAGACTGTGCATCTTAACTTCCAGACCATGATTTCTTACAGCACTCCAGATCAAAGATCTTGTAAATTCCCTCCCTAATGTAGCTTTTTTCCTGACTTGCAGATGGCTCTACCTTAGCATCGTGTCCTCAAACAAGAGTGGACAGGGTTCTGTTCGCTTCCTCTTCACATAAGAGCACATCACGTCATGGGGGCCCCATCCTTATCACCTTATAAAGCCTAAATAATCCCCCAAAGCTTCACCTCTAGAGATCACCATATCGACAAGACATCAACATAAATTTGGGGAAACAGAAATGTTGTCCACGAAGCTCCTGCTTCAAACTCTACCATCAGGCTCCACTGTGGCCACACTAGTCTTCCACTCCTCTCCTCCTGAATCTCATAACTCTTGGTGATTGCTTTCTCTACTATCCTTTTCAATTCTCCCTACTTCTGCTCCCTTCGCTACATGGAAACACAGGAATCTTCTCAAGTAAAGAACTGTCCTCAGCTTTCCTGACTCCTCCTATCTTTCATGGCCAGGCTGCTGCAGTCTGTTCCCTCTGATGGCCCATCTCACCTGTCTAGTCTGCTATGTGTGGTGACATTCTACAATTTTGGCTTCTTTAAAGGGCACAGAAATATTATAAGAGCGTGCTTTCACTTTAATCCCAGGTGTAGGGATGTGGGGCTGCTTTGGACTGTCTGTAGTAGCTGACCATGATTTGCCTAATGTTCTACCAGAAATATGTTTTTGCCAGCTGCAGATAACTTCTGTGATTGTGTGATGTTTGAAATTCTGGGAACTTTTCTGAGGGTGTATAAATGTGAGGGCCCCAAAGGTGGGGTCAGTGGTTGTTGGTCATTTAGGGAGGTTGGTTGTGGTTAGTAGCCATAGTCAAAGAAGAAGCAAAAGGAAAGAAATTCAGGGAATTTCCTAATTCCTTTCCCCCTTCTATCCTTGTTTCTCTCCTATCTAGTGTTAGGGGGTGAAACCAGGGGGGATAAAGGGTGGGAAAAAGAAGAACCCACAAAGTAGTAAAAACCAGCTATAAGTGGTGCTCAACATCAGGCTCGATAAAGAAAAAAAAAATGGGAACTTTGATTTCAAATCCTGTAGAGGAAATGGCAGGGGATAAAGGAATGAATTATTCTTTTCAAGAAGCCAGCAAAGTTTACTGTGGCTGCTTCCAATGGAATATTCCCTGCTTTGCTTCCCAGAGGGGAGTTTCGGTTTGTTGGTTTGTTTTTTCCTTTTTCTTCTTCATATATTTTGTTTCCAAGATGGCTGAAAAACTAACTGAGCATTTGGAAAAATTTCAGGTGGAAAAGATGGGGCCTGAGAAACAAATAGACAAAAAATGGCTGAAATGGGGAAACAAAAAGGATCACTCTGCTCTCTCATTTCTGAAAGGGTTGCAGAGCTGGCACACACAGATGGAAGCACTTGGGTGATGGGGTGACTCTAAATGTTGATTAATTTGCTCCCCGAGGTCCGCTTGCTGTACAAGCCCATAGGCCCATACCCCAAGTGATGCTGTGCTACCTTGCTTGCTAACCATTGTCTCTGATTGGCTTTAATAAAATGCTGAGGCCTGTGACTGAAGCAGAGAGAGATGTGGGTGGAGCTAAGGTTTGGGGGATTTGGAGGGGAGGAAAAAGATTAGAGGAGAAGCCACGAAGGGAAGAAGGAAGCAGGAGGAAGAGGAAGAAAGACGCACGCCATGGGTTAGATGGAAGATCGGAACTCCACGTGGCCTGGAGCATCTGCATGGCATAGAGAGAAACAGCCCATGAGACGTATGTAAATATTATGGGGTTTTATCTGGGGAAATAGAATAGAAAGCTAGCTTAGAGGGTTAAGATTGCATAGTCTCAGGCTAATGCTTGTTAAAAATCCATTTGTCTGAGTGTGATTATTTATGAGTGTTGGGCTCAGGAATAGCACCACCAAGCAAATAACTATATATATAGAAATTATTAGTTATTTATTACAACACTTGGGAATCAAGGAGCACAAGAGAAGAGAGAACAAAAGACTCAATCCTGTTGACTGAATCAGAGAGCGGGAGTCTCCCACAGGAGGAAAGAAGAAAAGAAAGTGTGTCAGAGGAAAGCTGAAGAATCAGGAGGACAGTCTGATGGAAAAGACTGTTTACAAAGAAAGGGTTAATCTCCATCCAACTGCACCCCCGGAGTTATAGGGGGGCAGCCTGGGATTACAAGATCACCATCAGCTTTCCCAGTAGTCATACAGCACTTGCCTGCTAATGGTGTGGAACAGCCATTATATGGTGAGCTAAGATGGTGTCCTATAGAAATGATAGATCTAAGGTGTTTTAAAGAGGCTATCATTTCATATGGGATGCCCTTGCCTTATGTGAAACAAATTCTAAATAAGTGGGCTACTCAACATAGAATTATTCCCCAAGACTGGAAGAGATTGGTGACAGCTGTACTAGAGGCCAGTCAGCAGTTACAATGGCTAACGTAGTGGAGGGAACAAGCAAAAAATATTGAACAGCAAATAGAGGGAGAGGAATAAATACAGTAAAAGACCAGTTGCTAGATAAAGGGCAGTACTCTTATGTACAAGGATAGATTCAATTTGATGTTACTATAGATCAATGTCACTTAGTGGCTTTAAGAGCTTGGAAGAAAGTTGATGAGCCCAGAAAAAGGTCCACTATGTTTACAAAGATTATAGAAGGTTCTGGAGAAGACTTCACTGATTTTTTTTTTTAAACAAAGATTAGTCACAGCTATTAACAAAGTCTTATCAGACTCTGATGAAGGCAGGCATAGAGTTGATAGAGACCTTGGCATTTGAAAATTCAAATGCCGAATGCAAAAATGTTATTAGACCATTAAAGGTGAGAGCGGCATCTATGGATAAGAGATATGACTGATATTGTTTCTAAGGTGTGCCATGCTAATATACTATAGCTAGAGGTCTCCAATATCAAAATGTCCAGTGCTTCAATTTCGGGAAATATGGTCATTTGCAAAGAGACTGTGACCAAACCAAAAGCCTCAGATGTAGCTGTAAATTTTTATTTATCACATATATTTATCAGTACTTAACAATTATCTAACAATTGTCTATAAAATTCCTAAATCCTAAACCCAAACCCTAACTCTGAAACCTAACACCTAAAACTTCTTAGTATCTATAATACAAACATTTAACATTAACCTAAGGTTTCTCAAAAGGATATTCTTCTCTGAGTGTGGGTCCTGATGGATGGCTGGTCTTCATACAATTTTACAGTTTTAAAGTCTCTTAAAGTCTCTGAATTTCATTCATCCCTTTGTGGTCTTAAGACCAATTAACATATGAAAGTTTCCCAGGCAGCTCACCTATTCAGATGCTTATGGCCTGCAAAGGCCCGAAGTTCAGGAGCTCCACATCTGAGCACTCCCGAATCTCAGGGAGAATCTGTCTCTTCTCTACACCCAAAACGGGTCAACATCAGAGGGTGAAACTTTCTGATGAGATTGTGATTCGTGTTTTTTCCGTCGGTCAAGGAAAACGTTGTTGAGTGAATCAGGAACAGGAGAGAGCCAGCCCAGCGTTCATGTGAATCCTGCCTTATATATCTTCACCTGTCGACAGAAGCTTTTCTGCACTTTTAAAGTTCAGTCCCTGGGTTCAGTCTTTTTCAAAAAATCTTTCTGCGGAGGGGCGTGAATTCACAGGTGGTCCACAGGTGCCTCGGGGATGTCACTCAGATGCTTTTCGCAGAGAGCTGTGAAATGACAACAGACCTCCAGAGGGCGGGCACCTCAGGGGGCATGTCCTGCCCCTAGCCCTAATATCAAAGAGGTCCTGGTCCTTGGTGAGTTCCCAAGGACATATCACTTTGGATGAAGTCTTTTATCTTAAAAGTCCAGCCTTATTCCAAGTTCCCTATGCTATATATGCTAACACTAAACCTACCACACTCAGATCTCAAAATACCCAGCACATAAACTACAAGAAATATAGTACTTTGCACATGAAAAGTAAATGAGTCATTTCTAGGGGCAATGGTTTTCCTAAATCTCAAACAAAAATAACACTTAGGCCTCCTGGAGTGTGTATTCAATGTGGCAAAGGCCACCACTGGGTTTGGGAATACAGATCCAAAAAAGATATTCAAGGTAATTTCTTACCATCAGGGAACAGCCTTGGGGGCCTGGCTCAGGCCCTTGAAGCAAAAGTTATGAGCCATTTCAGTCGAGGAGTGACATGCAAACCGGAAAACCTCCACTTGGCACTGGAGATTTAAAGCAGGTGATGGTGCTCTAGGCTTGACCACAGAAAAACATCTTATTCTATCCCCCAAAACTTGGTGTTATAAAATAACTACTGGAGTTTATAGTCCTTTGCCCTCAGGGACAGTAGGGATGATCTTGGGGAGGAGTGGATTGACTTCCCAAGGACAGATTGTGCATCTAGGAGTTATAAAGGAGAAATTTAAATTATGGCCTATGTAAAAAGAGAGATGCGAGTTAACACAGGTGATAGAGTTGCTCAGCTACGACTTTTTCCCTACATCAAAAGCGAAGCTGCTCCAGTAGAAAGAATAGGGTGATTTGGAAGCACTGGAAAACATGTGTTCTGGAAAACAGTTGTTATGATCAGGAGCCAAAATTAAAATTGCAAATAGTATTTTAATAGAAGGTTTGATGAATACAGGAGGTGGGGTAATTATCATTTCCCAAAAATCTTGGAATTCAGAATGGCCACTTCAAAAGGTTTATACACAGTTTCTAGGAATTGAAAAGTTATCTCAGATAAAATAAAGAGTGTGATGGGTTAAATCTGTGGGACCATAAGGTCAAATAGGAAAGTTAAGACCTTATGTGGCTGATATACCCATAAATTTACTGGGAAGGGATATTTTACAACAGTGGGGTACTCAGATTAATAATCCTGCAATCCCAGATATGGCTCATGGTAATGTTGGACCCAGCAGATCCACCAAGGTCCTGACACCCAGAGACCCCCAGAGACTGAGGTTCGTTGCAAAGAGCAAGAGGATTTTATTGAGCCGGTGGTGCACCGGGGTTTGACTACCTTCGGGAAGGAGTGAACTCCGAACAACAGTTACAGGAAGTTTTTAAGCACAAAACCTGCAAACAGGTGGGGACACAGGGAGAACAATACAGTTGGCTATGTAAACTTAACCTTTGGCCCTGTTAGGGTGGGGCCATTGTCTTTGGTAACAGCTGCATCTTTGTGGTTATCTAGTTCCTGAAACATAGAGTTCGATGGAATGCCCTGGGGATCAAGAGGTCAGATTCTTATGCACCAGGGGAGCTGGGGAGGGGCCGTGGTATTTTTCCACAGCCTCACATTCTCCTCTTCTTTAAGTAAATGATTTCAATCTTAAAATCAGGGGCCTGATTCCTCAAGTGGGGTCTGGGTGTATTGTTGTCTTAGCATGAGTACTTGGACAGTGCTGACCTGTTTTCTGACAAAGGAAACTAGTTGGTTTAAAATGCAGGGCCCTAAAGTGAGTAGGAGGAGAAGGATCTCACAGCCCCAGGCCCCACAGTAGCTGGGGGTGTTTGCAGTCAAATCCTCTACCTCCCAGCCTGCCCCTAGAACATGGCTTGCGAGAGCAGGTTGGCTTTCCATCACATTCAGGCAGTCCCTTTGTTGTCAGATCTTTTCCCCCTGTTGGATGATTATCAGGGATGCCCCAGTAGTCTAGCCCTGCAGCCAGTTGGCACAGATCAGGATGTAATTCTGGCCACCAGGTCCAGGGGGCAGCTAGGGTGGAATTAGACCAAACCACATCTCCTGTTTGGGACAAGACATGCCAAGTGAGGCGTTGAGGCATATGGGGACTGGGGGGACTCACAGTCATCTGGGCAAGAAAAGAAAGGCTAAGAGTCTGAGGTCTGCCAGAGCATGAGCTTGAGGGGATTGGAGGTGTGGTGGACCTGCCATTTGGTCGAAGGTTCAGGAGCCGCCTTGACTTGGGAGGCGTGGATCCAAGCTGAGATACCATCGACCTTGATGGCCGTCAGGGTGGTAATAAGGACGATGTAGGGTCCCTTCCACCTGGGCTCAAGATTCTGGGAGCGGTACCGACAGACATAGATGGAGTCTCCGACCTGGAAGGGATGGGCGACCTCTGGATTTCCTGGTTGCCTCAGCAAGCTGTGTCTACACCTCCTTCTGAACCAGTTGGAGTCCTTTTAATCTAGCATATAAATCATTATTACGACAACAGCTGGGGTCAATTTTTTTTCAAGGGTGAGCAAGGGAGGCAGAGTGCCATATAAAATCTCAAGGGGAGTAAGATGGAAACAAGAGGGGGTGTTCCTCACATGGAACAGGGCCAAGGGAAGGAGCACCATCCAGTCTGTGCTGCCAGTCTCCAATGACAATTTAGTTAAGGTCTCTTTTAGGGTTCTATTTATTTTCTCTACCTGTCCTGAACTTTGGGGTTTATATGCACAATGTAATTTCCAATCCGTCCCCAAATACCTGGCCACCTCCTGACTTATCTGGGCAGTGAAGGCTGGTCCGTTGTCTGACCCTAGTGCCTTAGGTGCTCCGAATTGGGGAAAATTTTCTTTTAGGATCTTTTTGGCCACTATAAGGGCAGTCTCGTTTTTAGTGGGGAAAGCTTCCATCCATCCTGAAAATGTGTCTATGAAAACAAGCAGATATTTGTTGTCATATCTGGCAGGACATACCTCAGTGAAGTCAACTTCCCAGTAGGCCCCAGGCCTGTCTTCGCCTAACCTCTTTCCGGGTTCTGTCTTGTCCCTGCTGGAGTTCACTTTTTGGCATGGTACGCAGGCTTGGACAACCTGCTCTGCTAATTTATGAAGTCCTGGAACCTCATAGGTAGTTTTGTTAATCAGAGATACCAACTTTTAGCACCCAAGTGTGTCCATTGGTGCATTTGTCCTAACATTTTTTCTGTCTCTTTTAAAGTTAAAGTCTCTCCCAGTTGGGGAGGTTCTGTCTTGTTAGGGTCAACAGCCAACAGTTCTTGTATAACATCTCCTAGGGCCACCTCTTGGGCAACTTGATCGGCCATGTTGTTTTCCTTGGCTATAGGAGACCCATCCTTCTGATGTCCTGGACAGTGAATGATGTTTACTTTGGTCGGCAACATAAGGGCAGCTAGCAGTGCTAGAATCTCCTGTTTGTTTTTAATTTCCTTACCAGCTGAGGTAACGAGCCCCTCTGTTTATATATGGCCCCGTGTATGTGTGCGGTGACAAAAGCACACGGCTGTCGGTGTAGATGTTTATCCTTTTTTCTCTGACAGTTCTAGTGCTTTAGTAAGGGCAATCAGCTCAGCCCGCTGTGCAGAGGTCCCTTGTGGAAGGGCGCTGCCCAAATGACCTGACTCCCATCTACCACCGCTGCCCCTGCTGGGCGTTTACCTTCTGCAAGAAAGGTGCTTCCATCGGTAAACCAAGTGGCGTCAGCATGAGGGAGTGGATGATCGGTGAGGTCCGCGCGAGTGCCATGGGCTTCAGCAAGCACTTGTTGGCACTTGTGGGTGACAGTTGAATTGTCCAGATCAGGGTCAGGTAGCAGGGTAGCAGGGTTGAGCCCTGTGGCTGGTGTGAACTTGATGCGGTCTGAATTCAGGAGGAGCGACTGATAGTGAGTCATTCTGGCATTGGTTAGCCATCTCGCAGGGGGTTGGTGGACCACGCTTTCCAGAGCTTGGGGAGCCATAATTGTGAGGTTCTGTCCCAGAGTTAGCTTATCAGCATCTTTGACTAAAGCTGCCACAGTGGCTATTATTCGTAAGCAGCTAGGCCACCCAGACACCATAGAATCTAATTTTTTTGACAGGTATGCCACAGGTTGATTCCATGGGCCCAGTCTTTGAGTTAAAACTCCTTTGGCCATTCCACTGTTTTCAGCCGCATATAAGTTGAATGGCTTTGTCACATCAGGCAGTCCCAAGGCAGGGGCCGACAACAAGGCCTGTTTAATTTTGTCAAAAGCATCTCATTCCTTTTTACCCCAGACAAAGGGTGTGTTCCCCTTAGTCAGTGGATACAGTGGGGCGGCTAATTCAGCAAACCCTGGGATCCACAGTCAACAGAAGCCCCCCATCCCCAAGAATTCTCTGACTTGTCAGGGAGTCTTGGGGGCAGGTATCTGAGCCACAGTGTTTTCTCTAGCATCTGACAGCCACCTTTTTTCATCTTTGATTAGATACCCCAGGTAACTGACCTGTTGTTGACAAATCTGGGCCTTCTTGGCTGAGGCCTGGTATCCCAAGGAGCTGAGCTCGGTCAGCAGGTTTTCAGTTCCCAGGAGGCAGTCTTCTTTGGTCTCAGCCGCTAGGAGAATGTCATTAACATACTGAAGTAATGTTACCTGGGGGTTGGAGGCCCTGAAGTGGGCCAAATCTTGGTGGAGAGCCTCGTCGAAGATGGTGGGAGAGTTCTTTTTTTTTTTTTTTTTTTGGTTTTTCGAGACAGGGTTTCTCTGTGTATCCTTGGCTGTCCTGGACTCACTTTGTAGACCAGGCTGGCCTCGAACTCACAAAGATCCACCTGCCTCTGCCTCCCAAGTGCTGGGATTAAAGGCGTGCGCCACCACCGCCCGGCAAGGGAGAGTTCTTGAATCCCTGGGCCAGGCGGGTCCAAGTCAGTTGTCCTGATATTCCTGAGGCTGGATCTTTTCATTCAAAGGCAAATATAGGCTGGCTAGAAGGGCTGAGCCTTAAGCAGAAAAAAACATCTTTCAAGTCCAATAATGTGTACCACGTTCGCTGAGGAGGAAGGGTACTAAGGAGGCTGTAAGGGTTGGTCACTGTAGGGTGGAGGTCAACTACCCCTTTGTAAATTTCCCTTAGATCCTGGACTGGCCTATAATCATTATTCCCAGGCTTGTGGACTGGGAGAAGAGGGGTATTCCATGCTGACTGGCATTTAACGAGGACCTCCAGCTTGAGGAGTCACTGGATATGTGGGCGGATGCTGTCTTGGGCCTCTTTGCTCATGGGGTACTGGTGGACTGATACTGGAGTGGAGGTAGCTTTAACTTCCACTACCACAGGTGGGCGATACTTGGCCATCCCTATGCCAATAAGTTCGGCCAGGGCAAGGGAACTTTGGTGATCCATTCCCACATATCTGCTGGCTGAGGAGGGAGTTGTTCAAACAGCCTATGTTCATCCTCCAGCCTCATGGTGAGGACCTAAAGTGGCCTCCCCTCTCTGTGGGTCACTGACGGTCCTTCAGCTTGAAAATAAATTTGAGCTCCCACCTTAGAAAGCAAATCTCGGCCCAGAAGTGGGTAAGGGCATTCAGAGATTATGAGGAACGAGTGGGATACCCGGCCCATGCCAAGGTCCACTGTTCTTCAGGTAGTCCATGAGTATTGTCTATTCCCCATGGCCCCCTGTACCCAAGACCTCTTGGTAGAGATTGGTCCTTCTGGTTGGAGAAGGACCAAGTGTTGAGCCCCAGTGTCTACTAGAAACTGAAAGGGTTTCTCCTCCACATTGAGAGTTACCCTAGACTCGGGGAGGGGGTCTGAGCCCCGACTCCCCTAATCCTCTTTCAAAGGCTAAAATCTTTTCTTTGGGGAGTCCTCTCCTCTTCTTTTTGGGACAATCCTTGAGCCAGTGTCCCTTTTCTTTACAGTAGGCACATCGGTCCTTGTCTAACAGCTGCCTTTTGCCCATTTTCTCATCTCTCTGCCTCGCCTGTCCCTCAGGTCTTTTTCTCTTACAACAGTGGCCAGGATCTTGTTCAAATTTTTCTCTCGTCTTTTTTTTTCTCTCTTTAACTCTCATTCATCCTGTTCCTTATGCCTTCTTTCTTCCTTTTCTTCCTCTGTCTCTCTTTTATTGAACACCTCATCTGCCTCCTTAACTAGATCCTGAAGTGAGAATCCTTGTAGACCATCTAACCTTTGTAGCTTTTTTCTGATATCTGAGGCTGACTGATCAATAAAGGCCATAGCTACAGTTGCCTTATGTTCCTCAGAGGTAGGATCATAAGGGGTAATCTCCTGAAAGCTTCCATCAATCAGTCTAGAAACACCGTCGGTGACTCAGTTGGTCCCTGAGTCACTTCTCTTACCTTAGCCAAATTGGTGGGCCATCTTGCCACCCCTCAGAGACCCGCCACAAGAGCCCGACGGTAAACCTTCAAATGCTCCCTACCTTCAGGCGAATTGAAGTTCCAGTTGGGTCTAGTCAGAAGGAAGCCTGTGTCCATCTCGTTGGGCAGCTGTGTTGGTTGCCCATCTGCACCAGGCACATTTTTTTCTGGCTTCAAGTAGCACCCGCTGTCTCTCCTCAACTGCGTTGGTGGCCCATCTGCACCAGGCACATTTTTTTCTGGCTTTGAGTTGCACCCGCTGTCTCTCCTCAGTGGTGAGGAGGGTCTGTAGGAGCTGCTGACAATCGTCCGATGTGGGCTGGTGGGAGAAGACAAGAGATTCTTTTATTTTTTTTTAAGATTTATTTATTATGTATACAGTGTTCTGTCTGCAGGTATATCTGCAGGCCAGAAGAGGGCACCAGATTTCATTATGGATGGTTGTGAGCCACCATGTGGTTGCTGGGAATTGAACTCATGACCTCTGGAAGAGCAGCCAGTGCTCTTAACTGCTGAGCCATCTCTCCAGCCCAAGACAAGAGATTCTATCAGGGAAGTCAGAGCCTGCGGATTCTCAGAGAAGGAAGGATTATGAGTCTTCCAGTTATAAAGATCTGTAGCAAATAATGGCCAATACTGAAGCGGCCAGTTTCCCTGTTCATCCAGTGGTCCGTAGGCCCTGAGGGGGAGTACGGTGGAGTCTGGAGTACCCGCCCTTCGGCTTTTAGTCCCTGTGGTCGGGCCGCCACCCTCACCCTACAACAGGGGTCCCACTGGGGCTGAAGGTTGAACAACTGGGGCCCCTGGGAGAGATTGAGAGTTTGAGGTTGGAGGATAAGTGGTGGGGTGTCAAGGAGGAGGAGTTCCATCTGGGTGTCAGGGTAGGTCTTTTTTTGGAGGGTCTGTCACCTGAACGGGCCCTTGCTTGGCCTGTGTCTGCCTCAGTGCGAAGACCTCAGTAGACGTCTGGGGAGACGGACCTGTGGAAGAAGCAAAAGGCCGGACCCACAGAGGGGGAGAGACCAACAGGGCCTCCCAAACCAAGATATAAGGCACTTGATCTGGGTGCCCATGCGGTCCTGGGTTAAAAACTTTAGACCTAACCTGCCCAATTTTGTCTAATGAAAAAGATCCTTCGGGTGGCCATCCAGTCTGGAACATAGGCCACCCTGTGGTACGCAGAGTCTGCCACCTTTTGTTTTTAATCTCAACCGAAAGATTATGTGTCCTATTTTTAACTTCGGTCCACTGGCTCAGAGTCAAGGATAAAGGGGTCATCACTGTCTGTACCATTGTCAGATCATCATGGAGGAGGAGAATAAGAGAAGTTATGTATGAAATCCAGAGAACACAGAATAAGACGAGACACAAGCGGCCGTGGCGAGATTGCCTCAGAAGTGAAACTGACTCAGACGGGAGCCTCTGAAGAGGTTCGACCGGAATCGGATGAAGGGGGACCCAATCGACTTCCCCTTCCAGGCAGACGTCCAGGGCGTCCCCCAGGGTCACAAGATACTGGTTTTTCAGATGGAGTATCTGAAATCAGATAGTTACAGAGGCCGGAGCAACCGGCCAATCAGACAGCAACTTGCACAGTAATGACCGTATCAAATAGACAGATAGACAAATAAAGTAGCCCGAGCGCACCTCCGAAAGTAGCCCGAGCGTACTTCTGAAAGTAGCCCGAGAGCACCTCCGAAAGTAGCCCGAGCGCACCTCCGAAAGTAGCCCGAGCG
>CAJQZJ010032395.1:9205110-9272763 GCA_907164525.1 Lophiomys imhausi | reverse complement strand
ATTCATATACCACACACACCACATACATTCATATACCACACACACATGCATACCACATACATACACATACCACACACCACATACATATATATACCACACAAATCACACACACATACCACACACTCCACACATATCATACACATCATACACATACATAAACCCCAACATACACACATACCACACACTTCACAAATACCACACATACCACACACATATATACCCCCACACCTCACACATACATACCCCTCCACATCACTCATACATCACACACATACATATCCCCCTACATACACGCATACTACACACTCCACATACACCATACACACATATACATACCACACTCCACATAGACCACACACATACATATCCCGACATATGCACATCACACACAGACACACACCACACACACATACATACCCCCACACAGATATCATATACACATACACTTTGGGAAAGTAATAAAGTTAGCAGCCATCTGACCAATCATCTAATCATGGCTTCCGTTGCTGTGGGTTTTGTATTGTTTGTTAGTTTGTTGAGGCAAAGTCTCCGTACACAGCTCTGGCTGGCCTAGAGCTTGCTGTGTAGCCCAGGCTGGCCTTTTGCCACTACCCTAGTGATGATGGGATCACAGCCCGTGGACATGGAAGCTGGATAGAACTTCTATTTTCTTTTTTTTTTTTTTTTTAGTTTTTCGAGACAGGGTTTCTCTGTGTAGCCCTGGCTGTCCTGGACTCACTTTGTAGACCAGGATGGCCTCGAACTCACAAAGATCCGCCTGCCTCTGCCTCCCAAGTGCTGGGATTAAAGGCGTGCGCCACCACCGCCCGGCTCAACTTCTATTTTCTTAAGTGATGGTGAAGGACCTTTGACCCATTTGCTCCTGCCATATCTTTTTATGTTCTAAAATCTGGATGTTAGACTCAACTGTACATTTTACTATCAGGCAAGGAGGGTTGGGGGGGATATGCTGAAATCATAACCTAGAATTGCAGGGTCCTTGGCATTGCCATTCAATTACAAGACCCTTCATGTAAGTAAACAGACCGTACTGACCTTAGGATTTAAGTTGAAAAGCTGAGGTCAGGGAGGACCTGGAAGGGAATCAATGGGTCTCCATTATAGATGGATCCCAGTAACTATTGCTTTGCCCTTACTTGCTGCTACCTTAGTCTCTTTTTTTTCTTACTTTGCTTCTAGAGCTTGTTAGGTTTAAAGTACTGGTCCCTAGTGCCTACTAGACTCCCCCCCAATCTCTTGACTATGTCAGTATGAGACAAGCAATACTCTGCTGTGTGTAAATTGATCTGAGGATGTGAATTGTGCCTGAACAGTCCCATCTCTAGAGAGGCATCAGAGAGAGGATGCCACTTCTGTCTCTATGCAACTGGGCATCTGGGCCATTTGGAAGCATGAGCAGCAAGGAGATAGGCTGGCTGGTTGCAAGGATTCCAAGGCTAGCCCGACTGCAAAGGCAGGTCTTCTGCCCACTTTCTACCCCATGTTCCAGTGGCACCAATGGATCTCACAGGAAGCTGATTAGGCATGTGATAACCACCAGTAAAGCTAGTTCCAACCACTCCCTGCAAGGAAGGAGCTTTAGGAAAGAGTTTTCTTTCTTTCTTTCTCTCTCTCTCTCTCTCTCTCTCTCTTTCTCTCTCTTTCTTTCTTTCTTTCTTTCTTCCTTCCTTCCTTCTTTTGTTTGTTTTATGAGACAGGGTCTCACAGTGTAGCCCAGGCTGGCCTCAAACTCATAACAATCCTCCATTTTCAGTCTTCCAAATGCTAGGATTACAGACATGAGCCACCACCCTCTCAGTTAAAGAGTTTAATGCTTCCACAAAACACTGAAACAGTTTCACTGGAGAAAACTAACTTCTAGTGTTTTCTTTAAATTATTTTATGATTTAGTGATTACTGCATCTCAAATGGATTAGGTTTTAGGGTCCCCATGACCTTATTCTGGCCTCACAAGTAGGAAACAAAGGAAGCAGATCAAAAGAGGAGTCAACTGGCAGATTATCCGTTGACTTTTTGCAAGCACCATGACAGATGATGATACGTGGAACTCTGCACCCAAGCCCTTCACTGGCCCACACTATAAGTTATTTATAAACTTACACAAAGCCTGAGAAGCACTCTTGAGTCTGGAACAATCAGAATGAAAGCAAACACAGAGGAAACCATTGTTAATGTGAACATGGAAAAGTTAGACCAACATAAGTGGGACTCAATGAATCTGAGGACACAAACAAGATAGTGCCAGGGTCTGTTGGAAACCTGTTATCAGACTCAAGTTCTGTTGGGAACACTGGAAGGTGAAAACCATCAGACACCACAGCCCTGCCCTTACAGGCTAACCTTCCATGTGTATGACATATAGTTTTATGTTGCTCTGACTAGGCCATGGCCCAGTTCTTTAGTTAAAGACCCATGTACATGTTGCTGTGAGTGTATTTTTTTCTGGGTGTGATTTAACATTTCAGTAAATTGACTTTGGGTAACATCACATTCAGCTGGGGTGTATTGGCCTCTTTCAATCAGAACAAGGCATTATGTCAAAAGTCTGGGTTTACCCTGAGATGGAAGGAACTCTGGTGCCAGATGGCTTCTGTGTCAGGACTGAAACATCATGTCTTCCATAATCCTCCACCTGTAAAGCAGATTTGAGGCAGCTAGCCCCACAGTTGCGTGAGTATGGCAATTACTTAGGATAAACCCGAAGGCAGCTTAAACTTGGACAAGCATGGCTCTGGCAGGCCATTCATTCCCTCTGCCTTGCTAAAAACCATAGATGACATTCCTACAGCTGGCCACCAAGGTCTATTCCTTTATTTGGCCATTTCCTCCTCCTGAGGCTGACCACCAAGTTCCAGCTATCAAAGTATTGAACTCCAGCAATCAGAAGCCCCCTGTGGCTCACCTAATTAACATGCTCAATCAAAATATAGCCCCGCATCCTAGCCAGTTCTAACACAGCCCTCCCCTTTGTCTCTTCTTAAAAATTACACCTGTGAAGTCATTTGCTTCTATTTCTCTGCCTGAGTCAGAAAGCAGCCACTTCACCTTTTCTTCTCTGCTTAATAAAGGCTCCCTCTGTGAAAACAGGTGTTTGGGTCTGTGTCGGAGGGAAACTTCCCCCCCAAGCCCCCAGAACCCCCTCTACCCCTGCACGCTGTGTGAGGTCTCCTAATAGTACCTAGTCCTGTCTCCTCCTTAGAGGCAGTTATAACAGAAACAAAAGAATCTTCTTAGCTTTGGTTTTCAAAAGCCTTAAAGCCCTTTGGATTTGATAACAGACTCGGTAAACTATTTGGGAAACTCTGTAAACTATTTTGGAGTTTGAGGAGAGCAGGGTTTTCTTTGGATTAGAAAAAAAGTGACCCAGGTCTGTGAGAGCTGAAGATAGAGGGAACATGAAGAGACTACAGAGGTGCCGTCAGCACTGAAGATCCAGGGAGGGTGGGACAGGGGCCAAGAGGAAAGGAAGTGATGGCTGGTTGGGAAATGGCTGCACCATGAGTCTGGAAAAAATAATTCATACTCAGCCAGGAAGCGAGTCCTGACCCCCAAGTGGGATATGAAAGACACTGGACAACTGACCACTGCTCCATGAAGTGGCAGACACCAGAGGTCATCTCAGCCGTGACCTGCCTGCTTTGGTGACCTTCAGTGGAGAAGACAAAGGGTATTGCAGGGGACCCTGGAGACAGGCAGTTCATGGCATACTACAGCTGAAGTTTCTACCACTCCATAGAATGGGAACGCAGAAGCATGTATTGTAGTCACCCGGATTATGACAATGTTGTGTAATAGTTTACTGCAATTGAAACATTCCCTCCTGCAGGAAGCTCCTTAAACAGGAAGGTAAAAAACTAAAAAATAGCTTCGGGAAGTCCCTGAAACCGACAAGATTCACTAGGCCGTGCCGTGCCAGAGTAACCACGGGAGTGAAGCCTTTCTGGAAAGAAAAGTCTGAAGCCAGAATCAGCTGCCTGGAAGAAGCAGAAGCCAGCTAAGCTATCTGGCACAGTTAGACCAATGGAGGCCCCTGGAAAGGACGCTCTCCAACACGCTGAGCTACCTACAGGCTGTGCAGTGTGCTCCAGGTTCCCAGCTTTGTGACTTGTCACATGTGCTGAACTGGGTCTTGGTGATGCAGCTGTCTTTGAGCCATTCTTCTCCTGTAAGTAACTCAATAAAAATCATGGCTCACCATTTTGGACTTTGGGGGTGTCTGTGCTTTGTCTGTCATGGGATCCCCATCTCGGGTGAGTAGATACCTGTTATGTCAACTCAGGAAAAGTTTTGTCACACAACAGACAAGCAGCACACAACACTGGGACAGCTCTGGGAACTGACAGGGAACTATGAGGATGAGGGTGGATCCCCGTGAGAGAAGGACGGCTACCCAAGATGCAGTGGGACGGATGGATAGAAGTGACATTTCACAGGCAGGGTAACACAGGCCACAGAACTCACATTTGAAGCAACAAGGGAGCTGCTGAAGGATTTGAAGCACTTCACGTTGTTTGTTATGCGGGCAGTGTCTTTGAGGTTAGGCAAGCAGTTGAGATGTTACTGAAGTTTGCAAGGTGGCTCAGACTAGGGAATGGCAGAAGGGCCAGTGAATGGACTCAGTGTTTTGGTGGCATGCTGAACAGGTCTTGCCATTGTGTTACATGGGGAGATGAGAGGGGAGGGAAGGGTTGGAAAAACTCTTTAGTTTTCTGTTTATGTTTAAGCAACTGGTGGATAAAGGAAGCTGTTTGCTGAGGAGGGCTGTCTGCGAGAATGCAAGCACATGTAAGGAAACCCAAACGTCCTGAGATAACTGAGAGGCACCCAGGGGAAATACTGGGAAGGCAGCAGGTAACAAGAGCTGGACTGTTGGTGGGATCAGGTGTCTCCAGCAGCACTCCTCATTGCCTGTGGTTTGCTTTTTTTTTGATTCTCCTGGGAGACTCCCATAATGCATTTAGGCCTCAGCTTTACTGCCTGCTTCCTCAGGAAGGCCTGTTCACCCTAGTGTGAATTGCTGTGACTCGAGTTCTCCACCAGCTTCCCTGTTCAGATTTTTCCCTCGGAGTGCTTTTGATGGCTTGATACTAAATAATTTGTTGGACTCAAGAGATGGTTCTATTGCTAAAGTGCTTTCTGCATAAGGACATGAGTTCAAGTCCCCAGCACCCACTCAAAAAGCTGGGTACAGCAAATAGCCCATGCCTTTAAATACCAGCACTGGGTAGGCAAAGACTGGAGCTCACTGGCCACCCAGTAAGCTCCAAGTTCAGTGAGAAACTTTGTCTCAAGAAATAAAATAGAGGTTGGGACTCGAAATGGCTCAGCAGGTTAAAAGCTTCCTGTGTAAGCCCCACAACCTGAGTGTGATTCTGAGAACCCAAGGTGGAAGGAGAGACTCTCTCCTCAAAGTTGTCCCCCCACATCCACATAAGCACTGTGGCAATGCACACCCAGATTCACATCGTAAGTATACACAACAATAGTAATAAAGTTAAAATCAAAAAATGAAAGGGAGCTGAGGAGCTGGCTCTATCAAGTGGGAAAACACCAACACCTGCATTTGGGCCTCTCCCACCCCGATGTAACTCTAATGCTAGGCATGGAGAATGGTAGAAGATCCCGGGAAGTCATTGGCCAGGCAGTCTAATCAATTACAGAGCTCTGGGCTTGGTGAGAGTCTTGCCTCAAAGAATAAAGTGGAGATCAATGGAGGGCATTACCTCCGGCTTCTGTGTGTATGTGCACACATACTCACACACATACTATATATCCATATCTAGATATATAGATATGGATATATATATAATTAGATGGAGAAAGACACTTGATGGCCACCTCTGGCCTCTGCACACACGTGCACAAAACTTCACATGGATGTGCGCACACACACATATAAGTAAACTTATGCTTGCTTGTTCCTTAGTGCTTAATCTCAGCCCACACTCAGATGTGTTAGGGAAAAAAAGTGACTTATTTTTTCTTATAGTGAAATCATGTGGATCCTAAATTTTAAGGAGAAAAGGAAACCCATAGCTGGTACAGATAAATTACTACACTTAACGAGCAAATAGAAGAGAAGCTGCTAAGAGCAGCCCGGGAGCTCAGTGGGGTGTTGAGGCAGGAGACAAGAGCCTTTCACCCCAGCTGGGTCACTCTCAGATTACGTGATGTTCCATACATAAAGGCTGGATTTTCTGGATTTACAGAGGGAAGCATGGGGTCTTTTGCAAGAGCAGTGTAAGTGGAGCAGTGCAGATAGAGGGCCAGTTGCGATGACTGACTACAAGGTAGGAATGGGAAGTAATGTGAAGAAAATTGTTCCAAGACATTTTGCTGCTACAGAGAAAACTAGGGCAGCAGTTGGAAGGGTACATGGGGCTAAAGTGGGTGTTCCTGGAACTGTGTGATATCTACTAATGTGCCTATGGGTATGTGGGAACAATGCATTCAAGGTGTGGACTAGGAAGGAAAAACAGAATGGAGGGTGGATGTGGACAGTAGGGAAAGCTAGGAACATAGCTCAGTTGGTAGAGTGTCTGCCTAGCATGCATGAAGTCCTGGATGTGATCTCCAGAACCACATAAAAACTGGTGTGGTGGCACAAGACTGTAATCCTAACACTTGGGAGATGGAGGCAGGAAGGTCAGAAGTCATGGGTCATGCTCCAATGAGAGAGGCTAACCTGGGGTACACAGAACCCAGCATGATGTTTCACACTGTTAATCCCAACATCTGGAAGAGGGAGGCAGACAGCTCTCTGTGAATTTGCAGCCAGGGCTACATAATGAGACCTTGTCTTAAAAAGGAGGAAGAGGAAGAAGATGATGACAGTAATTTAAAGAAAAGTAAAAAGGGGAGAGAACAGGGTAATGGGTGGGTGTGTTGTTAGCAGGCTGTTCTAAGGCCACCTGAGCAGCCTCCAGCTGTTCAGAATCCAGTGGCGCTGGGAGACCCCGAGACAAGAGGAAATGATAGCTGCTGCTCATTCAGAGAAAGCCACGCCTCTGGCCAAGTGGCTTGTCTGGCCGCAGCTATCCCCTGGCTCCTGGCCAGCCATACATTGGGAGCAGAGTCTGAAAGAGTGTGAAGGCAGGCTTTGTTTCAGAGGAAGGATGGTGTGAGCTGAGCGCTGAGCCGTGGGAGGGCAGCCAGGGCCCATTGCAGAACTGAGGGAACCAGGGGTGCCTGGGGAGAAATGGCAAAGTCATGCCACCCTCACTTCCCCTCTGTCCCCCTCAACAAGATGGCTCACAACCAAAGGACATGGTGCGGGAACTCATTTTTCTGACCACTTTTCTCGGTTTTGCCACTCTGAAAGACAGTCCTGCTCTACTTACGTGAATCTGCATCCCTGTCAACAGCTCTGGGGCGGGGCAGATGGAAGAACAGGGACACACTGGAGCTCAGGGAGCCAAAGAAGTGGGCAGTGCACAGCCATGGAAACCATGTAGGAGCCCCAGGCCAGCTGGGCCATAGAGTAACAGAAAGAGCAGTGCCCAGAGCCTGGAACGGCAAAAGCCCGAGGGAAGAGTAGCTCAGCATCCCTGTACTGGATGTGGATGCGCATGAGCGTGCCCATTTCAGCGTCCTAAGGGCTCAAGAATTGGTGAATGTGAACTTCGATGAACATGAATCTTTCATTATCTGTGCCTTCTTTCTCCTCCAGGGCTTCCTTTCAGCCTTCCACCCTACTCCCCTCAGATCAGTACTCTCAAAGTATCATTCATGTCAAAGGAGGATCTGTGGGATAGCTCAGAGGGGAAGGAGATTGTGAGCGGACCTCATAACCTGACCTGAGATCCCCAGGACCCATCTGCAGGGTAAAGAATAGACTTCCCCCTGAAAGCTTTTTCTTCTCCCCGCTCTCCTTCGGCCTCCCCCCCCCCCCCCCCCAAAAGAATCACTGAGGCTTTGTGTTGAAATTGGAAGTCTGGATCAGTAGATTGGAGCTGGCCCGCACTTGAAAGCTTTCCTGTTGATAATTAAATGAGGCGGATGCTCCGGGCTTTCCCGCCCACCCGGAGTAGCAAAGTTTCAGAGACTCAACAATGCAGAGTCTCTTTTTTGTACCTCTTTTTCCTGGTAAATACTTGTATGCTCCTACGCACCAACCCTTCACACTGATGGGAGTTACATATGTACAGGAAGCCACCGCACCCCATACAGGTTTGATTGCCTGATTGATTTGGGGATTTTTAAATTTTTATTTTATTTTTTGTTAAGTTGTTATCCCACCCCTTATCCCTAACCCCAGGGCTCTCAGACCTTAAAGGGCATCACAGATGTAAAAGAAGATTCCCACGGAACCTGATTCAGCAGGGTTGAGAAAGGGTGTAAGATCTTCTAGGTGATCTTGCCTCAGTTAGGCTCATTGAATGCACCTCAAAAACCTTAACTAAAAACACTGACTTGGGGAATCTATATACTAGAGTTTGGGAATGGACAGGCTTGAAAGGATGAAGCTTTGAAGGGAAGTTCTACAATGAGGTTGGTTACTTCCAATCGGGATACTCACACTGAGCATTCCCTCGAACTGGCCTGGTGTGCAGTTCCTCAACTACAAGCTTAAAGAGTCATTCCTACTTTTCTGCTGAGCCAGGAAGGTGGCAGTTTTGTTTTTTTTTTTTTTCCAGCAGTGGTGATGGGTTTGAGCATCCTGAGCAGTATCTCCTGGAGACAAACCACACTTGCTGCTAGCTGCTGTTTTTTTTTTTGTTTTTTTTTTTTTTTTGGTGCGTACTCGGGCGCGCGCGCGCGCGCGAGAGAGAGAGAGAGAGAGAGAGAGAGAGAGAGAGAGAGAGGTGGGGGGGGAGTGTCTGTGTATGTTGGGTTCCGTGTGGAAGCCGAGAAAACTCACTTCAAATACAGAAGCTTAAAATGCAAGCTTTGTTTTCTAAGCTCAGGGAGGCCGCCAGTTTGGGATCTGAATCTCGGCCCCAAAGGGAGATTGTACAACATTTTTATAGGATGGGAACACAAAGGTGGGGGTGTGTGAGCTGCAGTGTTACCCAATTGTGTTTTGACATTACAGGTTAAGCAAACAAATATCTGTTGGAGATTGAGCCTGATCCAGGACACCTGGCCTCAAGGCCCTTAATTCATTCTCCTGACATTAGGTCTAGAGCTCAAGACCCTTAATTCATCCTGGGCCTGGGAACATGAATTTGTTTTACCCCACCAGCAAGATGGAGAAGTTGTCCTTGAGATGTCTGGACTCAGACAACTGTTTCCTTACAACAGAAGCTGTTCAGCTATTGGGAAGTCCCTAGCTCCCCTAGGGGCTGGGACCTTGAAATTAGTTTCTCCCTATGATTAAATGGAATCTGAAAACAAAATGGTAGTATTTAGAATAAGTTTCTTTTGCTTGTTTCCAACATATGTATATGTGTGTGTGTGCAACTGGGCTCTTCAGATCTTTCCAACTGCAACATCTTGAGAACTTGCCCTTCTGTGGAATCATGTTCCACTGCCAGAGTTAGGGTCACATTAATATACTAATGGGTGAGAAAATGGAGTCAGGTATTGTTAAAATTTGTAACACCTTCAGGGTAGTATGAAGGTCCAGTGTGTCCTATATAGGATGTCTTAAGTCTCTGTTCTATTGCTGTGAAGAAACACCACGACCAAGGCAACTCTTATAAAATAAATCATTTAATTGGGCTGGCTTATAGTTTCAGAGGTTTAGTCCATTATCATCATGGCAGGAAGCATGGCAGCAGGTGTGGCAGGTAGAGATGGTGCTAGAGCAGTAGCTAAGATCTACACCCAGATCCACAGGGAGAGAAAAAACTGGGCCTGGCATGGACTTTTGAAACCTCAAAGCCCACCCCCGTGACACACTTCCTCCAACAAGGCCCCACACCTCCTATAACCACCAAAGAGTTCACTCTTTGGTGACTAAGCATTCAAATACAGGAGCCTATGGGGCCATTCTTATTCAAACCACCACATAGGACAAAGACTTTTTGGACTTTCAGCCCACAATGGTCCCTTTCCACTTGGTCCTTACCGGAACTCATGTGATGGCTCATGTGACTTGAGTCATAGCTGCTTCTCTGCACTCTCTGAGGAGGATGGAAATGTCATGGCTAAGAATCGGCCTCCTAAGGCATCCCTGTTACCAGCATTTGGGTCCCGTAAAGGCTAGGGTTGGCCACGGTTTCAACACCTCATCTAAAGAGATAAATAATGGTGAAATTTGGAGGAAGGAGACTTTAAGCTGGGGTGGTTGCTCGGTTGAGAGGGTGCTTACCTAGCAGGCATGAAATCCTGGGTTGTGTCACCAGTACCACAGAGATCAAGGCATGAGAGTGTGCTGTCTGCCTGTAGTCCTAGACTTCATGCATGCTAGGTAAGCAAACTGCCCCATGGAACAGTTTGTCCTCATGTGGGAGTGGGGGGTGGGGGAATGTCTGTCCCGTGAGGTTTTTCTATTCCCAGAATCCTAAATGATTTCAGACTTAGGATAATGACTAGAGAGACCTTGGAGTATCTTTAGGGTGAGATGGGACACTGCAGACTTGGTCACTGAAGTGCTTCCACTCCTTGTACTTTCAGCCTTGAAGGGGGTGAAGCAGGTTAGGGAGGACTGTTTTTTTAGACAGACATTCCTTGTGCATTCAAGCTTCCAGGTGAGTGATCCAGTGTGAAGGAGACATACAAAGGAAGACAGAAGTGCCAGGTTTGCAATCTGATCTTAGTTACCTTGTGGGCTCTAGGGAGCAGTCAGTGTTCTTTGTTTTTTTGTTTTTGTTTTGTTTTGTTAGCATAAACAGCTTCCAGGAGCCCTTTTCTATCCCTAACATCACTGTGAAATCAGCTTGAGAAAGACTTGTTTTCTCAGAGCTCTTCGAGGGAACCAGCTAGAGCGAGCCCACGTGGCCTGCAGGAATGAGTGAGACAAGAGAATTAGTATGACATTAAAACTGTCCCAGGGGCTAACAGTGTGGTGCGGCTCAGTGGCAGGGTACACGACCCAGGCCAGCCAAGGGCTCTGTAATGAGGCCTTATCTGAAACAAACAAACAAACAAACAAAAAAAACAAAAAATCCACAAAATCAGGAAATAGAGGGAAAGCCCAGAGTCACTCTCATTAGATTGAGACCCCAGCCCCTCATTCTGTTTCTCCTTACTTCAGCTTGCAATCTGCCCAGCTCATTAAGAAGTCTCAAGCTGGAGGAAAAAATAGATACTCCGGGAGGCAAGTCATGAATGTGACTACACATGATCTCCTGAAACAAGAGCTGGAGAAATGTCACCATGGGAGTATTTATTCTGGAACCTGCCACAGGAGCCTCTCCCACTTGCCCATCTCTCATTTTGCACATTGGAGCCACTTCCTGTGCACAGCGTTTCCCTCCTTAGTGCCTCTTGGGTGGTGTCCCGAGCCTCTCGGTTCAGGTCTACCCTCTGTCCTGTGTTCTCTGCCTATCTTTTTTTGGTTTCCTGTAAAATGCATCAGGAAGTCAGGCCTGCAGCAGGAGCCTGAGTGGGAGATCAGAGGCTGGGTAGAGAGGTCAAAACTGTGCCCTGACTGAATGTGCCCCAAGACAGGAAGAAGGTAGGAGGCCTCGCCTAGGAGAAATTTATTCACCCCACCTTTTGTATTGGAACCCAGAGTTAAGAATAGGTTATGGAGATGAATGGACCTCATCTCCTGATGAAAGTGCCCACCAGCTTCCTAATGAAGTCTTATCCCTCTCCCACTGTCACTATGGTTCTAAATCTTTGGCTGTTATGTGTTTATGTGTGCATGTGTGTGAGAGGTACATAGATGCATATGTATGTGAATGCGTGTGTGTAGAGGTCAGCAGTCGGTATCTTGTATTTTCTTCAATCTCTCTCCACGTTTTTGTTTTGTTTTGTTTTGGTCTTGTTTTGGCTTGGTTTTTCTGAGACAGGGTCTACTCGCTGTACCTGGAGCTTAACAATCAAGCTAGAGTGCTGGCTTCGAGGCTGTCTGGTCTGAATGCTCTGGGGACCTTCCTGTTTCTGGCTCCCAAATGCTGGATTACAGGTATGCCAGCAACCTTTCTCATTTTATTTTTTTAAATATGGGTTCTGAGGGACCAAATTAGGTCATCATGATTGTGCAGTGGTCACTTCACAATTGAACCACATGCATACACACGCCCTACACTATCTGGTTTTCTTTTGAAATAGGATCTTACTCTGAGGCCCAGGATGGCTTGAAACTCACTGTGTAGTCCAGCTTATCTTGAACTCGTGGTAAACCACCCTGTCCCAGACTGGTGGACTAGGATTTCAGTCACTAGCCACCATGCTCAGCTCATACTAAACCTTTAGCCTGCACTAATATCACCGGATGGCCCTCCACTAGAGCCTCTGATTCAGTGGTCCATGAATGTCGGTTTCTGACAGGTTCCCTGCTGACATGATGTTCCAAAGAGTCACCTCAAGAATTGCTGCTCAGGAAACATTGCCTCACAGCCTTTAAAAGCCCCAGGGATCCTTCCTAAAATCCCAACTCACCTGCGTATCTAACAAGTTCTATGTTCACAATACAATACAGACTGTGACTACAATCATGAGGACCTACGTTTGGTCCCTTGATGTTCCCGTTTCCTTGAGTGGCTTAGCAGCAGCTCTCAGCCCTGCTCCAAAGCAGAAACAGTGCAGAAGCTTTGAAAATGCCCCATCCGTAGGCCACACCTGATCAATTAAGTTGGCTATTCTGAGAACGAAGTTACTGGCTTTTAAAGCTTCCCAGGTAATGAATGGGTAGCTGAAATTAAGGACTGTTGTTTAAAACACACCACTCCTTAAAACTTTCAACAGCTTGCCTTTAGAATAAAAACAACAGCTAGAATTTCTAGAAGCCAGGCTTAGGGTCTCTGCATTTTGAAAGCCAGCCTCACCGGTTCGCAGCCAGTCTTGAGACCCACCTGCTCCTACTCTCATTCCATCTGCTTGCTCTTCAGTCCTCGCCCACTAGGCTGTCTGTGGACACTTCCCTGCCCAGCCTGCCAGTGTCTGCTTTCATTGCTGCCATTGTATGACCTTGGTCTCTGGCATTTGTTGGACTACTCCAAGCTGCCTTGGTGCCCTCCCTTTTCTGTGGGTTCTGACTGATCACATCCTCCTGTTCCCTTCACCTCTCACTCTGCATACTCCCCCCCACCTGACTTCAGTCCATCTCTGTCCCCTGATGCTAGTCGCCATCTTAGACTCAGTACTCCAGGACAAGTCTGTAGACCTTCTGAGAATATTTGCTGGATATCTATCTCCAAGGTGCCAGGTATGGTGCTGGGCATGGGAAAATTCATAGTCTTATACGTAGAGGGCAGCCATCAAATGTAAAATTGCTGTAATGAAATGTCCTAGGAACCAGAGGGGCACAGAGTTGTGGTATCTATCAGAGAAAAACCTTCCAGGGAGGGAAACTAAGGTTCAAAAGTATGGCAGGAGTTAGCTAGCAGAAGTTGGAGGAGGTTCTGGGAGGTCAGTTAGAGGAAACAATGGAAAATGTAAGGCTTGGGTTTCCGGGGAGAACATGGTGGAGGACCAAGGCCTTGATCACTATAACAGAAGTGGGGGGTGTGAGAGATTTTGTGAGACACTCTGAACTTACATGGTACCTGGCCGCAGCCAAGGTTCAGCAGGCAGCAGCACCACCCTGATGTGGCAGCGACTGGACAGCACAGTTGGGCATATTGTGTTGCTCTGGTTACTCATGTGGCAAAACAGACCTCACCTCTTCCTGCTTCCTGCTTCTGTTCCTCTGGCCTCCCTGCCTGCCAAGAGAATGGGTGGATCTCTACCAAGCAAAAGGAATAGGAGGTATCAAGGAGTCTTTCGAATTAATAGCTTAATGCCTGTCCTGTAAATGCTAAGGAAAAAGGTGTTGTGTTTACAAACACCGCTCTTGGATGCTTCATATGAAGACAGCTCAGTTGCTTTCTACATCAAATTAACTCTTTCCATCACTATAACTGAATATCAAAGATTGATAATTTATGAAGAATAAGGCTTATCCAGCTCATAGTTCTGGAAATGAGGGGGCCCTAGGTCCAGGACTTACAATCAGTGGTAGAAACTGCAGAGTCCCCGCATAACGCAGGATGTCATAGGTAGTGTGTGTGTGTACATTCCCCTGAGTATAACAGCCATTACCATCTTCATTAGAAGAAGCTGTGTCTGCTTGGAAGATCACGCTTGTAGACGGTTCCCTTAAAATGAGGAGGGAAGGGTCAGACCTGCCTGAGATTCTCGATGCTCCTTATACCTCCCTCCCAGCTGTAGTTGTCCTGTGACTGCTCAATGGTCTTGTGGTTTCTGGAGGAGAGAAGAGTATACAGAGAGTAGACATCTAATTGAAGGAGGGTCTTCACCTGTACAATTATGGAGACATCATATCCATGCTGGGGGTGAGATTTTTTTTTCAGTAGCGTGGCTGTTTTGGGGTTACCCATACTGTATACATCCAATAAACTGGTTGATTCAATCTAGACTTGGGTGGGATTGTTACTTTGTTCTGTCACTGTTGCCCTCTCTTGGGTAAATAGATATGTGTTCATGTTTCCTCAGGGAAAGAAAAGTTCCCACAACAGGGTTTGTACAAAAGCCAGGGTCAGATTGATATTATAGCAGATTCACTATTGAGAGAACGAATTAATTCGAGAATGGATGGATATATTTAATGTTATTGTGAAAGCCGAGGAGTCATTGTGTCCTGGTCACTTATTAAAGGCCCCATCTTCTAATACCTCACAAGGGGATTTTCATCGTGAGTTTTGGACACTCATACTCTAGCGACAGCTTACCCTGGACCTCGACCTTGAGCATCATTATTCATTACTAGGATGGGAACATGCCCCTTTGGTCATGAGGGAGTCTCAGGGATTTACTCAGAACAGAACTTTCTCGGCGGCTCCCAAGCCGTCAATACAACAGGTCACCCCACTTATGTGTTCAGTGTCTCGTGCTGGGGAAGCTGCCCCTGGGCTCTTTGCTGGGACTCCTGCTGTTTGCAGTGAAAGACCCTGTTCCGAGCAGCCTCTCCCTGTAGCATCCCACTGAGCTTCAGTGAAACACATGTTCCTCCTGGGGGGCCTCAGAGACTTCTGAAGTCCACCCGCCATTCTCTTCCTGGGCTGGGGACCATTTTCTTTTTCTGGGAGTCAGGAGATGAATGAGACTGCTTCAGCCTCTACCCCTCCAAATACCAACCAATCCGCCTAAATTTAAAGAGGTCACTTCTTTCACCTTTGACTTCAGTTATCACTTTTAACCAGGACGAGTAACCTTGTCATAGTGTAGGGTTTCTTTTGTTACGTCTTTATTTTGAGAGTCATGAACATCCTTAGACTTCCATTCAATCTGACACCAAATGAAGATCTAACTCCACAGAACAGAAATTAGCTCTGGGTCACTGAGCTAGACCCCAGTCTTCCACCTGGGTCTTTTTTTTTTTTATATATATATGAGTACTTTATTTTTTTTTTCTTCAAGTTACATCTCAGTCACAAACCCTTCCAAATTCCCCCTTCCTGTCCCACCCTTCCACCCTCTTCCTCCCCAACAGCTTCCCTTTTCAATCCAACAAATGGTTCTTTCTCTTATAACAGTAAATTCTATACAAAACAGCAGAATTAAATATGCCACATTTATGAGAGTTAAATGGCTGAGTATACCTTCCCAATGTCCAGTTCATACATATTTGGCCCCTGACTTTAACCTTCTACCTTCTAACCATCTCCATGAGTTTAAAGTTCTATAACTGACTTAGCTTTCATACTAACTTGCATCACTATTATAACCATCTTCTTAGATCTAGAACGCCCTCTTGATTCCTAAACAACTCAAAATTTAGCTATGAGACTCAAGCTGTCTATTCTTCAACCACCTCAGAGAGCTGAGAAGGATAAATATATCTGATTATATAGGAAGTGCAGGGCCTGCAGCTTCCAGTACTAAGAAATGACAAACCAGTGACTACCTGGACAGTTCCCATTTTCTCTCCATACATTCCAGAATCAGTCTTCAGCCTTTTGATCCTGTTTCTCTGACAGACATTTATTGTAGAGCAGGGATTATGAAGGACTTACCTACCCTGGGTCTTAACGTATTGGTTTCCTGATCCCTTTAAGATGTCAGGGTGACAGATTTCGCTGAGGTTCTCCAAATGTCCTCTGCTGACTCTTCTCTGTTAGAAAACCTCCCTAACTTACGTTATTAGCTTGTCCACCCAAGATGGAGGGGAGAGTAAATCTGTAAGAGTCTGATCCTGCAAGAACGAAAGTTGTTTGCCTGCAGTTTTTCTGCACAAGCAGTCGGCAATAGAAAGCAGTGGACTACATGTAAATTGTCTGACTTTCTCACCAATGAGATTAATTCCTCTGTTTTCTTACTCAGCAGGAGCTGGGTGAACACTGAGTGCAGTTGCTGGTTGGGATCACAGCTCTGCAAATTATTTCTAACCAGTGTGCAGTTTTTTTAAAAGGGGTCAAACAAGGTCAGCACAATGGGCATTTGTCTGACAGCTTCCAGAGTTAATGGATATTTTTTGTTTATGAAGAAAAAGAAGGGAGTGATGAGCTACGGTCTGCAGCCCAGAGAAATTCTGCTATTGGCTATGGCATAGATATGTCTAAATTTTATGCTTCATCCATGAAGGCAGTAATGAAGAAAGACATGTAAACTTAACTCCATCCCTGCATATGTTCATTATTTATGCTGTTGCTGTTTAACATCTTTTAAAAGACAACAGAGTAATAATGCACCCATGAGGTAGAGGTAGCCAGTTCTTGGTTGACCTACCATAACAGCAAGCCCAAAAGAAGGGTGAGAATGAGGAGTACCCAGGCATCAATGGTCAGCTGTAGGAGGACGAGCAGCAGCTTTGTCGCTTCCTGAAACTCTGATTAATGAGGAAAACTAGATTCTGAGAAAACCGGGGAGATCTTTGGTTAAAGATAATAAACACACTCAGAAGCCCTTCTGTCATTCCAGACAGTTAAGAACTTCTGGACAAAATATTTGTAATATGTAACTAAGCATGAAACCAAGTGCAGGGAATTGCCAAGTATCAGAAGAAAACTGAAAGTGAGTAAAAGCTGTACTGCGCATGAGGGAAGTTGTAAACAGCTGGGTATGGTGGTTCCTGCTTGTAATCCCAGCATTTCGGATGCTGAGGCAGGTGAATTGCCATAGGTTCAGGGGCAGCCTGGGATACAGAGTGAGATCCAGGCTAGCCTGGGTTAACCAGTGACCCAATCCCAAAGAGCAAATCTAAATACACATCCTCTGTGAAAGGTTGATGCCCAAACTCTGATACTAGTGTTGAATATTTGCCTCAAATGTGATGTCAAAAGAAATTACAGTCTGCTTAGTCAGTCTGCAGCATTTGCTTTCATAGACTCAGAGCAACTGAGGATTGAAAATGCTTGGGAAAAATTCATTTGGCTGCTGATGCGTACTGTGTAGTATAGGTCTAAGGTGGTTACGTCTGTGTTAACATTTACAGAAATGTTTTCCTCGTCATTGTTGCCTATGAGGTACTGTACAATTATTTACATAGACTTGGGTGCTATAGGCAATCTAGAAATGACTTAAAGAACATGGGGAAATATGCATAGATTATATGTAAAACCTCCAGTTTTATATAATAGACCCAGAACTCACAGATTTTTATATGTGTAGGGCTCTGGGTCCAGCCTTTTGTAGGTACTGAGGCACAATACTATATGTTTATGGAGGATAGGTGAGAAAGATCCTCATTTAAAAAAAAAGTCTCATGTTCAAAAATGTGAAGACCTATTATCATGAGATCAAAGTCTCTGGGGAATATTTTGTGAACATTGTGTGGAGGGAGAAAGAGGAAGGAAGGGGAAATCTGACAGGTTAAGGGAAAGACAAGTTACCTATCACTAAAAAATGCTCGAAACTGAGACATGGGGCAGCAGAAGACCAATGAATAAATAGGGAGGCCAGTGGGTTAGAAGAGAGTTTAGAAGTAAAATCATAGAGTAAGAAAAAGTTTATACCTAATAGTGCACAGGTTTGTAAGGGAAGGATGAAGCTGGGGAAACTAGCTAATCACACCAATACGGGGGAGAAGGGAAGGGATGGGATTGGATTCTCGTCACACACTTGCCAAAAAAAAAAAAAAAAAAAGAACCAATTCTAGGTAAATTAAAACTTTAGCGTTAAAAATGGAAAAGATGCAATTTTCATTAAAAGTACAGAATATTTTATGACAGTGGACTACAGAATTGCCATAAATAACAAAATCCTAATAAGTCATACATGAAAATTTAGGCTGCTCGTTTTGTCATTCAGTTTGTGATTAGCATACAAAATAATGGAGTTCACGATGTCATTTCCATGAACACGGACCGGGTACTTCACTTCTGTCTATCCCTCTTCATCCTTTCTTCCTCCCATTCCCCCACTGATCCCCTTCTGTTCTAAATAGTCTCCTGTACTCTAATGTCACATGTTAAAAATCTCTGTTGTGTCCATGAGAACAAACGGGCAGTATTTCTCTTTCTGACTGTGGCTTGTTCTGCTCAATACTATGTCCAGTTCCATCCAAAATTATGCAAATGACCTTATTTTGTTCTTTATGGCTGAATAAAACTCTAGTGAGTGTGAGTGAGTGAGTGTGTGGAACAATCCAGTAAGCAGCGCCCCTCTGTGGCCTCTGCCCCAGCTCCTGCCCCCAGGTTCCTGTCCTGACTTCCTTTGACAGGAGAAGTGGCATGGAAGGGTAAACCAAATAAACCCTTTCCTCCCACCGGTTATTTTGGCCATGGTGTTTCATCACCGCAGTAATAAGCTTAATTATGACAGATTTTTGAAGAAAGCTGAAGGCATGAAGGCATCCTCCACCCAAAGGTGGAGAATGGAGGGAGCACTCCATCCCCTGACCATAGGGAAAGGCTTAATGTAGGTGGCTTTCAGTTTGAGTCCAATGAGACAGCAGGCTTTGTATGTCATACATGGAACTTGGACGCTGCCCTTACTGAGTCATGTTGGCTGTAATTCATCAGAGATGTTGCTATATTTCCACAAACCCAAGAAATACGACACCCTCTGTGACTTACTGTGACTTAGAGGGACCGACTGCTCTCTGGGCCCCATGAGTGACAGAGTCTAATGACAATGAGGAGGAGGGAAAATCCAAAGAAGACTGACAAGTCCCAACAAGTCCTCCCTCTTCCTGCTACTGGGGAAAGGATGTATGTGAGTGCTAAGGACTGGAGTCAAGGCAACCAATCATGCTGTCCCCTGCCCTCCATAGTTCATCTGAGCCAGGAACTACGAGAGGCCTCACCTAAAAATCCAGTTTATGTTGGGCCCAGTGCCACAGACCTGAAACCCAGCTACATGGGAGGCTGAATCAGAAGGATCACAAGTTCAAAGCCAGGGATTTAGCAAGATCTTGTCTCAATTTTGTTCCCTCAAAAGGCTAGAGAGATCTTGCTGGGTGGTAGAGCACTTACCTTCCAAGGATCCTAAGTTCAATCCCCAAGGTCTGTTTATAGTGTTCCTTTTCTGTGGAACAAGACATTTAATCTTAAAGGGACCCTGAGACCACACAGAGCCTCTTGTGTGATTTGACACAGCAAAGCAGACTCCTGAGCAAGTCTGAGCCTGTCCCAGCCTGCAGCAGGAACACTGAAGGTGTTCGACTGAGGTCAGGCTTAGGTGCAGAGTACCTGAAAGAGGGGGGCGGCCCTTGTCACAGGCAAGAAGATGAGCTCACTCTCTGGCACCTGGGAGTCTGGGAGTGAGACAGTGGTGGAAAGGCTTTTGGCAGGAAGGCACCAGGTGGAGCCAGCACAGCCATATGAAAAGGCTTATGGATCAAGGCCCAGCCAACAGAGGCTCTGCCAAAGCAAACCAGGAGAGCTCCTCCCTCAGGTAACACCAACACACCAAGACAGGTTAGCTGAGCCCTGGTATCCCAGGCTCCCGGACCCAAGAGGACTTCAGAACCAGAATCAAAAGAAAGCACACTTAGAATTGGCACCTTGATACAGCCTACCACACTACCTGCCTCTCACAGCTGAGAGAACCCTGAGCCCTTTGGAACAAACGCACAGCTGAAAAACACAGCATTGTCATCTTATTTATAATTAGAACCTACAAGTCAAGTCTTGAAAGACATTTATGGCACATCCTTGTTTGGGTCAGCTTCCCAGAAAAGGGAAAAATAGACTTGGACATTTTTCCTTTTATGCAAGAAGTAGCTAAGTCCGCATGTCGTGGCTACTGTCTACATTGTCCCTATTTTAAGGGTGTCCTTTGAGGCTCAGGTATATTAAAGTGCTGGCTAGAGCCTAAAAGCTCAACACAGTAGAAAGTGGGCTCATTTTAGCTTTGGAGGACTCCAGGCCAGTTGGAATCTTCCACCCACTGTGAAGTGATGTGATTGGTAAAATAGCTGGTAAATGACCCGTGACTCAGGCGGCTGAGTGATGGGTCTGCATAGCAGGCACCGCACAGCAGAGCTCAAGGAGAGGATGCTGAGCAGACCTCTGTGGGTCCCTGCTGTTCTTCATTATCCTGGGCTTAAGGTCTAGATGAGGACAGTTCTGCTCATTGGCCTTGTCCTGCGCCCCTTCTACCCTCTCAGAGGGCAGGACCTGAGCGAAAATGCTCCCCCTTAGCTAGGCTTTGGAGACAGCTCTGTGGAAAATGCCACAAGCAAGTGTAGCTTAGAGCTAAGGCCACAGTGAGGCCACAGATTCTGTAACACAGTTATCAGGGCTGTTCTCCCGTGATCCAGTGAACAGTCCAGAGCCAGCAGGCATGTACGGCTTCATGCATGGGATGGGGGAGAGTCACACCACCATGCGTTTTGCAGGCTTCATGACAGACTTCATGGAAAACTGGTTTACAGAAGGCCTGTGTGTTGCCGGGCAGTGGTGGCGCACGCCTTTAATCCCAGCACTTGGGAGGCAGAGGCAGGCGGATCTTTGTGAGTTCGAGGCCAGCCTGGTCTACAAAGCGAGTCCAGGACAGCCAGGGCTACACAGAGAAACCCTGTCTCGAAAAACCAAAAAAAAAAAAAAAAAAAGAAGGCCTGTGTGCCTGTATCACTGCACAGAAGGACTTTGAAAGATGCAGCCAGTGTTGTTTTACTAGATGACCGTGTGCCCATCAAATTGCTTTCTAAATATTTGCACTTATGGCCGTAGAGTGATCTGAGAAGCTTCTTTTGAGTGGAGAGACTCATAACCGGTCAAAATACTGAGAACTAAAGGCTATTGAATGTTCTGTATCACTTACCCACTCTGAGGCCCAGGGGACATCATGAAAGAGAGAGTAGGAAGAATGTAAGAGCTGTGAGGAAGGGTTGGAATGCTGGGGACACTGTCTTCTGGGCATGACATAGGACATGCGCAAAAGACCAGCACAATCGGGTTTGCCTATGATCCCTTATGGGGTTCATAGGGGCTCACGAAGCCCCTACCAGAGGATTTACAACATACTAAGAAGACTTAGGAGGAAGAGACTTATCTCTGAGGATCTACAGGCCATTGATTGTTGCTGGGAGAGAGAGCATTATTAGTGGAATAGCTGCTGGCAAGGTGCCCATGCTCCTGTAAGCAATGCTAATGAAACCCATTTGTTTACAAAAAAAAAAAAAAAAAGCTATGAAAGTAGAAGGGGAACGATTTGCAAAGAGGACAGGTATCAAGGGGACTAGGAGGGGGACAAAAGAGGGTAATCAAATTATTCACATGCATGAAAATGTCAGATTAAAATCCATTATGCATCATGTATAATTAATGCATGTTAATAGCAACTTTTAAAAAAGAAGAGATGCAACCAAGAATTAGTGTGTTTTGGCCCACTTACTATTTTCAAATGTAGACTCCCAGGCTCTCCTGGCTCCCTGGGCCCCTGTCATGCTGGCCCTTTGCTCTCTCATCCTGGGATGTGTTGTATTGTGTCCCCTTTCCTTCACTAAGTTTCTACATTCAAAACTCACTCTCAGCACTTCTCAGACTCTGACATTTGAAAATAAGCCACACTGGACTGCTGCATCCAGATATCTCATCAGCAACTTCTTGGGGAGGTGCCTTCTCACAAAAGGAGCATGTAGTAGTCATGTTTAATACTCTGCCTAGCCCACACAGGCACAGGGGCTGTCAGCTCAGTACTGGGATACATGGGGCTGAAAAGTCTGAGCCCCACTAGAATGCGATGAGTTTCAGGTTACTATCCTTGTTCAGAATACTTTTTCTCTTTCTAAGAGTCTAACCCCCCGGCTCTTCACAACTCACATTTAAAACAAACACATTTTAATTATCCCCCTGAAGTGTTGCGGCAGTTTTCCTTCAGAGGGAAGAAACCCAGAGTCCCTTCCAAAAATTTAGCAAAAGGAAGTTCCCATCTGCCTCATGACCACTGTGGTTCTCACTCACAGGACTAGTTTACAGAAGTAAAGGACTTTTTAAATTTAATCCCTTCTGGGTAATTCTGTGCAAAACCTTACACTGTTAAGAGAAAATGCTTGTACAGGACCAACTGTGCAACTCTTAGTTCTCCACAGACTGGAACTATGGTGAGAGCAGGTGCCAGGTTCCTCCCACTAAAACTTCTCAGCTTGACCTCTGCCAGCAGTGGGCCGAAGTGTCAATGTGCCAGTTCTTGCTCCAGGCTGGCTAGACCCACATTTGTAAATGTCACCTCTCACTATCCCATTGTATCTGAGGAACTGTGTTTTGCCAGCAGGCTGAGCATGGCTCGTAGCACCACGCAGTCTCTAAATCCAGCAGGGAAATGCTCCGGGGAAGCCCTTGTCCATACAACAGCCATACTTCTCACCCGGGGGCCTTGTAAAGATGAGGATTAAACTCTCACAAAACCCTGAAGTCTCAGGATATGAAATCAACTCGAACAATTTACAAGCTCCTCGGTTCTTTCTTCTCTGAAACACTTAACCTGCAGCAACATCCTGTATCCAGTGTTGCGACCTTCCTTCCCCACAGTGATGTGAAATGGGTTCAGCAGACACAAAGACTCAGAACTGGAAATGTGTTGTGAATTTAACTCAAGGCCCTTCACGTGACAGGGTAACAATGCTGAACCTCCTCCCCTTACAATTAACGATGGCTCCTGAAGTATTCTGGGTCATGTGAACCCAATATCAGATAATTCTCAGATTCTGAGAGAGATTAATTACCTTATAATGGAAGGACTTTTCTTCTTTCAGAATCATTGGGTGCACATTTTCTTGGCAGAGTTTGTAGTGAAGACTCGGGCTGGGAGATATGCAGGTCCCTAGTATTAACCCCAGAAGGACACAGAGAAACATACTTCATACAGTCTCCAATCAGGGTATTCTACTACATTCTAAAGAGAGTTTAAATGAAGCACATGTACATCTACCATATGTGTGCATCTAAGTAAAATAGTTTTCCTACAAAAATTTGAGGCCTAATAAAAACATGCCACTTTGAAATGGTAGGCAGTGAATGACAAAATTAATGAGTTATACAATCAGTGAGGAAGGCAAAAGCGGAGGTTCAAAAGGGCCAGTTTCCACTCAAATTATAATAAATGCCTGTTTGCCTGAAATCTAAACCACTAAAAATATCAAATAACTGAAGTGTTTTGGAAAGTTCACAGTTTTGATTTGAGTAATGTGTATCTTGTAACTGAGTTGATAAGGAGATGTGTGTGCCAAGGACAGAAACTTCTAGGCAGCTCCTTCTAGCTCAGTGGTCCTCAACCTGTGGGTCACAACCCCTTTGGAAGTTGAATGACCCTTCCACAGGGGTTGCATATCAGATATTCTTCATATTAGGTATTTACATTACGATTCATAACAGTAGCAAAATTACAGTTATGAAGTAGCAATGAAAATAATTTTGTGGTTCACCACAACATGAGAAACTGTATTAAAGGGGTACAGCATTAGGAAGGTTGAGAACCATTGTTCTGGCTGCTTATCCCCCGCCCACCCCCCAATGCCTGCCAACAACAGTGATTCTCAAATGTTCTTTTCCCAGGCCATCCTAACCCTCAGTCTTTGGACTGGGAGACTTGGGAGAGAGGAATAAAAGGCCAGAGCCCCGAGGAGAGGGGGCTACAAAGAGAAAAGAGAGAAGGAGCTCCACAAAGAAGTAAAAGAGAATGGGCTTTATAAAGAAATAAGAGTAAAGAGGCTCTACAGAAAAATAAGAGAAAAGAGGCTCTACACAGAAGTAGGAGAAAGCTCTACAAAGAAGAGAAAGGGCTACAAGGTAGAAAGCAGTTGCTGCTCTCCCAATTGCTGGTGCTCCCCCCCCAAACTGCTGCTTGTTCTTCCTGCTGCTATCTCCTGGTTTGCTGGTTTCCTGGTTCGCTGGTTTGCTGGACTTCTAATGAGACTGGTATTACCCCCAAAGAATCCAACGACCCTAATCATCAGGAAGTAGCCTAAAGAGAACTATACCCCCTTTCACTTTGAACCTTCTTTCTCTCCCACCTAGTGTTGGGGAGTTGGGAGGAACAAGGGGTGGACAGGAAGTAGAGGTATTAAGTATAGTAAAATAAATTAAGTACAGTAAAAATAATAAAAGCCACCTTGCTACATAACCCCACTAGAGATGACCCTGTGTGAGGTAGTTACCCATAGGGATGTTGGCCATTGTCACAGTATTCCAGTTGCAGCCCTGAAGCTTCATCACATGAGCATATGGACATTGCCTACATGAGTTACTATTTCTTAGCATCTCTGACAGCAACCACTGTTCAGCAGGTGGTACACATTCTGCCTTAGGAGTCATTTGGGATATGGAGTGCCAGTTTGCTTCAAATCCAGAATGCCTAAGCCCCTACTCCCTGTCTTCAACACTCACCGGTCCATCTTGGTCCTCTGACCACATTACAGATTCTTTCTCACTCTTTCAGTGACTGGGTATTCCAATGTAAGAGAAGCATTTCTGCTTCAGACCAGGCAGGTTAGAGAGTGCACCAAGAGAATACGTACATCTCCTCCCGGCTTGGCTGTCAGGCTTTGGTGCATGGCTAGAGGAAACGAAGGAACTGCGTTCGCTGCATGGATATCACAGGGCACACAGTTCTGGGTGGTTTTTCTCCAGAAGATTCAAGGGCAGGAATCTGCATGCCGGGTGTGGTGGAAGCCAGCACACCCGTCCCAGCATGTGCTGAGAGACGTTCGAAACACTTGCTCATCTCTCAGTGGCCTTTGCTGGACCCTTCCTCTGCACACTTGAGTTGACCGTGTTTCTCGGCCTTGTTCTCCAACTGCCCTAATTCTTCGCTTTCTTTTTAAATTTTTATTATTTATTGACTGTGTGCTTGTGTGTGCTCATGTGTGTATGCGTGTGAGTGTATGTGTGTTCATACACTATACCAGAGAACGATCTCAGGTGTCCCCATCCGTCACTCTTTTCCTTATTCCCACAAAACAGGATCTCACTGGTCCTGGAGCTTGTTGGGTTTTGGCTGCACTGCTGGCCAGAAAGTCCCAGCATCTCCCTTCTCTGCTCTTCCACTAAAGCACCAGGCCACCAAGATGCCTTGCTCACCAGAGGCTCTTTGCTGCAGAAAGACAGGAGCTTTGAAGTCACAGGATTGTAGTAGGAAATTTGTTTCCTTCCATCTCTGTAAGAGACAGGAGGATAATATATTAGTGAGGGGTTGAAGATATGCATGCCCAGTGTCACAGACACACAGAATGACGGGTCCTTAAATGAATGGAGCGTGTGTTTCTCATACATACAGATTTTAGCATTAGAGTCAAACACTAACTACCATGTGAAGTGTCGTTGAAGATCCAGGTATCTTTAATCCTATGGCTCTGCTCTCTCTGGGTGTTGTCTTCATCCCTGGTCCTAGATGCTCACGGACACATCCTGGTCCAGCCGGAAAGGAGTATAAGGCCATGGAGAAGGCATGAACTCCCCTTTGGCCATAACCTGGAAATCACTTACATCACTAACCCTTACATCTATGAACCTAAATTTTCCACATTCCCAAGAGAGCCACTGAAAATGTAGTCTTTATCTTAGATGACTGCGTATCTGGCTAAGAATAAGAGCCACTGTGGAAAAAAAAAAACCGTCTGGTCCTCCTGGGGTGTGGCTCAGATGAAGAGCATTGAACAAAGCAAGCAAGCGAGCAACAAAAACCCCCACTGTCTTATATAGTAGTAGCCTCTAGTCACGTGTTGCCATTTTAATTTAAATAGATTTAACAAAACTTAGACTTTTGATCCTCATTCAGATTGGCCACATTTTGAGTATTCATGGTCACCGTGTTGGAAATGTAGATTGAGAAGATTTTCACGAGCATAGAAGGTTCTGGTGGATGGTGCAGCTATAGAAAAAAAAAAGTGAAATGTTGGAACACAACTGGCAGTCATTGTCATGGGTGTTGTAAAGAGTCATTCTTCCCCTTAAGCGCGAGTCTCTGGGTGGGGACCTTGTCCAGCTCTCCAGGGTAACTTCTGTGTAGTAGTAGCTTCCTTGTGTGCCCATGCCCTGCAGCTGTTCTCCAGGCTTTCAGCATGGGCAAAGGATCTGACGTGTGCCAGGCACAGGTCAGCTGTCAGTCAGTGCTGGTCCCCTCTGTCTGTGACCTCCCTCATGGGCTATGGAGCCACATCACAGCTCCCTTCCGTTGGCGGAACTCAGTCAGAGTCCTGTGTTATCTTCCTGGGGACAAACAGGAAAGGGCCCGAGGAGCTCCAGGGGGTGCAGCCCCCCACCCCCATGGGATTTTAGTTCTTGCTCCTTCAGCTTAGAGACTGTCTGCATTGGAGCAGTGGGAAGCCTGACAGAGACAGGTGAGCACCTCTGTGCCTTTTGAAGAATTTGGGGAGAGAAAATGATCTCGTTCACTTGCAGACGAAGGGCAGGCTGCCCTCCCAGCTAACCACGCTTGGTCTGCACATGCGTTATCTTGGATGATGTTTGCTTGGGGTTTTCGGGGTCACCCAAGAACCCACACCACCTCTTTGTTCTGGAGAATTGCTGAACTCCAGGAGTCTGACTACTTTGTTTCCCAAGACCTTGGCTTCTGGGTTCCCTGAGGCTGTAGATCCCCCATCTGATGGCCAGGAACCCAGATCTAGTAATGACAGGGATCAGAAGTGATAAGACAGGGAAATGAGAGAAGAAACCCAGGGTTCAACATTAGTCCCTCAGATCAAGAGACTCGTGTTTAGGGTTCTGGAAAGGGGGAGGCATAAAACTGACAGTTTTTGGACTAGGTTTTATAAAGCTAAAACTGGCCTCAAACTTACTATGAAGCCAGTTGAGGATGACCTGCCTCTCCAGTGTGGTATTAGAGAGGTCCATTGCCAACCCAGGTTTTATGTGGTACTGAGCATCAAGCTCAGGTTTCCTACATAGTAGGCAAAAGCACTCTACCTGCTGAGAACCCATTCCTAGTAGCCAACCCAAGCTACTCATTTAAATGTCACAGGCCCATTTATGTTATCCCAGCATCAGGAAGCTGGGGCAGGAGATTCTCAAGTTCTAGGGCTGCCTGAGCTACATAAGCTACATATCTTGTGAAAAAAGAAAAAGAAAATAAGGAAAGAATTTGTAAAGAGCTACAAACTAGTCTCCTCAGGAAAAACAAATGGATGTCCATACCAAATATCCAAATATCTCAGCTCTCACAGACCTAGATAAACTATGTCTCTGTGGTTAAGAGTCTCTGGTGGTCATTGTGGTTTCTCCAGGTTTTATGAGGGAAGATTATCAGGCTTAAAGAAGTTCTCCAGGGCCTTCAACCTGCCAAGGGCCAGCATGTAATTAAGTAACAGCCAGCCACAGCTTCATGTCATGGCATGCAGGCTCCAACTTGATTTCTCTGTTTCTGGGGCGGAGGAACACTTCAGAATTGCATCCAGGGACCAAAGCAACCACACTCACCATGGCTGAGGTAGTAACTGAAGGAGCAGAAATCACACAGATTGGAAACAGGGAGATTAAAATGCAGGAAAATGAGAATAGAGAAGGCTCCAAACTTGTGAGAAAATAAAAATTTGCTACGTCCTTGGGGAGGAGAAAGGGCCCAGCTGCGTTGGATGACGCCACAGCTGCTGAGGGACTCCTGAAAGTATCTTGGCTCGAGTGCCAGGGGCGACAAGTGAGAACACTCTGGTAGGAAGCAAGGAGCAGGCCAGATGCAGTAACCATGAGAACAGTATGTTGTCACCTGGGGCTGCCATCAACAGTGTGTTTAGCTTTTCATTCTTGCCCAGAGTTGTGACACTCACAGTTTGATCTTCTTCCCCCTGCTCCCTCTCCCTTCCTTCTGCCCTCCTTCCCTCTATCCATCAATGATCCCCATCCTGGCTGTACATCAGAGCCACGGGGATGCTGCTGCCTGAGCACTGCCTGCAATTGTTCTGGGGTGGGACCCAGGAAGCTCCCAAACAGTGAAAGTGCTGCACAGGATCCTGACTAGTAGCAGGGGCCCCAAACCCTTCCACATGTCACTGAAACTTCTGCATCCATTCTCTGAACCCGGAAGCGTTTAGACACTACACAATCAGAGGAAAGGTAGCAAGACACATCTTTCTTGATGTCAGTTGCCTTAGACAGCAAAACTATTGTTGATGAGGAAACAAGCACAAAAAAATGGGCTTGTGGGTCTGACACGATCTCCTTCTAGCTCGTCAGCAGCAGCCCGAACAGCCGTGGTATGAGGCTGAGCTTCCATAGATACATAGTACGATGGGAGTTTTAGAAGCTGTCACTCAAGAATGAAGCAGTGTGACGACAATGCAGCCCATAAAAATTTAAGACAAATATGAAGGAGACTGCGAGTGGCTAAGGCAAAGCTTCCTGCCTCCTTTTTGATAGGGCTCTCGATGAGTCCAGTGAGTGCAATTTAAGCCTCACTTTTCACCTAACTAGATCATTCCTGCTTTTAGGAGATAGTCAAGGTGACCCTGGGACTGTTCCATCATATGCTCAGAGCATCTAGTGATGTGGATGTGTGAGTTTAGGTTCCCCAAAAGCATTGGTCTGAGACCGTCAGTTCACTCAGAAGGCAGATCCAGGAGACCCTGGAGCCAAACAAGAAAGAGAAGTACATAAAGGGCGTGCTGTCAATCAGTGGCCACTGATGGCAACTAGAGGCTAATTCCATCACACAGCCTTGCCCCCAGAATTACCCCAACGGAGATGCAAGGAAGCCAGGCAGCATGAGTTGAAGGTTGCTTCCTGGACATAAACTCTCCTTTCCTGTCTCCCATGAGTAGACTCCTGAACAGCTCAGAGCTAGTGGAAGGCATGTGGGGGTGAGCAATGTTTCAAGTGAAAGAGGAGAGAGAATAATGGGCAGGGTACCAACAGTTTCTGCTACAGGTGGATCCATCCACCCATCCGTCTGTCCATCCGGCCATCTGTCCGTCCATCAGAATCATTGCCAAGAGTCAGTCCCATACAGTTCTTGTGCTGATTATGCACTTGCCTAAACTCTTGAATTTCTATAGTGATCCTGCTGAAGAAACAGCTCACAGTTAAGCTCCTCCTCTTCTCATCTGTGTGCAGATCTCCTGGGCCACTCACACTGACTTCAGGAGGGAACATTCTGTTCTGACTTTCTGAAGGTTTATTGGCTTAAAACTACATTATTCTATCCCTCACTTCTATTCCCATGTTCAAAACTCAGTCACAGATTAGCAGGCAAAAGCCCACTCTGACTGAACTTCATTAGAATGTGGTAAAAGCCCAGTCAAGATGGGTATTTTGATATTTCTGTCATTACTAAACCCTTTTTGTTAGGTTCTCCAAACCCAGGCAAAACCTGAATTTTTTTTTTTTTTTTTTTTGGTTTTTCGAGACAGGGTTTCTCTGTGTAGCCCTGGCTGTCCTGGACTCACTTTGTAGACCAGGCTGGCCTCGAACTCGCAAAGATCCGCCTGCCTCTGCCTCCCAAGTGCTGGGATTAAAGGCGTGCGCCACCACTGCCCGGCCTGAATTTTTTTTTTTAAGATTTATTTATTTATTATGTTGCAGTGTTCCGTCTGGAGGTATGTCTGCAGGCCAGAAGGGGGCACCAGATTTCGTCATGGATGGTTGTGAGCCACCATGTGGTTGCTGGGAATTGAACTCAGGACCTCTGGAAGAGCAGCCAGTACTCTTAAGTGCTGAGCCATCTCTCCAGCCCCAAAACCTGGATTCTTTAACACCCATTTCTTACTACTAAGTGATCCTCCCCAGTGAGAAGCAATCAGTGAGACAGAAGCCATGTGGTGTGGTGTGAATATGTGTCTGCCCAAACATCCACTGGCATGGCTCTGTCACTATAATGACATAAAGAAGTAGTGCCTTCAAGAGGTGATTTTATGCCATGAGGGTTCTGTAATAAGAGTGGGTTACTGTTGTTATAAGAGTAGGCTAGAGCCGGGCGGTGGTGGCGCACGCCTTTAATCCCAGCACTTGGGAGGCAGAGGCAGGCGGATCTTTGTCAGTTCGAGGCCAGCCTGGTCTACAAAGTGAGTCCAGGACAGCCAGAGATATTCAGAGAAACCCTGTCTCGAAAAACCAAAAAAAAAAAAAAAAAAAAAAAAAAGAGTAGGCTAGTAGTTGCAGTTCCTTATAAAGGGATGAGTCTCTGTCTCTTTTTCTTCTACCATCAGATGACACAGCAAGAAACTTCACCAGATACCAACCCCCTCAGCCTTGAACTTCCCAGCCTCCAGAACTGTGAGAAATAAATTTCTGGTCATTATAAAGGTCCAGTCTGTGGCAGTCTGTTACAGTAATGTCATGGGTTGCATGAGGTTTGTCCTCTAAGGTTTCTGTGCTGGAAGTTTGGTCTCATTTAGGAGATGACACCATGAAAGGTAGTTAGGTATTTCAGGATGCTGCTCTTGGTGGGACTAGTGTAGCTCTCAAGAGACCCCACTTAGTTTTCACAAAAATGAATGTCATAAAAAAGAGTTCAGCCACACATTTGCTCCTATCTATGTGTAGCTGGTTCCTTCCCTTTCTCTGACAGAAGGATTGTTTGATGCTGTTTGTACTCTCCAGCCACCAAACTCATGAGCTAAATAAACCTCTCTCCTTTGTAAAGTTCCTAGCCTCTGAAATGTTGTCATAGTGACAGAAAGCAGATTAATATGAACAGTACAAAATGATCTAAGCACATAGTGTCATGGCAGGGACTGGTGGATAGAATTGTCTCAGTTATGTGAAATCTGGGTACAGTCATGCCCTGCAAGACTTCTCTGAAACCCACATTCCCAAGAAACCACTAACCTGTCAGGTTTTTTAAAAAGAAATACTTTGAGAGCTGGGCAGTGGTGGCGCACAACTTTAATCCCAGCACTTGGGAGGCAGAGGCAGGCGAATCTCTGTGAGTTCAAGGCCAGCCTGGTCTACAAAGCGAGTCCAGGACAGCCAGAGCTGTTATACAGAGAAACCCTGTTTCGAAAAACCAAAAAAAACAAAACAAAAAAACAAAAACAAAAACCTTTGGCATTTGCACTGGTTAAAGAATCCAGTGCAAAGTACTTCTTTTAGTAGTACTTAACCCATTCCTGGCCTTTTCTTATACAGGGAAGAATTTAGCGTGAAGCAGGAATCTGGAAAAATGTGGTGGAGAAAAGACTGTCAGTCAAGTCATCAGGGCCTCTCCCTTCTGAGAACATACTGTTTCTGCTACTTAGGTTCTCTGCTGGACCCTGCAACTGGACATCATGGTGCTGGGGCAAAGTGGACATTCTAACCACAGCATCATCCCTTTTCCTTAACCTCGGAGTGCTTAGAAAAGCACTTAATTAAATTTCTAGTGCTTAAGTACTTTCAATAAAGACACACCATGAAATACATTTCCTTCCAAATTTTGATTTTTAGAGACAGAACTAATATAGCTTTGGAGTCATAACCAGTTCTGGCAGATTTTGAAATATACTCTTATAGTCTCTTCTCATCACCGGAATAACTCACTTCGTAAAAACTCTAACCTCACATAGACTGTGGAAGTCCCTTCTGGCTGGGGTAAGGGTTACAAAGAGCATAGCCTTGGGGATGTCAGAGACTGTGGTGCAAGGCATTGTAACCCTATGTCTTTGTACTTTGGAAAGGCCCCAGTGCTGAAGTGGCTCTGTCAGATGGACCCCCTCCAATGCCTTGCCTGCTGGAGATCCGGAGGTGAGAGCAGGAGGACCCTGACCTGCCCCATATGCACACACCTCACAGGCCCACTCTCCAAATAAATGTTCGTTGGATGCTGAGCACTGAAAACACGTGGAAAGAAAGGGGGATAGGGCGCTTGCCTTCCAAGGGTGCTCTAAAAGATTACACTCTTCAACCCACGGTTACCGTCAGTGACAGGGAACACTGAGGGAGAGAGCCTGGCTCTAAGACAACGTGTAACACCCTGCAGGAGACGATATCATGGTGTCAGGAGGAAGAGGAGGCAGTCTTTGAGGAAGGAGTGGGAAACCCTCGGTGTTCCAGATGTGGGGAGGAGAACGTGGAAGCCCGTGGAAGGAGAGAATGTCCATCGGTCGTTTCGGAGCTAGAGGAAGGCCCGTAGGGCTGGGGACAGTGCTTTCCTAGCTAGTCGGATGAACGTCCATCTTTTCTCACTTTTCTCTACCGAGGTTTTGTTGAAAACCTGGCATCCCAAACTCTACTGTTTGTGGGATTCCACCACCTTAGTAACCTGCTTCACCTCCTCACGGATTTCACTGTCTGTGAAACAGGCGTGGTCTTTTCCTTATGCCCGTTCCTGGGGTTGTTTTGAGGATATAGTGAGATAATGTTGGATCTGGGAAGATAACACAATGGCTATTCTCCGCCTGCAACCAAGATTTTAGTGTGGAAACGGCATTGAAACTTTGTTACCTGGTGCCTAGCCTCTAGCCTTTCTTGGCTTTGTTAGCTCTGTAAACGATGCAGCTACTGGCTTCTGTTTCCCCGGGGAGGGGTCTCTCTTCTTCTCCTGGGCCTGAGGGATCTTCCTCATTCTGAGCAGTGGCTAGTGGCTCCCACCTCCCCTCCCACCAGTGCACAAAGCCACCGAAAAGACCACCAAAGAAACTCCTCCCAATGCCTTTGTCTAGCTCTCGGTGGATATTTGCTCTGTGCTGACAAAAACTCTTTTATTGTCAAATGATCACTATCACCTCCTTTGAAACAGTGTTAGAGGGGTCATAACTCATCAGAGGCCATGGGGCCTAGAAAGCTAGGAGCTACTTTTGAGTCCACTAGCCTTTCCACCTCGCTGCCGCTACTGTTTGTAGGAAGAAGGTGCTTCCTTTCTCTCTCAGAAAGTGACCCCAACCCTTCATGGCCCAGAGAGCTGACCATATGGCACAAATATCACCTCATTCTTTTTCAAAGACATAAGATGTCTTAGTTGGGGTTGCTATTGCTGTGATAAAACACGATGGCTGAAATCTACTTGTGGAGGAAAGGGTTTATGTCATCTTACAAACTATAGTTCATCATCCAGGGAAGTCCTGTCAGGAACCGGAGGCCATGGAGGGGTGCTGCTTGTTGGCTTGCTCCTCATGGCTTGCTCAGCCTGACTCCTTAGAGCACCCAAGACTACCACCAGCCCAGGGGTGGCACCTCCCTCTGTGAGCTGGGCCCTCCATATCCATCAATCAGTCAAGAAAATGTACCATAGGCTTGCCCACAGGCCAATCTGGTGGGGAAAATTTCTCAACCAAGGTTCTCTCTTCCTAAATGAACTCATGGCTAGCCGACACACAAGACCATCAAGCAAAAATGACAGTGTAGATCTGACTGTCATTTTTGTCAGATCTGACATGTCTGATCTGACAAAAGAGTTTTGTCAGATCAAGGGAGTGTAGATCCTCACTGAAGATACAGATGAGGTCATGAGCTTCCTGAGACACTCTTTTAGTCTTTTCGTGGACAGCACAAAATGGGTATTCACTAAGGAATGCTGATGCAAGAGGAAAAAGCATTTAGCAGTCCAGTGCTGGCTAATGGCGGCGTTGACATAAACGGCTGGTAGTGCTTTATCATTTACAGTGTGCGTCAATACACAATGTTTATCCCATAAGATGATTTTTATCCCTGAGGAAAGATCGAGCTGAGGGGTAGGGGAGCTATGTGACTTTCAACGGGAGCATCAAGACAAGAGACACACCACACACACGCACGCACGTGCGCGCGCTTCTTGAGCCTTGGCTCTGCCCTGAAGTAACTAGTTGCCATGTGGGTAAAGTCCCTCTGAAAGCCACTTTTCTCAACTGGAGATGGAGATAGCTCCCTTTGTGGACAATTGCATGACTCAATGACATTAGACCAGGACAGCGCTGTGTAGAATAGTCAGTACTCAGTAAATGCTGGCTCTAGCTATGAAATGTGCGGCTGGTGGACTCTGCCTGTCAAGTGGATGTTCCCTGCCACAAATGTGTGTCTGCAGGAAGCACACTTAATTTAAGTTTATAAGTAATAGGCAGTGTGGAAGGATTCATGACAGTATTCACTCAGTGAACTGACATTTGCATAGATAAGATCAGAGGACGGTCCCTCAGCCCTTTCAAAGGACAAAAACTGTGCGTGTCTGACAAATTTGTGCACAAAGGACGGTCCCTGATGCCTAGAGCCACCACGCTCAGCACAGTGGCCTTGGCTGGGAGTTACCAACTGACTACAATAGCTCCCTGATATATCACCAGAGAATGGAATGGCATTCATTTACTCAGTAAGCATTTATTGTGTACCTGCTGTGTGCCAGCCACCATTTACAGTGAAGTAGGAACACTGGGGGATGATGTTAACCTGAGAGATCACTGAACCCAAGAAGCCACACTCCTGGCCAGGCTGGACATTCCTGGGAAAGGTGACCACCAGCACCTGTATGAACTACTTTGCTGCAGGGGTAGGGTGATAAGTCTTGAAGCCCAGTTCTCCTGGAAAGAAATACAGTCAGGAACTGGCTGTGGAATAAATCCAGATAGAGAGATGCCCCATTTGCTGGGGGTGGGGGGCAGGACCTATGAAAACACCTCCAGATGCTGGATATCCAGAGGGATGGAGGGAGAATCATAGCTCAGTCTCAAGTAACTGGATTACGTATCCTTTTAAATGCTATACCAAAGAATATGTGCATTTTTTTCTATTTGTTTGTTTTTCTTTCTTTTTTTAAAAAAGATTTATTTATTTATTTAATGCATATGAATATTCTCTCTGCATGTACACCTGCACCCAGAAGAGGGCATCAGATCACATTGTGGATGGTTGTGAGCCACCATGTGGTTGCTGGGTATTGAACTCAGGACCTTTGGAAGAGCACTAGCCAGTGCTCTTAACTGCTGAGCCATCTCTCCAGCCCTCCTTGTTTGTTTTTCAAGACAGGGTTTCTTTGTATCCTGACTGTAGACCAGGTTGGCCTCAAACTCAGGAATCTATCTGCCTCTGCCTCCCGAGTGCTGAGATTAAAAGTGTGTTCCAACACACGTGCCCAGGATATGTGTTCTTATGTGATAGGACAACGGATAGGGCCTCTTTAGCACCATGATGAGACTTTTCCCCTTCTATGTAGATTCACAGAGAAATACAAGCTTACTTTAAATTATCCAGAATGAACAACTGGGTACTATGGTCTTAGCCTCACAATGACCAGTACAGAGACAACCAAGAGTAAACCACTGGCTTTCAGGTCCTCCTAAGTAGTCAATGAGTTTATTCCACAGAACCCAGCTCATATTTCTCAATGTCTCAAACTCAGCAATGAAGCACCTTGGCAGGAAAAGCACCAAAGGCAGATGGCTTTGTATAGGACCTGCCTCAGAGAGTGCGCTCTGGGATCTAGTGAAATCTTCTATGTAGCCCTCTAGCTCAGTGCCTGGCTTGTTATTACAGTGAAGTATCTGCTGAACGTTGAGGTGAAAGTGTCAGGCACCCACACATCCTGAGGTAACAGCCCCTGTCCCGTTCCCCACTGCCTCGGTGGCCTTGGAACCGAAAACCGAAACAGGGCTGACCAAGTTGACTTTAATCCGGATGCAGGAGGCAGATTAAAACAACACTTGAAGCTGTGCAGAGTGGGGAGCAGATGGACAGGGGGATCGTAGCATACCAGGGACCAGCTGTGACTGATTTCCATAGCTTCTTCAGTTGTGTGTGTCACTGTTGGCCACCTCACAAAGGTGGTTTGAGGTAGTGTTTTTCATAACAGACGGCCAGGACCACGAGGATGAGGGTGTGGTGTAAGAAGCCCGTGCGGAGGATGGGGTGGGACAGTACTGTTTGAGACCCTCACTATTGAGAAGTGTGCCCATTCTCAGAGCACCCCTGCACTTTAATTACTGGTGTTTAAACAGGCTAGTCCTCCCTTTCACCTGCTCCTCACATGGTCTCAATGAATTACATCATGGGACACTTCCTGCCACATCTCAAAGACACAGTCAAGCTGAGCATTTGGAATTTAATTTTTGTGATAGGAACCTCTCCCTTGATTCATTGAGGAGGGTCATCCATCCAGTTGTCCACATAGCTGAGTTGCGGGAAGGACAGCAGAGTGGCCAGCATGAGCACCGTGAAGATTTTTATTAGGGTCTCACTAAGTGGAATGGCCTGTATCCAGACCAGTAGCCTGCCTTTAGCTCACTAGTGTCATAAAGCCATGATGGAACAGATCCCACGGGCTGAGTGAAAGCAGGAGATCAGGCTGCTGTCTTCATGGACCTCTACCAGCGAAAGAGGAGAGAGTGCCCATGCTGGGGATCTAAAGAAATCATCCAGGCCCATGGGTCCTTCTGCTGTGACAGTTCGTAAGAACAGTGTGGCTTTGGGCCATGTGGGCTGGCAGGGAAGGTGGCATTTCCATTGGTCATGAAGTATGAATGGGATTCCAATGAGTAAAGGGTGGAGTGGAAGTTTGGGAGTGTATGGGTAAAAGCCATCAGGAGATGGCTTGGGAAGATAAAGCCAGGAGCATGTGGGTGGTACAGAGAGTGGAGCAGCCAAGAGGTGACTGGGCAAGATGTGGTGGTTGACAGGGTGGTGAGTCTTGCTGATGGAGTAATGTTTAAGCTGAATGCTGACTGTCTATGGTGAAAGTCATTCAGCTAGTATTCAGTGGAGCCAGGCTGAGGGTGTTGTACATGGAGATGGTGTGGCATGGGCAAATATGGCCCTGGCCAGTGCACTGTGACAGCGGAGATCTTGTTAACACATGTCCCACAGTGTGCAGAGTGGTGAGTAGACCCAGCAACCGCAGGCTGGCATCTGACCACAGGATCCTCAATTCAAGATTTGGAAGAAAAGCACTTTCCTATTCCACTAAGAAGGGCCCAGAAGTTTTTTTTTTTGTTTTTGTTTTTTTGACAAGAGTCATTAATTCATTTGCTTAAACTAACATTGACTCAGCACCTGCCCTGATGGAAACCCATTTCCCAAGGCAGGGCTTATCCAGAGACAAGATCACCATAGCCTGTATTTATCTCGTTTGCTAATGGAGCCTGCTCCTTGTGCTTTCCGTAAACAACCCTGCCACTTGCCTCTGACATCAGACATGTTGCTGTTAAGCATTTCTTATGGTTTTAAACAGTAATGATAGGAGCTGATGTACACCACGAAAACAGGTGTACACACTTTTAAAAGGGTGGCAAGAAACATTTTCTTCATGTCTCTGAACCTTCTGGAGAGCATTTTGTTTTTACTGTTGTTGCTGCTGCTGGGTTGGTTGGTTGTTTGTAAGGCCTGGTCTCACTCTGTAGGGTGAGCTTGCCTGACAGGGCTGGAGCTTGCTACAGAGGTCCTGGTTGGCCTCAAACTCATGAAAATCCTCCTGCCTCAGCCTCCCTAGTGCTAGGATTAAAGGTGTGAGGGACCTTGCCGGACTCAAGAGCTGCTGTTTAATGCCGTGTTGCAAAGGCATCCTTAGCTAACTTGGGCTTTTGCCAGGAGAGACTCAATTAGCTGCATGTGCTTCTGTGTTTAACAGCTTCTGGAAGGGTGGGGCAGATGTGGGGAGAGAAGCAGAAAGTTCAATGGAAGAAGAAAGCCATGGATCCTCACTCTTTCGCAGGGTCAGCTCTGACCAAACTGTGTGATTTCCAAAGTCTTTTTATCCAGATATAACAGAAGAAGCTGATGTGCTCTTCTGGAAGGACAAGGTATACTCAGGACAACTTCAGGGCCTTTTTCAGTTTTGACAAGGGTCGAACTGTAGGGTAAAGTTCGGGAGGCTGGAGCTCCTGGTACAGCTGCCTCAGGCCACAGAGCTCCTCTGGGCTCTCGGCAGGCTGAGGTGGGTGGGCATTGCCCTCTGCTGGGACAGATCAGGAGAGGAGAGCTGAGGCCAGTGATGGCTGCCATGCAGAGGACAGGGTCTCGGGTTCCAGGCTATCTAGTTTAAGCTTTGTTTCTTTGACCTCTGCGACATAGGGATGAGTTTCTGATCTTCCCCAGTGCCTTTTCCTCATGCCCACTTTCTGTGCAGAGCAACACTTCTTCTTCACAAAGGCAGCTAATTTGTGCCAAGTCTGAGAGAACCAGAACAAGAAGCAAGCTGACAAGCCTCTGCCCTGCTAAGGTCAGACTTTGTCCCGCTGTGTGTTGGTGACACAGCCAGCCTCCTCTAACTGGCCTTGAAGACCCCTCCCTTCCTGGTTCTCTAGATGGGTCACTGGAAATGAGCATGTCCAGGAGCCAGTGCTACTGTACTAGTGGGTACCTCGGATCTTATTTTAAACTAATTACATTACCAAGGGGTGGGTGGCAAGGAGGTGAGGGGGGAACTATAATAGAGGAGATTTTTAAAAAATATAACTGAGTTGTAATATGTTTATTGATAATGGTGACAAAGAAGGGATTAGTTTGAAATTTTAAAAATGTCTACAATGTATACTCTATAAAAAGCTCAAAGACTACCAACACAATACTCTTCATATAGAATATTACTCACAAATGCCAATATTCTACCATACTAAACAGCAAGTTATGCAACAGGTGTTAGTCTTAGGACAGTTATTAGTAATATTACCCTGGCTTAAATCCTTACATTTTAAAATATTATTTCTTTAATAAATTTTAACATGAATTCTATACCATTATTAATCAATGATGTCAGATTAATTCTAGGTAAAACCTTTTCTTTCAAAACTTACTTTCCAAATAAATACATAAGGTGTATTCTGGGTAAAATGTTTCCAATTCCTACCAAGTACAGGGCTTCCCATTTTGAGTTCGCTGATAATGAATAAGGTTTTAACATTGTTTGAATCCTTTTTTTAAAGATGTATTTATTTGTTTATTATGTATATGAATGCTCTATCTGTATGTACACCTGCATGCCAGAAGAGGACATCAGATCACATTATAGATGGTTGTGAGCCACCATATGGTTGCTGGGAATTGAACTCAGGACCTCTGGAAGAGCAGCTAGTGCTCTTAACTGCTGAGCCAAAGTATTTGTCTCATTTTAAATAAAATGTTTCTTGTATAAACACTAGGACAGTAATTACCTAACAAATTAGTTTCTTCTATGAATATTCTGATGTGCACGAATGTTTGAACTTGTGCTAAAGGATTTGCCACATCCTTTACAATTGTCAGATTTGTCTCCTCTTTGCATGCTGTGTTGGGTTTGAAGATATGATTTCTGGATAAAGGACTTTCTACATTCTCTACATTAGTAAGATTTGTCTCCCATATGGATTCTGTGAGCATGAAGATTTGAGGACCTGGAAAAGTCCTCAATTGCCCACATTGATTACACTTATGAGGTTGCTTTCCAGTATGGATTCTTTGATGAACTAGGAGAGATGAGGACTAGGTAAAAGACTTGCCACATTCTTTACATTTGTAAGGTTTGTCTCCAGTCTGGATTCTGTGGTGAGCTTTAAGATCTGAGCACCGGGTAAAGCATTTGCCACATTCATTAGAGGAGATTTTTTTAAAAGACCTAATTTCAAAACTCTCAGACTTAATTTAGTAGAGTTCTACTACAGAGGGAGTTACCAAGCTAAAGTCATTTGCATTACATTCCTAATTGTCATCAATAAAGATTCTTGGCCATGTGTACTCAGAATAAGTGATTGATCCTAATGAGGCCTTTGATCCCCTGGCGCCTCTCCAAGCTATTTCCTCTCTAGCAGAGAAGCTCAGCATTTGCCAAGCTGGTGGAGGCATCTTAAATTAGAAAAAGAATCAAGAGGCTTTCAAAGCGGGTGTACTAGGAGAGAGGCTGTCAAGCGCAGGTGGCTGTGTGTTGCGCCTCCTGCGAAGGCCACGGTGCATGGTTGTCCTGTGTCTACATTAACCTTGCTGGACCGTCACGGACAATTCCCCTCGGTGTCCTTCCAGCGACATAGGAAACAACCTCTGGGGCCCTTCCTCCTTCAAATCACAGATGCTGACTAGAGCTTCCTGCTTCTGCGTTTCCTGCTTCCGCTAACGGACGTGCATGCAACCCAGGCCTCCAGGCTTTTATGAGAAAAGCTGTCTTCAGGGTTAACTAAAAAAATAAACAGCACTAATTCCACAGGGATGGGAAACAGTGTGATGGAAGGTGTGGGTTTGTGGTGGTGTGTATGATATATGGTATAGGGAGAGGAGGTAGGCACGTATGGAGTTTGTGTGGTATATGTGTGTGGTCTGTGGGGGCCTGAGGGATGTGTTGGAGGTCGGGTTTGTGTGGTATGGTGTATGTGTGTGGTCTATGGTGTGTGTGTATGTGTGTGTGTGTTGAGTCTTGGGATTTATTTATTTGTGGGGAAGGGAAGAGGTGAGGGAAGTGTGCAGTGAGTGAAGAACCTCCCACCTGAACTCTGCAAGGCCCTCAGGCTCCTTCCCCACGCCCTGCAAGGCTCCACAGAGTGGGTATTCACTTGCAGCAGTTCTCGACTGAGGAGGACATGCTCCAAGGCCCCACCTCCCCTGGGATAATGAAATAGCAAACAGTGCCAAACCTTATATAAATAAATACATTTTCCTTTATAGACATTTGTCAACTAGGTATGTATAACAATAAACCAATAACAACTCAGAATAAAACTCTTAACAATATATTCCAGTAATAGTTATTAAAATCTTAAGAACTGTTTATTTCTGAAAGTTTTCATTCAGTATTTTAATGTCCATAATGGCAATAGCAATCGACATGCTAATGTGGAGAGGGCAGGAATCTCACAGGGTTAGACCCCAGGACAAAGAACTACGGGCAACTGATGATTGGAGAGAGAGGTAGACTGATCTTCTCCCAGGGAAGAGCCCCCCACTTGGTTGTGCAATACAAAGTAGTCAGCCTTGAAACCATACACGAACAAACAACAATGAAACAGTCTAAGCAGGCTGCCTTTATATATTTGTGCACGTATAAACATGCATACATATATGTAATGATAATTAGGGAAGGAGAAGCCATCAATTTGAGAGTGAGGAGACCTGGAAGGAGCTAGGGGGAAGAAAGGGAAGGGGGAAAGAGATGTGATTAAAATTTAGTTAAAGTGTTTAAAAAAAAATAAAAATATTCTCAAATCCCAGTGACCAAGAAAACCAAAGAAAGCAAAACTAACGATGGGAAGGAAATAACTACTGTGTTAGCTTGTTAGGTAAGAGGGGAAACAGGCCGAGAGGCGTCAAGTAACCCGTCCCAAGTCACAGAGCTGGAGAGGAACAGATGGGGCTGAGGGCCGGGTCCTGCCCCAGCACACCCTGAGTTCCGGTCTGGATCTCCAAACCACGCCCTGCGGCTCCCGAGATTCTGCAGCAGCGAAAGCTGCAGCTTGCTACCCCACGGAAAACCTTATTTCAGAATCTGTATGCTTAAGTAAGAATTTGTGTGGGCAGGGAATCCAGAGAGAGGCCTTGTTTATCCTTTCTCTGGAGGTGTGTTTATTTGATGGAGCATGGGGGGTTGGGAGGGAAAGGAAGGGAAGGGAACGGAAGGGAGGAGTGAGCAGGGAATTTTCCTACTTTTCCATTGCATAAAGCCAAGGGGCTGGAGGCAAAGACAAATCCACGCTCCTGACACCGTGCGCATTTGCTCGGAGCTCTGGATATTCCCCTGCGGTAGCTTCCAGGCGTGGAGGAGGGCAGCCTGAGGAAGTGTCTGTTGTGTTGAGGGGCTGGCGGGCCGGGCAGATACTATGAGTAAGGTAGAGGTTTACACCTTTGAGGGTCACAGTGACTGGCCCAGGGCAAGAAATAAAAGGTATTTGTCTCTTCAGAAGCCACCTGCAGGGGCTGGAGCAGTGGTTCGGTGGTTAAGAGCCCTGGCTTCTTCTATAGAGGAGTTCCAAGCACTCACACGGCGGCTCCCAACTCCCTGCAACTCCAATTCCAGCGTGCAGTTCCCGGGGTCCAACATGCCTTTCCAGGGGAACGCTCCTGTCGTGAGCCCATACCCAGACATCTGTGCAGCCAGACACGCATAAAATAACAGTAAGTGACTCTTAAACCAGGCATTGGGGTGCCCCTTGGAAATCTGGGCATGTGCGGTGTAATGTAATGACATAATACCAACACTTGCGGAGTCGTGGGCCTTCCCTGTCCCCCAGCATTGTTTTTTTTTTCACGTGTGAAATTGGGGTACCAATAGCCACTCTGTAGCTTTTCCTCCCCGAACGATAAATATTTTTTACCCGGCCCCATGATAAATATTTTAAGGAGAGCAAACAGCAAGTAGTGGCTGTAATTAGTAAAAAGTTAGCGGGTAGTCCGTGTGCAAGAGAGCTCAAAAGAGGAGCTGATGGCCAAGATTTGGTGGGTTCAGGAACAAGCAGATTGAAGGATTCTGTAAACAGCCCTTGTGCCGATTCTGAGAGCTCTGGCAAGTGATTTGAAAAGCCCAGGAGCCATAAACAGTTCCAAGATTTTTTGTTTTTGTTTTTTCCTAATGTGAGCCAATCCTTTGAGACCAACTCTAAATATTACATGAGTCACCCCAGCTTCCTTCCCCTCCACCAACAATCTTGTCTGAGACACATTAGGAGTGTGGCTTTTCCTCGTCTCCCACCAAACTCTCTCTTCGTAGGCAGAAGGACAGCCCTGTGCAGTAAAAAAGAAAAAAGAGGAAAAAAAAAAGTGTTTCCTTCATTTCGGTTCCTCTGGAGGCTAGAGAGCCAGTGTCAAAGAAAGTAAGAGCGCCCTGTGCTCTAGGAAGACAGTAGGTGGCGCTAGAACCTCGCGTTATCCAGTCAGTTCAAGTGCTGCTCCCTTTGGGGTCCTTTCTAGAGATTTGGGGGCTATTTCAATCCATTCCACAAACATAAAGCGACTTGCTATCTGTCATAATTAAGCTTATTACTGCGGTGATAAAACACCATGGCCAAAATAACCGGTGGGAGGAAAGGGTTTGTTTGGTTTACCCTTCCATACCACTGCTCCTGTCAAAGGAAGTCAGGACAGGAACCTGGGGGCAGGAGCTGGGGCAGAGGCCACAGAGGGGCGCTGCTTACTGGATTGTTCCTCATGGCTTGCTCAACTGCTCTCATATAGAACCCAGGACCATCCTCTCAGGGGTGGTACCACCCACAATGGACTGGACCCACCCCCATCAATCATTAATTAAGAAAATGCCCAAGAGGTTTGGCTGCAGCCTGGTCTTACAGGGTTGGTTTTTTTTTTGTTTGTTTGTTTTTTCCTCAATTGAGGTCCTCTCGGATGACTATGACTTGTGTCAAGTTGACAAAACTATCCAGCACACTCTCCCAGCTCAGGAGCCCCCATCCCCTCTCTCCCCCACTCTCCACACCCCTTTCAGATGCCATACCCTGAGGTGCCGGAAGAAAAAAAAACCTTCCTTCCTTAGGAGGCGTAGGAAAAAGGAAAGAAAAGAAGGCAAATCCCTCTGTGAGAGCAGCTGAGCCTTCTGTCCTCGATGGGTCAGGGCTGCCCGCACAATCTGACCTCAGCCCTTTTATTCTAGACCCTGCCCTTCTGAGGGGAGTACGGGATCCTATTGTCCCCAGCTCCATCCCCAGCACGGTTTAAAAGAGAAAAGCTGTTTTAAGCCCCAGCCCTGGTTCCAAGCAGCAATTTCCTGCTGACACCTTGAGTACTCCTCACACTCTCAGGCAAGTGAATAGCGCTTTCAGTGAGCAGACAAAGTGATTGACACCCACCCGAGAGACTTCCTGTTAATGCTGGGGGTGTGTCTCTTTAAAACGAAGCTCATTATCACTGTAAGCTTCTCTATCACTTTCCCGTTGGTGTTCAAGATGCCCACCCGAATGTGCACTTAAAGACAGCTTTTGGGGCTGGTAAGATGGCTCAGAGGTTAAGAGCACTTGCTGCTCTTGCCGAGGTCCTGAGTTCAATTCCCAGTACTTACATGGTGGCTCACAACCGTCTATATTGAGATCTGATGCCCTCTTCTGGAATGCAAGTGTACATGCAGGCAGAACACTGTATAAGAAAGAAAGGAAAGGAAGGAAGGGAGGGAGGGAAGGAGGGAGGGAGGGAAGGAAGGAAGGAAGGAAGGAAAGAAAGAAAGTATTTTTAAAAAATTAATCAAATACAGCTTTTGACTAATGAGGTTCTTATTGGCAGTCTGGATAAAGGAAGGCTGAGTGTGGATATGAAAATCCTAGCCTTCTCTTCTTCACCTCCATAAGGTGGTCTGTGGGGTTCCCTGTGGTGAGAGGATGGGCTCTGCAGAGTTGGGAGAGGTAGCAGGTGTGACAGGAAGCTCCCCGCCTCTTCCACTATGAGGACACTACGAGAAGCCAGCTGCTGGAAGTGGGCCCTCACTGGACTCAGTTGAGGTCAGAACTTGTCTTCCCCAAGCAGTGCTTGCTACACAATTAAAGGCCCTTGCAATCAGCAGATATAGGAAGGGCTTTTACTCTAACACTCACTTGCCTTCTTAGAGACCAGATCACTAGGAAGAAAAGCATTTCCTTTGGTTAAGGCAATGGTTTTCAACCTTCCTAATGCTGTGAGCTTTTAATACAGTTCCTCCGGTTGTGGTGACCCCCCAGCCATAAAATAATTTTTGTTGCTACTTTACAACTGTAATTTTTTAGTGTTATGAATCTTGATGCACATATCTGTTTTTTTTTTTCCATTGTCTTAGACAACTCCTGTGAAAGGATCATTCAACAGCCTCAAGGGGGTCAAGACCGGCAGGTTGAGAATCATTAGGTTAAGATTTCAAGAACTGAAGGCATAGCTACAGGAACATCAAATAAAGTGGCCACCATGCAGATGTTGGTCTGTGCCACACGGCCTGAGGCTACATTGGTGTGGTCATGCTGCAGCCAGGCGCCATGCTAATATCCGTGGCTCCCAGCTGCCTCCGAGAGCCTCGTCTGGGTCCCAGGATCCTAGTGCATCTGGGAGCCATGTTTGTGATCTGTGCTGCCACCAGAAACCATGTGGAGACCCATGATCCGTACTCCCAGTGAGTGTGAAGAGCAAGGAGGCTGCTTTTGCTGTGATATCGATGACTACAGCGCATAGTTGAGAGAGAGGGACGTGGAAGACTTCTGTGACAACTCCTAACCCCCCCCCCCCCAAAAAAAAAGTAACAGCCTAGACAGGAAGCCATTGAAGAGAACTCTTAAAAAGGGTGATTGGGATGCTGAAATGTAGTTCTCCACAATTGATGGCTTCTGGTGGGGTCCAGGAGGGGAAAGATTCTGTTCTAAGGGGCAGCCCACTGAGAGTTTGATCATGCTCCAGTGGGTGATAATACAGATAAGTTGGACTTTTGGTTCTTTTGTTTTAGTTCTTATTTTTACTTTTTTTTTGGGGGGGGGGTCAGGATGGGGGCAGGCGTGGAAGGACTGTGAAATGAGTGTGATCAAGGTGTGCTCAATGTTGTGAAATTCCCAAAGAATCGATAAAATGTTATGTTGGGGAAAAAAAGTGGCCACACCTGGTCTGATTCTGTCCCTGGGCCCATTCTATTCCCTATAGAATTTTAACAACTGTCTATGATTTGGGTCCATTCAGTCATTCAACCCATACCATTTTCTATCCCTCTGCTTCCCAAATTGCCAACTTCTCTAGCTCCCTTCCCCCAAAAAACACAGCATATAAGCAACAGGACTCCCCTGGGCTATTGAGTCACCACACTCTGGTCTCTTCACACATATTAATAAGTTCATATGTCTTTTCTCTTACTAATCCATCCATTGTCAGTTCATTCCAGGAAAACTTCTGGGGAAGAAGTCCTGCCCCCACTGAAATACATAAACTGCTACATTTTTATCTCAGATGCCCAGCTCCAAAAACTATGGCAGAAGAGTGCTGAGTCCGTAGCGCCTTAAACTGTGGGTCAGGATCCCATATGGGGCCACATAACTGAATGCAGGGTTTGAACAAAAAAACTTGACAACAGTAAACTGTAAAATGACTAAGAAGTGTTTCTGCCAGCCCTCACCCATTCTTTGTTGACTAATGTCACTCCAGTGGTGGCTCTGAACATGACGTACGCACTTTTCACTGTACAAGCCATCACCATGCAAGACCAATGAATGCTACCTAAGATGTGTGATCATATGTTATGGCCATATGATTGTGTGTTTCGACTGTGTGTGCAGGGCTTTCTGCTCTTACAGAAATACAATGGTTTAATTATGGAAAGCTAGGCTCTTTGAGTTTCCTTCTGCCATTCCTCAGCATGCAAGTAGCAATTTGGTAAACTTGAGATTGCATGGTGTGACTTTAAGAACTGTTGTTTGAGTTATTGACTTGAGCTGTGTTACTCTAAAAATCATTCTGTGAGTCTTGGTTTGGGATTAGGACAGAATTTCCAACAATTTCTGACATGGCCCTGAACATGTTTCTGCCATTTGGTACTACATGTTTATGTGAAGTGACATTCTCAGCATTGATGATTATGAAATCAAAATAGCAATCAGCTCAGAAAAATGTTGAAGAAGCAACATTCCCTGCAGCTTCAAGTATCCAGCTGTGACTTGATTCTTTATGTAAAATAAACAGGCACATCAATCTCATTAGCATGCAAACTTGCTTTAATGTTTAATAAACAATAAAATTGCATGTATACTGAAAGTAGATATCTTTATGACTTCTCATCAGCAAATATTTGATTTGTATACTTATTCTATTTACCTATATACCCAGTAATATAAAAGTTTCTTATGTGAAAGGGCAGTCACAAATGAAAAAATTTTATGGGAAACTTTAAAAGACCGCTGTAGGTGGCAAAGATCTTTAAGCCCCCAAAGAGCAATGGGTGCAGTTGGTTGAGGCAGGTACATTATATATATATATATGGAGAAATATTGGTTGGAAGACATCCTAGGTACACTCCAGAAATCAAATTCCTAGCTTGGGTGTGGGGAAGCTCCCATAATGGCTGTGAGGTGGAAAAGAGCAGTAGAGGTGGGAAGATGTAGCAGAGAGACCGGGCATGCATCCCTTTTGGCCTTGGCTAGACTTCATCTCTGATATCCAAGCTCTAGATATCCTGCTGGGCCAACCTGTAATCAAGGACTATTAGGATGATCTGAAATTCAGGATCTATTCCAATATTAATTGTTTGCCCCATGTATTCCTTACTGTACATGATGTAAATGAGCAACATGATGCTGTTTAACTCTCCTACTAAGTCATTTCTGATTGGTTGAATAAAACAGCCTATAGTCTGGGCTAGGCAACGGAGAGAGGCAGGACGAAGGTTCATGGGCTTGGGAGGAAGGAGGGCAGAGAGGGTGATGAGAGAAAGAGAAAGAGAAGGAGCAGAGGCCATGGGATAGATGAAAGAGAAAAACGCATGTGGTCAGCAACAGCCTTCTCTAAGGACCAGACCACATGGAACACGTAACTAAATTATGGGGGTTTTAGCTGGGGGATTAGCTTAGAGGGATCTGCCTAGTCGCAGTGCTACAAGGCAATATTAAAAGCCAACAGGTGTCTGGGTGTGTGTCTGGGTGTGTTTATTTATAAGTGGTAGGTTCAGGAATAGGTCCACTTCCCTAATAACTATATATATATATCAATTATTAATTATTAATAAGTACTTCTACGAAGGACAGTGGGCCAGAAAGCCTGGGTGATAGCAGCACCCTGGGATGCTCTCAAGTTCAGTGTTACTAGTAACAGCCCTGATCACTATTGAGATTACTGCAGGGATAGCTATGCCATGGCCTGGACTGGCTTCTCCACCCCCTTCTCTGTTAAAAAATATATTTATTAATAGCTATAAACTGTTATATTAGGCAATGGTGGCCTGGTGAGAGGCCTGTAGGCTTGCCTTAGCTGGAGGCCTGTGGCAGAATGCCTATAGGCCTGGTGGTCCTTTTCCCAATAATTAAATACACCAAGACCTTTTAATGTTTCAATGCTTAGGGCTTAGCTGGGAGACTCTCAACTAGCTAATATAAATTATCACGACCACTTAATCCCAGCCAGCCATGTAGCTTGCTGTACCTTCAGAGATCACACTGAGACTTCCTTCTGCTTCTGCTTCTTCTGGCAGGAAGAGAGCTTTCTCTGTGTAATCCCAGGGTTCCTAATTTCTTCCCAGGAAATCCCACCTTCCTATACTCTTTCTGCCCAGCTAATTGGCCACCAGCGACTTTTATTCACCAACCAGAAAGTGCCTCAGAAAGGGTGGTAACCAGATCTCTGAGCACTGAAATCAATCTCTGAAAACCAATGTATAACACCTTTCTCCAACATATACCTACACATAGCCAAGATGCTCTTATGCATAAAATAAATACAGCTAATGTTTGAAAAGAACTAAAACTAGTTTTGCTTACCCTTTTGAGTAATGGCCACCTACACAAGCACACACACTCAATTTCTTTTCTCTTCTGATCTGTGGTTCACCACCCAGCAAAGATAACCATGCTTAACGAATCACTTTTATTTCCTCCCAGTCACTTATTACATATATTAAATACATATTAAATAAAACAAAATCTCCCTCCCCTTTCACTCACAAGATAATAATATGTGATTCATGCTTTCTACATTGACTCCTTTTTAAAAACTGTAATAGATTGTAGGAGTGTTTCCATAGCAATTTGTAAGAACCTCCCTTTGCTTTCTATAGTTTTGCATTCAGTCTCCTGGATATAGTCGAATCCAGCCAGCTTTCCCTGTCTCGTGTCAGATAGTAAATATTTTTGGACCCATGAGGTCAGAGAGTCTCTGTGGAAACTATTCAACCCACTTGCATAAGAACTCATAGACAATATGTAAACCAAGGAACACAACAGTGTTCCAAGAAGATTTGTTTCTGAACCATGGAACACTTTTCCAGAAAGTTCCTGAATCATGTTTCTTTTGATTTTAAAGAACTGTTTTTAGAATGTTAAAAGCTGGGCGTGCAGCTCACGCCCTGCTAATCCCAGAACTCAGGAGGCTGAGTCAGGATTGATCTCCTGTTTGAGATCAAACCAGCTATCGAGTGGGACCCTGTCTCGGACCTCCTCCCTCTTTAGTTTGAAAGCCCTATGAAAACCAGGCAAAGAGCCCAATTTGGCTTCTTGGTGATAGAATGCCAGCCCTTTGCTTATCCAACAGGTTCTCTGTTAAGGAGAATCAAATGGTTTGGGATCTTCACTGCCGTGCGGCACCGTACTTGCAAATGCTTGTGAGCTCCAAGAAGGGGGCTCGCTGGACCTGGCGGCCTGCATGGTTCTTATTTGATAAATGTGGCCAGTGCCTGGTATGGTTGATGTGGCCACCAGCAAGATGCAGGAATGCCTGCCTCCTCACAATCAGCTGCGTCTTCACACCCAAGCAATTGCCAGTCTGAGAAGGAAAGGCCGAGCATCCCTGTGCTTCTAATCCACATTTTTCCTTACAGAGACGTCAGCATCTTTTCGGCTACTTATATTTCATCTGTTTCTTTCCTTTCCTGTTTGTTATTTCTTTTTTTTTTTTCCTGTTTTTGAGATAGAGTCTTACCCAACCTGGTTTCACCCTCACGATCCTCCTGCCTCTGCCCCCTTGAGTGTTGGGATTATAGGCTACCATGCCTGGCTCTTCGGTGCACAAATGTTTATTGGTCTTTTCTTCTGATACTGTTGTTTTCGTTTAGCCTTTATTTTTATTTCACATGTGAAGGCATACATTTAAACTATTTATTTGTTGTTATATTCATATCTCTACCTCCCTTCCAACCCACTGACCCGAGGTAGGAGTGAAATAAAGTGAGTAGAGACAGGGAGTGTAAACCTCTCTAGATGCAGCTCCCAGGGGAGACTCCTTGTAGCTGGGATTCCAGCAGTCCAGCCAAACAGCAACAGCAACCCAGGAGCAGGTACCAGCAGCAGACCAGGAAACACAGCAATGGGCACACAGCAGCAGCGTGAACCAACAGCAGTTCAGGGGAGCCCCAGCAGGCACAGCAGAAGCAACAGCGTCCCTCATACTCCTCTTCAGGCAGCAATCTCAGCTCGACTTGGGCCGCAGTAAATCTCAGCATCAGTAAATACTGAATATTGTCTGGCATATCTCGAGGCAAAACAGCAATGAGAAGCAAGGCTAAGCAAAAGCAACACTAAGTAGAAAGGTCCCTCTCTGTTTTGGGGGCTTCTAGTTACACTCTCTCAAAACCCACACAAGGATGTTTTTCCAGTTGGCAAACACCACGCCCCCCTCAGTAGGCAGATTCATGTCGGCTAAGATCTCATGCTGTCTCAGGAATCTGTTCATCAAAGAATGTTTTCCAGCTGGCAAAAAGCATGTCCCCTGCACATGGCTTGTATGTATATGATTTCAGGGCTGACCATTTGGTATTGGATTATCAATTGGGGGGCACATCCCTGGGAAGGACTGAGTCTCTCTCAGAAGCTGCAGGCTGCTCTGGCTCCAAGCTTGTAATACACCCCCTTCAGTCTCTCTCCTGCTGGTATTACAGGCACGACCCCTCTTTTACACATGCTGTTCTTTGTGCCTGGAACACAATGCAGAATGCTTACCCGCCTTGCTCATGTCTTTGTCCCCAGCCTGCAGCACCGAGTCGGGCACAGAGAAGGTCTCTTTAACAGTCTGCCTAACAGCATGGGTAAGCGGGTATTTCTTTGACCCACCTTCCACCCACCGTCAGTTTTATCGAGGAAGAGGGGTTGAACAGTGAAGTCCTGATGCCAAGGAGCAGCGGGGGAATGGGAAAGTCTGGCATGTATTTGAGGGAATGAGGTGAGGGGGACTCTAGGAATTGTGTGGCTGAGATGGCCAAAAAAAATTAACCTCTGCTCTGACTATAGAACTGCTGCTCTCTGACCCCAGCTCCTGCTAGAGTAAGACATCAGCCAATAAGAACTATTTTCATTTCCATGGTGGCAATCAAAACCAGGAAGAAGAGAGGTCCTGTATGAAGAAAGCCCTACCCACGGCTCTCCTGAAGTGTATGTGTCTATACCTAATGTATTTGTCTTTTTCTAGCCTGATCTGACTCCAGTGAATTCTCTCACCACTGGGACCCCAACTCACCACAATGTTGAGTGTCTACTATATGCCAGGTACAGAAGAGAGATTCCTGCCATAGCCTATATAAACACTCTGCCAACCACAGCTGCTGGCTGGCATGCATTCAGTTGCCACGACAAAAGGGGACAGCTGGGGCCCACCAATGATCCTCAGTGGCGAAGCAGGCTAAGTTGTGTTGAAAACATGAGTCCCAGGGTCTGATAGCTATGTCAAATTCCTATTCTAGCCACTTATTCTCTTTAGACTTCATCCTCTTCACTGGTAAGCTTCCTCATGGGGCTCTGGCTGAATGCAGTGTGTTTAAACAGTGCTGAGACTGTAAGCAGGCAGCATGTGGCAGGCCCTTCACAGCAGCTTTTCTTTTGATCTTGAGGTACTTTTTCCAGCTGGGGTTTGACAGACTGACCTCTGAGATCACTGGAGACCCAGAGTAGACTGTTTGAGGCTCCCTGCTAGGGACTAGAAAGCCATGGCAGGAACCTCCTCCACAATCCATAAGGCCCCTTGGGGCTGTTCCTTCTCAGATGGGTTAGCCAGCTTCCTTGAGAGACTTGGAGAGAGAAAAGCAAAGTGAAATAATTCTATCGAGGAACAGGGCTGTGTGCAAGAGAAGGTGCTTGGGGACCATGAGCCTGGGACAGCCAAGACCCCTGTGAGTTTCAAGAGCAAGGAATGCCTCAAGCCTAAGATAATGAGTCACTCATGGGAGAGAGGGGAGTGGCTCAAAGGAAGACCCACTTGTTGCCCTTGCAGGGGACCCAGGCTCAGTTTCCAGCACCCACATGGTGGCTCACAACCTTCTGTTACTCCAATTCTAGGGGATCTGATCCCCTAGAGGTCTTCTGACCTCCATGGTCATACACATAGTACACATATATACATGCTGGCAAACACACACACATATTTTTTTTTAATTTTTTAAGTCATAGAATTGACACAAAGCAATTGCTGAAAATCTTAGAGGGGTTTTTATTGTGTGCACAGGAGACAGTACCAGGAATAAATAGTCTCTTCTGCATGCTTAATGGCAGACACAATGTGCTAACTGCTTTGCATGCAGTCACATGTCCAGTCACATGTCATCCCTTGGTGGAGACCCAAGCAGGTCTCCACCAATTCTCTTTTTCTTTTTAGTGTGTGTGTGTGTGTGTGTGTGTGTGTGTGTGTGTGTGTGTGTGAATTTCACATCATGCACCCTATTCTCTTTCATCTCTTACCCCACCCCCAGACCCACCCTCCAAACTTGAAACCTCTCCCAACATTAAGAAAAAAAATATCTCCTTGTGGAAGCTGTAGTGTGTCACTGTGCGCCCCACAATATTCCATTTTGTCCACACATTTTGCTTGCAAATGTTCATTATAATGGTGAGAGTATTATATTCCATCCTTTAACCCTCACAACAGGCCATGGGATAGGTAATAGTACCTCTGTTTTACACTCATGATCCCATAACTGGTAAGAGCCAGGATTTGAACCCATGGAATCTGGTACCAGAGCTCAAGTTACTAACAGTTATTTTTTACAGCTTAAACTACTTCTCCATGTCTTAATAAATTCACAAATTTCATTTGATTCTAGCAAGCGATGACATAATGCTTTATTTCTCTTATAATGAATTCGGTTTAACTTGGCAGGATATTGGACAATTTCCTTGACAAAATGTTTTATTTGCCAAGTAGCCACCTAAATATAATGAAACTTGAGTTTAACAGAATGTATGCAACTAACACACATCACAGTTCATAGATTGAAAACCACTAATCAACTCAGTGTTAACAAATGTTCATTGTACTCAATCGCTCCTTTCCCTTTTGTGGACTATAGTAATAAATTTTGCTTACTATTTCCCTGAGATCAGCATGTCTTCCTGATCTTTGGTCAGAGTACTGAGCCCCTAATTCAGAAAGAGAAGGCCGAGCTTGTGCTAGAAGGTTGATTTCTTTATAGCTGTGTTCCTGGCTCTGCTGTACATGACAAAGTTACCTTCACCCCCTTGCAGGGCAGTGTTGGGGATGTTAATCAAGGGCTGTTTTGGGTCACCTCAAAAATAGAATTGGAGACAATTTAGAGATGTACTACTGAGATTTTGTTTGGCTCCTTTGCCAAGCTCAGTCCATTCCCAAAGTCATTCCTCCTAAGCCAGTTGCCAGCAGATACAGATGGGGGCCCAGGGACTCTCGGGGTAATCAAGCTCAGGTTTCTGATTTCCTTCCAGTCTCTGAAATCACAGGTCACAAGGAATGATGAGTCTTCTCCATTTAGTCTCACACCACCCTTTCCCAAGACTCATTCTTTATACTTCTCTACTCCAGCTTCTAGATGGAGTTGGTTATTGGAACCCACTGGAGTCTGCAAGGTCTCAGAAGACAGGAAAATGGAGTATGTCCTTGAGTTTATTTCTTCCTTCTTCCAAAGTCCCTGATGGTGGCTGTGTTCTTCTGGGGCCATAGTTTCTGTTCGATCTCCAACACTTCATAAACTACGTATAGTGATGTACACCTGTAACCCCAGTATTTGTAAAGTAGAGGCAATGGGAAATATTAGGTTACTGTCAGGATTAACTACATAGCAAGTTCAAAAACATAGAAGACTTGTTTCCATAACATACATATCTTAAAAATATACACTTGTATTTATATTTTTATGTATGTGTATAATGCAGGTGTGTGTGTGTGTGTGTGTAGAGATGAGAACATCTATTCAGATTTCTCAGAACCTTCCCTCCCAAGTTAGACATCATGGCAGAAGGGATAATGAAGGAGAATTGCTAATTTTGACAGGATAGGTTTCTAACGCTCACTTTGGTCTTTACAATGACCTGCTTTACTGTGTGGACACATTCTGAAGAAAAACAAGGCATCGTTAGAGAGTCTCATCATTGTGGAAGCACCACAGAGTGTACTCAGTGAGGTTGACTGTGGCATCACTAGGCAAAATAGCCTCCAAGGACACCATGGTCCTGGGCTCCTCAGTGACCAAACACTGCTGGGCAGCACACAGCTGTACTCACTCACCCGGTGATAAGCCTCCTCTCCCCACAAGCAGGACAAGTCAGGAGGAGCACTGTTATTAATGCTGAGGAAGGAAGGGAGGAAGTGCAGTGAAGGGCTCTTTCATTTTTCACTCTGTAGGTATCTGGGTTGTTTGAATTTTTAAACAGGAATGCGCTCGAGTTGTTCTTGTCACACAAAAGTTAGTTGATGAATTCGACAGTTAATAGCTTTTAACTCTTCACTTGGCATGGAACACCACTCTGCATTTGAGATCTCCTTTGTCTTACAATATTCCAAATCACAGAGGGATCTGGGGCCCAACACTGGGTGGACAGCCTAACTTCCCCTCTAGCTGGCCGCTGCTATGCCCTGGGCATAGGAGTGAGGTCCAGAAGGGGTGAGGCTTTGCTGCCAGTCGTGATGGAAAATAGGAAGTAAAAACCAAGGACACTAAAGACTGAAGAAAATAAGCAGATTCATTAAAGGGAAAAGACTTCCTCAGATGAATGTCCTGGCGGTAGGGAGACAGTCATAAGTGCCTTCTGGAACACCCCTAAACGTTTTCATTTGGTTCTGCACACCAAAACGCATCATCTCACACTGCAGCTCAGTCCAAATGACTTCAGTTAGAGCCAGACAAATCCTCAGGCTGGAGGAGGCTGCGAGAGGTCAGAAAACAAGTGTCCTTATGGGTAAAACCTAGTCATGGAAGAAATTATGTTACTAGAGCAAAGCAGCTTACCCAGCCACATCTCCAAGTCAGTTAGAGACAGATCCATGTGCGCAAGTCCAGGGCCCCAGCGGTGCCATGAGTCAGTGTGTGGAAAATTATGTTCATGCTGCTGCTTATAAAGGAAACCACTGTCCACCCCTCTCTCCAGCTGCAAGCTCTGTTCATCGGGTAGGGACACAGTTGAAGGAATGAAGAGTTCCCGAGAATGTCCCTTATCCCCCAGTGGCCTCTGGAGAAGGTGTAGGGATGAGTGAGAAGAGGTGGAAAGAGGTTGATGTGAGTTGTCCCTTTCTCTGGTCAGTCATCTCAGAAGATGGCTCCCTGTGCTCACCCAGTCAGGCCGTGGGCCTTGTATGAGGTCGGAAGGCCTCGAGGGCTGTGAGAGATTTAGAGAAATGTGTCAGACGAAATGTCCTCTAGCCAAAGACTGGAGCACACCCACTGGTGAGTCTCCACACAGCCTTGCATGTGAGAACAGGACACGACTGAAGCTGGCCCTGGTACTGGAGCTCTGAACACAAAAGTAGGGCAGAAACACCTACTGCTGTCCCCAGGAGGCAGCTCATGGGGGAAAAGGTCAGCTTTGGGCCAGCTCAGTTCAACAATACAAACTCAAGGGGTGCCAGAACCTCAACAGTTCTTAATAGTTGTTTATATCTATTAATATATAACAACCCTAAATGATTTTAATCGTATCAGACTATCAAAATTAAAATAAATTGAGTTTCAGAATAAATCGAATGTTAGAACCTAAAATAATGTTGTTAGTTTTAGTACTCTCTTCAATTTTCAATTACTTGAAGGCCTTAGAAAAAGGTGACTGTTAAGGAACTATGGGGTGCAGCTTTTCTTTTTCCATAGCTCTAGTGGTGTGTGAACCCATCAGTGGCCTTCAGCTGGAAGTGAGGTGCATGTACCTCTGGGGCCATTATCAACTCTTACAGGTGCCTCTCCCCTTCGTTCTACTATGGCCTCTCTGGCCTCATTCTGGTCCTTTCAAGGATTGCAATGCAGAAAACATCTTACTTAGCTCCACCTTGCCCACAGGTCATGAGATCACTGGAATCTGGAGATAACATTACCCAGTCTTGGAGTATGATGTGGGAGTCCCTGGCCTTTGGGGAGAAATTGCCCACAGCTAAAGACCAGGAACAGCACGGCATGTGTGACAGAACACATGACTTGAATACTGTATGCCAGGTGACTGGGAGTTCTTGGTTAAAAAAGTCTTTTTGAGATCTTTTTAAAAATGTTTATTGTAGTGAGAATTTTTAGTTTCTTTAAAACACGGAAATGTTATGGGAATATGTTTTTGATTCAATCCCAGGTGTATAATATGGGGTTGTTTTAGATTGTCCACACCAACTGACTACGATTTGCTTCATGCTCTAGTAGGGGCATGATTTTGTCAGTTATGGATAGTTTCTGCAAGTGTGTGATATCTGTAATTCTGGGGACTCCTGAGAAGGTATATAAATTCTATAGCCCCAAGATGAACTGAGGTGGTTACTTTCCTCCTACTGCTGGCTGCTGTTGTTGCAGTTTATTGCATTTTTGTCAAGTGGTCATGTCCAAAGAGATGAGAAGAAGACATTGGATATCCTGTCAGGGAAGATCAACCATGCCCCAAGGAGCTCAATATCCCTAATCAGCAGGAAGTAGTCTAATGATAACCATGCCCTCTTTCCCCTCTGTCCGTCTATCTCTTCTACCTAGTGTTGGGAGTGGGAAGAATGGAATAAAGGTGAAGAAGGGTGGAAGAGAGGATGGAACCCACAAAGTAACAAATGGCACCTAGACATGAGGCTAGGCAGATCACAGCAAGGGAAGAAGGGATGGACAGTTTGTTTCAAGATGTCAGCAAAAGGTTTATTGCAGCTGCTGCCACTAGGCTATCCCCTGCTTTGCTCCCAGAGGGGATTTTCTGCTTTATCTCTTCATCTTCCTATATTCTGTCTCAAAAAAGGTTGGGAGAATGGCTGAGCAATTGGAAACATCGCAAGTGGAAAGGGAGGAACCTAAGGGGAAAATGGCTAAAATTGAAAAACCAAAAACCATTCTACTCTCTCATTTCTGAAAGGGTTGCAGAGTTGGCTATGCAACTGGAAAAGTTGTGGGAAGAGGTGGAAATGCTTGGAAATTAAGTAGCACTGGAAAAAGGAGAAATAAAAGGCTCAGACCCAGTTACTGAGAAAGAGAGTGGGCGTTCCCCCTAGGAGGAAGGAGGTAAACAAACTGTGCTAGAAAGCAGATCGTGGCCCTCCCTACCCAGAGCCACACACTTTCAATTGCCAGTCCCCACAGCCCTTGGGTAGGGCAAGGAGCCAGGTGTGTGGCTGGGAGGGAAAGGTTTTGCAGGGGAAAAGGGTCAAAGAAAACCTGAAACAGCCCCCTTTGAAAGAAAAGGTTAATCTCAAACCAACTGTGCCACCAAAGATAGAGAAGAGGCAGTCTGAGATTGCAAAATCACCATCCATTTTCTCAGTAATAGTAGTACATGCCTGCTAATGGTGTGTATCATGATTATGATGAAATAGGGTGGCATCTTATAGATATGATAGATCTAAGATGGTTTAAAGAGGCCACGATTTCCTATGACATGCATTCACCTTATGTAAAACAAATTCTAAGTAATTGGGCTACTCAAAATAGAATTTTTCCCCAAGATTGGAATGGGCTGGTAATAGCTGTGCTAGAAGCCAGTCAGCAGTTACAATGGTTAACATGGTGGAAGGAAGAAGCAGCAAATATTGAACACTGAAATAGAGCAAGGGGAATGAATATTGTCAAAGACCAGTTGCTGGGTGAAGGGTGGTACTCTGACCTAAAAGAACATATTCGTTTTGATGATGCTACTACAGAATGATGTCCTTAGTGGTTTTAAGAGCTCAGGATAAAGTTGAGGAGCCCAGGAAAGGATCCACCTCATTTAGTAAGATTATACAAGGCTCTGAGAAAGCCTTCACTGATTTTTTTTTTTTTTTTACAAAAATTGGTCTCAACTGTAAACAAAGCCATATCAGACCCAGGTGTGGGGCAGGTATTGATAGAGTCCCTTGAGTTTGAAAAAACGAATACTGAATGTAAAAGAGTTATTAGACCATTTAAGGCATGGGCAGAACCAATGGACAAGTGGATAAGGGATATGACTGATTTTGTGTCTCACGAGCACCATGCTAATATCATAGAGCAAGCTATTGCTAATGCCAGATATCAAAATGCCCAAGTGCTTCAATTGTGGAAAATTTGGTAATTTACAAAAAGATTGTGAACAAGATGATAAATGTCTCAGATCTCAAGATGCCCAGTGTTTTAGCTGAGAGAAACATGATATTTTGTGCTAGAAAAGCGAACAAGCCATTTCTAGCAGCAAATGGGTTTTCTAAATATAAGCTGAAAAGAAGACCAAGACTTCCAGGGGTATGTATGCGATGTGACAAGGCATTGGATCAATGAGTGTAAGTCCAAGAAAGATATCCAGGGGAATTTCTTGCTGTCAGGAAATGAAATGGGGGCCTAGCGACTCTAAGCCTGGCAGCAAGAAATATGAGATGTTTCCCTCTTGCCAGCCAGGAAATAACAAGCAGGGAGGAAAAAACCGCAACAAAATATTGCCAGTCTCATGCATGCTACTGTAGGCAGTAATGCTCTAGGCTTGGCCACAGACAAATTTCTTACCCTATCCCGAAAAGTTCAACATTACAAAATAACCACTGGTGTTTATGGTCCTTTGCCTTCAGGAGAAGTAGGGATAATCATAGGAAGGAGTGGATTGACTTCCCAAGGATTCATTGTGCATCCAGGAATTATAGATGGGGATTTCAAAGGACAAATTCAAATTATGGCCTATATGCACATTAATGGAGGTGATAGGATTGCTCAGCTACTATTGTTTTCCTACATTAAAGGCAAAGCCACTCCAGTAGAAAGAACAGGAGAGTTTGGAAGTATGGGAAAATATGTGTTAGAGGCCAAAATTAAAGTTACAGTTAAATGGTGTTGAAATAGAAGGTTTGGTGGATACAGAAGCTGATGTAACTAGCATTTCCCCAAAAATCTTATAAACAAGAATGGCCACATCCAAAGATTTATGCACAGTTTCTAGGAATTTGGAAGTTATCTCAAATAAAACAAAGTGCGCTATAGTTTAAATGTATGGGACTGGAAGGTCAAACAAGAAAGTTAAGACCTTGTGTGGCTGATATACCCATAAACTTATGGGGACAGGATCTCTTACAACATTGGGGTACTCAGATTAATATTTGCAATTCCAGTGACAGCTAATGATGAAATTAGGGGTGAAATAGTAGATGCTCCTGGGAAAGTATTGATATATGTCATAAAAAACAATCTCATGCTGTGCCAATTGTACAAACACAGGGCATCCCAAGGATTGAGTTTCCAAATGTATAAGGGGGGGGGCTACTGCTGAAGCACAAATAGACCTCCCCTTAAAACAATTGACTGACAAGTCTTTGTGGCTAAATCAGTGTCCCTTAAGTAAGGAAAAATTACAGGCACTTGAGCAGCTGGTACAAGAGCAGCTTGAGGCTCAATATGTAGAAGAATCTACCAGCCCATGGATTTCCCCTGTATTTTTTTATAAAAAAAAAGAAAGAAAGAAATTGGGAAAACTGAGAATGTTAACAGATTTAAGAGCAATGAATAGAGTAATTCAACCAATTGGTCTGTTACAGCCTACAATTCCTTTACCATCTGTTATCTAAGACATGGCCTATGATAGCAATTGATTTAAAAGATTGTTTTTTTCACAGTCCCCTCGCATGAGCAGGATAGGGAAAGATTTGCTTACACAGTACCTACTTACAATAATGGTGGACCAGTAAAGAGATATCATTGGAAAGTTATTCCACAGGAAATGTTAAATAGTCCAACTTTATGTCACTATTTTGTGCAACAACCACTAGAAATAATTCTTAGGAATTTCCTCAATCCATTACCAATTATTACATGGATGATATTTTGTTGTCTGATTCTGACGCAGATACTTTAGGGAAAATGTTTAAGGAAATACAAAGTATTCTGCCATACTGGGGCTTACTGATTGTTCTTGAAAAAATTACAGAGAGGAGATTCTATTAACTATTTGGGTTATAAAATGAGTCAACAAAAAATTCAACCACAAAAAGGTACAAAAAAAACAGTTGCAAATTCTTAATGATTTTCAAAAATTAATAGGAAATATTAATTGGCTACAGCCTATCATTGGATTAACTACTCAATAGTTAAGTGATTTGTTTCAAATGTTAAGAGGAGATTCAAACTTAAACACTTCAAGATGGTTAACAGCTGAAACAGAATGAGAGTTAACTCTGGTAGAACAGAGACTGCATGATGCACATGCAAATTGAATAGATCCCAAACTTGATTGTATTTTGGTTATTATGCCTTCAACTAATTCTACTGGGCTCTTTATGCAAAGGGAAGATAGTATTATAGAATGGATTCTCTTAGCACATAAACAAAGTAAAAAAATTAAAGACTGACACAGAAAAGTTTTCTGATTTAATCATAAAGGTAGAATAAGACTATGTCAATGTCAGGAACAGACCCAGCTGAAATCATACTGCTATATACAAATGCTGAGATTATGTCATAGTGGATAATCAATGAATATTGGCAAAAAGCTTGTAGCAACTGTTTGGGAGAAATTAACAACAAATTTCTGTTGTTTTAAAAATAAAACTAAAGTATCTCCTGTCCTTCGATTTTTACCAATGAAGACACAGGAGCCAGATGTTGTGTTGAAAACCTGCTAGCTCAGAGAGCCAAAGAAAGCAGCCAGCTGATTTTCTGATTCTACCAGTGTCCCAGAAGGAGAAAGCCCTGCTACTCTGCTCATGTCCCAGAAGGAAAAAACTTGTTAGTTATCCCAACTGTCTCTCTTATTCAGCTGAAAATTCTAGAGGAAAAAGCTCAGAAGAACCTAAAGGAAGAATTCCTGAAGGAAGAAAAACTTCAAAGGAAGAAAAAACTCTGAAGGAAGAAAAAATCCCAAAGGAGAAAACCTTCTGAAGGAGAAAACCCTTTAGCTCCTTCTCCACACTGTCTTAACTACCCTCCAGATCAATGTCCCTCCTTTCTGTTTAATCCCTGTCAGCTGGCTTCTTGCTCTACCTCTTCACCTAGGGTTAACTTTGTTTAATCCTGTGTATAGAAATATCTTGAACTAAGGGTATGTGCTAGGGCTGAGCCACACCGTAACCACCTGTTTACAATGAACAGAAAGTTCTTGAATTAAAGGTGTGTACTAGGGAAGATCCATACCACAAGTACTTGTTTACAGTCAACAGAAAACTCTAGGATTAAAGGAGAGTCATCCCACAATTAGAAACAGGTTTTTACAGTTACAATCTTGGGGTTTACAATGTGATAAAATACTCTGCAACAAATATCATAAAAGCTAGTGTATTCAGTTTATAAAAAAGAACTAATTGTATTTCCCACATGTTGTAAAGGGAATGCAAATTCCTGAAGCACTTACATTATATACTGATTCAAATATGCTTGGAATAGCAGAATATATGTCAGACAAAAGAAACTGCATGAAAGGACTGGACAAGACAGGACAGACAACACCAAACTGGACAAGATAAGACCTGAGAAGATAAGACCAGACAAGACTGGATCCAACAAGACCGGACCAAACAATACTGGACCTGAAAACACAAGACTGGACCCGACAAGACCAGAAAGGTCAAGACAGAGCCAACAAGACCAAACCTGACAAAACCGGACCTGACAATTCTGGACCCAGCAGGACCAGACCCAACAAATCTGGATCCGAAAAGACTAGACTGAACAAGAACGGACCTCACAAGACCAGACAGGTCAAGATTGGACCTGAAAAGAATGGACTTGACATGACCAGACTGGACAAGACTAACCCAGAAAAGATTGGACAAGACTGAACCTGACAATACCAGACCCCACAAGACTGGCCCCAACAACATTGGACCTGACAAGACTGGACAGGTCAAGACTGGACCAGACAAGGCCAGACCCAAAAAGACCATACTCTACTAGACTGCACCTGACAAGATCAGACCCAACAAGATCAGACCTGACAACTCTGGACCAGTCAAGACTGGACCAGACAAGATCAATTATTAATCAGAAATTTGTTAGAAGCATCAAAATTTCATGAAAAACACCATGTTAACAGTCAAGGTTTAAAGACAAAATTTTCTATTACTTGTCAACAAGCCAAAGAAATTATTAGAAAATGTTCTACTTGTTCTTTATATAGCCAAACTCCATTACCCACCAGAAGTAACCTTAGGCATACCAAAAGAAATGATATCTGGCAGATGGATGTGTTTTATTTTATAGAATTTGGAAGACTAAAGTTTTACTCAGGGTTTCAGTGGTCAACTGCTTTGAGTTCTGAAAAGGCTGATTCTGTAATTACACATGTATTGGAAGTAATGGCTATTATGGAAATACCTGAACAAATTAAGACTGGCAATGCCCCTGAATATGTCTCCAGTAAGATGAAGCAATTATTTGCATATTATAATATAAAGCACATTAATGGTTTACCATATAATCCTACAGGACAAGCAGTTGTAGAAAGATCTAATCACATTTTAAAAGAAATGCTTATGAAACAAAAAGGAAGAATAAAGAAAGACCCCCAGGGATAGACTAAATAGTGCTTTGCTAACTTTAAACTTTCTGAATGTTAATAAAAAAGGAATAGCAGCAGCCGAGAGACATGAGGTTATAGAAAAACAAAAACTATGGAATTAAATCAGTCTATGTACTATAAGAATGTGTTGACATCAGAATGAAAGTCTGCGGAAGTTTGCATTAAGGACATAGGTTTATGTTTCCACAGGAAATGAAAAGCTGTGGATACCATCAAAACTTATAAAGATTAGAATTAAGCAGTAGAGGTCTCCTGAAAACCTTGACCACTGATCTGAATAGCATTTAGTTCATTGAAAATGTCTGTTTATAATTTCTCACTAAACACAGATGATTAATGCCTTAAAACAGAAAGGGAAATGTAGTGAGAATTTTTGGTTTCTTTAAAAGTGCAGAAATGCTGTGGGAAAACGTCTTTGTTTTAATCCCAAGTGTGGGATATGGAGCTGCTTCAGCTTGTCCACAGAAACTATAATTTGTCTCATGCTCTGGCAGGGTTGTGATTTTGCCAACTGCCTATAGTTTCTGTAAGTGTGTTACATTTGGAATTCTAGGGACCCTTGAGAAGGTATATAAATGTGAGAGCCTTAAGAGGTTCTGTGGCAGCTTCTTCTCCTCCTCCTGTTGCTGCTGTTGTGGTTTGTCAAATTGTCACGTGCAAAGAGATGAGAAGAAATTGGATATCCTGTTAGTGAGGATCAACCCTGCCCAAGGAATGTGACACCCTTAACCAGCAGGAAGTAGTCTAATGATAACCAGGCCCCCTTTCCCCTCTGTCCTTCTTTCTTTCCTACCTAGTGTTGAGAGGTTGGTTGGAAGGGGGGAATAATAATGGAGAAGAGTGGAAGAGGGTAAGGAACCCACAAAGTAGCAAATACCAACTACAGTGTCCATATGGCTTAAAAATCCCAAATTATATGCAAAGATAAATATGGAGCATATTCTTTCACCCTTGCTCCCACTCCTCTAATAAGCAATAATATTTAGTAATTTGTTGTGAGTGTGATTTTTTAAAGGCAGGGCCAACAAGTACCATACTATCATAGGACAAGCTATTGGTAAAGGTTTCCAATATCAAAATGCCTGGTGCTTCAATTGTGGAAAATTCAGCAATTTACAAAGAGATTATGACCAAGCCACAAAAGATCTCAGATCCTGTACAGATCAGACCAGGTATGAATTTATGGCATTCTCCCTGCCTCTGTCTTCTGGCTAGCAATAAGAATTCTTAATAATATTAAAGTAGGAGTTATGCTTTAACAGGAACCATCCAGCTCTCTGGACGAGACCACTGAGCTGAGCCGTCACAACATAAGGCCTGCACTTTTCTCAGGAGTCCTCAGGCTCCACAGGAGGGAGCAGCCAGACTTCTCCTCCTACAGGGTGGCAGTGCCTGGATACCCCAGATCTCAGCCCATAGAAATGGATTTGAAGTCATGGGCCTGGCTGAGCTTCTGTTCCTGTGGCATCTTTGGTCTAATAATAATCCCAGGGAAATCGTATCTGTGTTTCCTAGAAACACATGGCACTCTGTAATCTGTCCCATATTCAGCCACAGACAGATTTCTGCATACTTGGGATTACATGCATCCTCTCAACTCGGATGCCATTCTAAACCATAAGCACAGCTCTTCGTGTTTGTGGTCAGCAGTGCCCCCTCAAGATATCTGTTGGTTTCCTTTGCTCTCTCCACTGTGGTTGAAGAGATGGGTAGGTGGGTGGGAGGGACAGGCCCTGTCACCCCAACAGCCTTGAGCCCCCAGCGCCCTAGGCTCAGAGGCAGAGGATAGGCCTAAGATCTGAGCTCTGTCCTCACCCCACTCTTGGCCATGTCCCTGCTCATCACTCTCCTCTAACATTGTTTCCCACTGAATCACCGCCCTCAGAGCTGACTGGCACACTTTCAACTCCTGGCCTCCACCCAGGGCTCCTCCCAAACATTCCCACTCATTCCCACTCTCCGTGGGGCCCTGAAATGAAACTGTGAACCCTAGTGTCTGGATATCCTAATTTTTTTTTTGAGGTCACAGCATATCCTGATGAAAGCAGTGGGGGGAGGGGAGATACAGAACTCTTAGCTACCTCTTTTCAGCGTTACCTGTCTACTTTGATTTTTGGTCATGGAGACTTCGATGCTAAAATAAGTAGTGCTTGTGGCTCCCCTCCAGGACAGTGTTTTATTGCTAACCCAGGCCACAGTGAATACAGTTTTATGTTCTGTTCGACCAGAATTAATTTTCTTCAGAGAAGTGGAAATTACTGGGGAACCTATGAGAAAAAACTGAAGAGGAAGAACCCCCCCCCCCCCCAGTAAGACAGGAAGGCTAAGGGCATCATGTGTATTGTGAAGACAGGAAATTCTTAAAGGGTGCTGAAAAGAACATGTGAATTGGCAAGAACTAAACATGAAAATGTTGAAGAAACCCCACATGGAGGAAGGTTACCCCATGAAGCACCATCCCAAACACTCTGTCTCTTCAAACCCAAAAGGACTTCTCCATGTCTTCACGTGGACAATGCCCACTTGCCTCTGCTTCTCTTTGGGCACTTAAGAAGCAGGCAAAAGAATAGCTTTCTCTGCATAGTTTTCTATTTCCTTAGGTATCTCTTCCTTGATTCATAAGAAATAAACAGTTATAAAAATGCAAACAAAGGTAAAAGTCATTTCCCTTTAGTAACTCATTCATTTCCATAGCTAATATACAACAAGACTTTGTGAACTTAATGAACTAGTGTTCATACACAGTAGACACTTGCATTCCCCAACAGTCCACTTCCTCTTGTTAGTGGAGTCATACTGGCTAATTCAGGTATCACACACAGCCAGGGAGAGGTGGTTAGCCCTCCTCTATAATTCCGTCCAGGGCATTGGCTGCACTCTTTCTAAAACCCTGCGATTTTGAGGTCACATTGATCAAATATTCCTCTGCATTCTCCCTGCTGTCTGAAACCTGCTTTCATCTCACAGATTAAAGAGAGCTCAGGTTTCTGCGCTTTAATAAATGTGACCTAGATAGTGATAAACAGCCCACAGCATTTGTGATCTGTTACAGTACATCTAAAGATACCTTTTGAAATTCTGATTACCACAAGGCAGGGAGTTTGAACTACTCAAGGTCAACTCCAGGAATCTTTTGGTTGAAGACAACTTTCGTCCTTCTCCACCCTGCCTCCCAACACAAACCACCCAGGCACCCCACCCCACCCCACCCACACACCAAACTTGAATAAACTAACTTGTTTTACACATAAACTGTAATTAGATGTTTTCCCAAGGTCCTTGTTCCTGTGGGAAGATCCTTGCAGCTTCCAGACCTCTGCTCCTTGGTGCATCTTTTCTTTGTTCTTCATTGGCCATGTTACTGTTCTTTCTCTTGAGTCATTCCATCTGCGGGGGTGGGGGAACAACCTTAAAGTTCTCCTCTTGGAGGATGAGGGTGTGGCTCAGTAGTATAATGGTTCATTCCTGGTACAGAAAAAGCAAAAACCATCCTGCAGCCTCAATCCCCCACTATACCCAAAATGTGCAAAGTGACTCCACACTGCAAAGCCTCTGCCTTCACTTGCCAGTTCCTCGGTGATCATCCACTGCCTGGCCCAATGTTTCTTGGCCTCATCTTTTTCATCCTCCTGGCCCCTTGCACGGTGTCTGTGTCTTGGTGTCAGCCTCTCCCACGGCTAACCTGCCTTGCCACACACTTCAGCTCAGTCTTTCCAGCTCAGCTACACGCAGTGGGGACAGCTAGGGGCTTGCTGCGCTCTCCCTGCAGCCTGCGCTGGAGCCCAGGAGTGTGGTGCCTTCTCCGTGCTGCTGAACTGTGCTGAAGGAACACTAACCTAAGACCTCTTTGGCCCTACAGCAACTCCAAAACTGGCTATGTCTGTGGTTTCTCCCTGTTCAACGTGTCATGGATGCCCCAAGACTAATCCACCCAAACTTATCTTTCTGAGCATTTGGAGACTGAGTAAATGTGTGCTTAGGTTTACCGTGGATGTTGCTGGTAGCAAGCCTGTGCATGAAGCTGTGTGTGTGTGTGCGTGTGTGTGTGTCCAGGTGTTTGTGTGTTCAAGTCTGTGTGCCCAAGTGTTTGTGTGTTCAAGTGTGTGTGTCCTTCCAGGTGTGTATATGAAGTGACTACAATGTCACTTGTAGCTCTCTCACTGACCAGTGTGTGCCAGTGATAGGCAACTGTGTCTCATTTCTCCTGGGCCAGCCCCTGGCTTAGCTGTGTTTTCTCATGCTTCTAATGCTGGTTCACATCATCTAGAGCAGCCTGCCACAAACACCCTCCCAGCTCCCAGATCCCTTTCTCTAGGGAAAGAACTCCTTTTCCTTCTGGGCTGCAACCTGCTCTCCTAGGACCCAAACCCCCTGAGGGAGCCCTCCCTAGAAGTCCCCACCAGTGGAGGCCCTTGCTGGCAACAGCTGTGAGTGAGGCTGAGGCTTCCCACCGGAGAGAGAGAGAGCAGCCCTCACAGGTGGCCTCATTCTCCCTGGTGGTGGCAAGAGGAGCAAGCATTGGAGCTGGTCCAGGGACTTCTGCGGCTCTAGTAAGATGAACTTACAGAGAGGTGAGCATGGCTATGCCTGGGACTGAGTCATGTCCAAGCCAGCCAGCCGGCCTGCTGGACATAGTCAGCCTGTGCCCTGACTGGTTCTGTCCACTCCCCTCCCTTGTGGAATAGCTTCCAGCCTTCTCTCTGCCACCCTCTGCTCACAGCTTTGGAGTTCTTCCTGAAAGCAAGTCCTCTTGCATTGGTCCCCGATGGCTGCCCTGCTCTGATATAGACAAGGAATGAACTCAGTGAGGAGTGTGGCTAGCCTAGACTTTGCTATTACAGTACCAGGAAGGGGTCACTGGCTTCTCTCTTATCACACACACACACACACACACACACACACACACACACACACACACACAC
>CAJQZJ010032395.1:9191000-9205100 GCA_907164525.1 Lophiomys imhausi | reverse complement strand
CACACACACACACACACACACACACACACACACACACACACACACACCTGGTGCCTGACCTCAAGGGCCCTGGCATTCTGTGAAGACCTTGTCTGCACACAGAATGAAGGCAATCGTCTTCACACCATCATTAGCACCTGCTAGGCACAGCCATGCCAGATCCATTGCTAAGTACTTCCCAGAACCTCCCTTGAGGCAGGTTCTGCTCTAGGAAGTTTTACAGAGGAAAGTGAGGCTTGGTGAGGTTTAGACTTGCTCAAGTCTACAGCGGCAGGTTGGGCTGAGCATAATTCCAAGGCCGTTTCAAAGCTGGTGTTCCCAGCACACCTGAGGGGATGTCCCGGCAACATGAGCAGGCTGGTTGGCACAAGAGCAGGTGGTAGAAGAATGAAGGATGGGAAAATCATCCTCTCTGAGGCAGGAGTGGAGAGGGAAGGGGAAATGTCACAATCTGGGAGAGAAACTTTGAAGGTCCATGAAAGCCTGTTGGTCCCATCAAAGGCTCCATATGGAACGAGCTTATAGGGAATGCTCCCAGTATTCTCAGAAGTTTATCCCATCTCCAGTTGGGCAGACCACCTGTCACCAGCACCCTTTAGAGCCCTTGCCTTCTGCTGCCGCCCCCCTCCCCAGTTAGAAGGCTATCTGGGATCCAGCCACGTTTGGTAGCCTCGGGCCAGTTCCTCAGATCTCCTGGCTGAGAGCTTTGCTTTGAGCACCCTACACCCATAGCTTCTTGTGAAGTATGGCCTTGGATCCATGGAGCTGCCTTTACTCTCAGGGACAGGGAGTCCCGGGGGTGTGTAACAACCACAAAGGCATCCTGTAAGCTAACAACTCATGTAGCACCTGTAGCTAACAACTCATGTAGGGCTTGAGATTGACAGCAACTGATACTGACAAGGTGCAAGCTCTGCCCCCTTTGCCTCAGGTGATACCTAATCTCTAAGGCATCATTTCATCTTCAAAGCTCCTCCTTTGGGGGGGCTGGTGCCAGACATCAGTGTAGACAGGACCCCTGCTCGCCCCGTCCATTTCCACCCTAGTCTCTTCAGTTGTACACAGGAGCCTCTCTTTCATAATCCCTGGGGTTAAGGCCACGACACTCCATCCTAGCTCTGAGGAGACCCAATTGGCTTCAGATGACCTGACATGAACCCATTCTGAGACCGTGAGGGCATTTCCCAGGTCAAAATCCCCATATGAAGAAGGGACTCCAGGATGCAGGGAGCCATGCATCTCCGCACGTGTCTTAGTTTGGGTTACTATTGCTGTGATGAAGTAGCATGACCAAAGCAAGCTGGGGAGGAAAGGGTGTATTTGTCTTACACTTCCACATGGCTGTTTATCACCAAAGGAAGTTCAGGACAGTGACTCAAACAGGCAGGAACTTGAAGGCAGGAGCTGATGCAGGGGCCGTGGAGGGGTGCTGCTTACTGGCTTGCTCCACGTGGATTGCTCAGCACACTGTCTTATGCCACTCAGGACCATGTGTCCAGGGTGATGTCACCCACAATGGGCTGGGCCCTCCCCCATCAATCACTAATTAGGAAAATGCCCTACAGGCTTGCCTACAGTCCATCTTATGGAGACATTCTCTCAATTGAGTTTCCCTCCGCTCAAATGACTTTAGCTGGCGTCAAATTGACATAAAATTACCCAACACTGGAGGCGAATTGTGCGCAGGCTTGGTGACGTTCTGCAGAAAAGACTGCACCATTAGCACCTGCTACCTCCATACCACAGCAAAAGTGGACAGAAGACCTAGAGGGGCTGAGCTCCCGAAGGACAGGGTAGATAAGGGAGGGGACTTTCAGGACTCAGAGGACACTGAAAAGGAAGGAAGTCCTTTGTGACCTTCTTCTTCAGAGAGCAGAGCTGGTCTCACAGTTTTTTGACTCCTCTATGAGGTCTACAGCTGAACCCTTGCACCACACTTCGGGAACTGTCATTAAACACAAGCCCTTTGTTCCTTCAATAAAAACTCTGCTCTTGTGAGCCTACAGAGAAATGGGACAGTAGTGGGTGGTGATTCCATTGGGGTGACTGACTGGGGAGCATGTTCCCTAGACTTTCAAGGAAGAACAGATGGACGAAAACACCCACAAGGACTCTTTGCACAGGGACACCCCCCCACACACACACCAAGAGCCCTTACGCGTGTGCATGTTCTCACACTTGCATGCACGTTCCTGGGCTCTGTCCTCCATATGTTGACCTGCTGGGCCAGACAGCTAGAAAACTGGTCTTTGGAGCTTGAGAGTCTGCTTGAGCAAGTCCTGGCTAGTAGATGCACAAACAGAACTGTCAGCCTAGGTCACAGAAGTAGAGGGTGGGGATAAGAAAAGTGAAGCACACAGGGCCTTGAGACCTGCCTGGCAGCCACTCCCGAGCTAGCAGTCAATAGGACCCTCCCAGAAAGTGTGACCTGTGCCTGGGGAATGTGGTTGTTCTTCCCTCACATGTCCAGAGCAGCTCTCCCACCTCCAGGGAGAAGGAGTCTCTTCCTGGCCCCCAAGGGATGGCATCTCTGCCTTCTTCCTCATTCCCAAAGCTGCGGCAATGTTCCCTTCCCATGTGGCACCAGATGTGGTCCCCACCCAAGCTCATGTTCTCCTTGTGAGTGTCTAGCCATTGAAAACCAAGAACGTGCTTCCGCTTTCCCATTGGGACCAGATGAGGCAATACACAATTCCTCTACCACCTGTCAGAACAATGGATTCTGGGGTCAAGCTCAAAGTAGACCGTGACAATCGTCAGAAGGAACAGTGGGGTTCTTAGGATACATTGTCTCCATTCGAGAAAAGCAGCAAGGGCTGATGATGAGTTGGCTAAATGGTTAAGAGCATCTCTTGCTCTCCAAAGGCCCTGTGTTCAGTTTCCAGAATCCACATGGTGGTTCACCACCATTTACAACTTCAGTTCCAGGACACCCAACACCCTCTTCTGGCTTTTGTGGGCACCAAGCATGCCAATAATGAGCATACATATACACAGGCAAAATACCCATCACATAAAGTAACATAAACAAGTCTAAAAGAAAATTAAGAAAAGCGGAGGAGAGGGGTGGAAGGTGAAAATTCATCCGCAGCTTTTGCACCGAGCTGTGCTCTCCAGTGAGGAACTACACTCATTAATTTACACACCAACATCTCCTACTCTAGAGGCTGGTTATCTATCCAGAGGGCTTTTTTTTTTTTAAACATTATTTATTTATTTATTATGTATACAGTATTTGCTCTACATATATGCCCGGGCAGATCTCAATGTAGATGGCTGTGAGCCACCATGTGGTTGCTGGGAATTGAACTCAGGACCTTGGGAAGAACAGCCAGTGCTCTTAATCTCTGAGCCACCTCTCCAGCCCCAGAGGGCTTTTTTTTTTTTTAATACACACAAATCTGGCGACCATGGTGTCTCACTCTTACGTGCTTTCTTAGAAGGCAGCATGGTTTCCCTTCCATCTCATCTTCCTCTTCTGTCTCTGGGCAGCCTGACCACTACATCATCCACCATGGAGAAGGCCCTCATAGTAGACAGCCGACCTGGCCACTCTGTTAGAGCCCTCAGCACTGCTCATGTCCTCAGCCAGGCCTTCTTCACCTCCCTGCTTCCTTCCCTGTCCTAGCAGTGTCCCACAACACCATCTCTCATGAGACTGTCTCCTGGAGACAGTGAATGAGGCTTGTCACTTGACAAGATCCCTGAGCCCCACCCTGTTCGCAGGAATGGCAGGTGGAACTCCAGGTGTGGTCCTCACTTCTCTGGGCCTTTTCAGGGTACACAGGCATCTCTTTGCTCGCACCATTGGGTCTTCTCAGCTCTGCTGCCAGCTGGAATTCACTGTCCCAGCAAGGGCTCTGCCCAGTGCAGAGAGGTGCCTGAGTAAGGCGTACAGAAGGCCTGGGAGGCCCCAATTCTGCTTGCGTTCAGGGGCTTCTGTGTGTCACAGAGACTGCTCCTTGGTACCCAGGGTCTTCTCTGCAGCTACCGGCCTTACTGTTTGCAGGGGGAACTCACTCAGCAAGCCCAGAGGAGCCCAGGCCTTCTCATCTGGGACTGAGCACAGCTTAGTGATATGAGAGGCAGTTCTCAAAGTGACCCTCACCTTGTTTGGAAAGACCATTCTCCACCAAGCAGGGTGGACATTAAGCCAGGGCTAGGACTGGGCCAACTGGGCACTGGCCAGTTGATTTATCCTGTACCAGAGAGAACAGACAAGGCTCCAAGAACGACAGCCAGGACAGAAGGACACAGAGCCTACTTCAAAAGTCTCTCATTGGCCATGTCTGGACAATTTGATGAAAATAATAATAGCAGATTATGCTCCACTTAAGGCCTAGAATTGGTGTACCTGCTATATAAAGATATGAATGAATTATATTTGTAATGCTTGATGTGAACCAGAGCGTTTATATAATCTCAAAGTATTTTCTCATGAACACAAAAGTAAAGCTTTACAGTGGGGAGAATGACAAATGCTGTCTTACGTTATCAAAAAAAAAAAATAGCACCAGTAAGAGAACAAGTAGAAATTTGTGCCACCAAACAGAGCCCAATGCCCAGAACATATCATTGCTACAGTGTGATGTTCCAGGCAAGCTGGGATCTATATGGGTAGGGGAGGAAAGCCAAATTTCTAGAAAAATCCATGAACTTTGATTCTCAGAAGTGTCCAACTTGTGACAATTAAGGAAAAGTTGGAAGAACTGTTCCAGGCAAAGTGGAGAAACTAAAGATACCACTAAGTACAGTACCCTCTCACTGGACCCGACATATCTGGGACAATCGGTAGAACTCCAATGTGGTGTAAGAGCCAGATGGTGGAAACGCGTCTGTCTTCATTTTGCTCATTTCAATAGTTGTTTGTGGATCATGGAAGACTGTCCCTCCTCACAGGGATTGTACACAGAAGGGTTCAGGACAGATAGGGTATATTGTGCTGCAGATTCATTCTCCTTTGCTTCCAGGTAACACAGTAGCATTTGTGCACCTAGTCTTCAAATTTGAAATTATTTTTATTTTTAAGAAGTTTATAGGGCTGGTATTTAGCTCAGTGGAGATTGTTTCATAGCATACCCAAGCCTATTTTTCTATCCTTCCCTCATGGTCACAAGCTCCATGTGATAGCAATCCCAGCTCCAGGTGTCTCATCTCCCTTCATAGGGGCAAGAAAGGATAAAAGGACTGTGCTAGTAGCATCTTCAATTTAAAAAGCAAAATCTTTTGCTATAAGCCCCCCACCTTAGATCTCTGCTTATGTGTCACTGGCTACAACTGGGCCTCAGCTGGTCCCCATGGCCACTAGTTAACAAGATGGGGAAAGGTGTGTTTAGATTCCCACTCTTTCCACTGGGGGTGTCCGAGGAGCAGGGTCCAAGGAGCAGAGCTGACAGTGTCAGGACCTGCCACAGACTAACAGGTAACCCATACATGTCTGGAGGAGGGCAGCTGGGATGCTCAGTGATGAGGATGTCTCAGGGATTGGGAAGACACTGATGAGGAAGACACTGCAGATGTTTGCACTGAGTCAGAAAAAAAGTGAGGCTTTCAAGGTCACCTTGCCAAAGGAGGTGAGGGCTTCTCATCTTGTAGTGGCTAGCTTGTCACTTTTCAGGGTCACCCGCCATACAAGATAAAGAACTGGGTCTTCCCCTGACACCAGTTAGGAGCATGTCAGTGAAGCAGCAGCTAGTTTCTCTCTGACCCTGTCACTAGCCCCCCACCCTCCCACTCCCCCAGCTCCCCACCCCACCCCACCCCTGGCTTCATTTTCAACAGCATTTTTATTTAAGAGAGCATTTCCAAAATTTCCCAAGCACGCGTTACCTCCTTAGCAGCATCCTCCTGGAGGCTCTTCTATCCTGCTCACAGCTGAAGGGGCCTCTGTCTGCTGCTTGTCCTGGGCTGGCACAGGCAAGAACAGAGCAGTTCCTCTTGGCCAAGGAACCCAGCAGGAGCTGGGTGCTGGGCCCAGGCCAGAGCACAAAAGACGGTGTTGTGACCCAGAGCCCCAGTTGTCCCCAATATGAAAACCGAATGCTGCAAGTGGCTCCCTGGGCACACTGGGCCTTTAACATCATAGCTGAAGCTTGGTATTGACGTGGGTAAGGGAGATGATTCGTGGGTCTTGGGCCCGTGAAAGTTAAGTTCCTATGGATGTAATCACTGGCATGTGTGCCCATCTCCTGACATCTTTAGCATTTTCTTCTTTTGGCCTTTATTAGCACTTGTTTGAATGTCTCCTGAACTTTCTGAGTTGGCTATGGTTTTCCCACTACCACCTCAAAGGCTTCAAAAGATCCAGCCCTTACAGCCACACCCCTGTCCCTGCAACCCAGCCCTGCCCTAGCTCCCCTGATCTGGAGGGATCCAGGAAATGTAAACCACCTTCTGGGAAAGTATGCTTTTCCAAATGCAAAGGAGCACCCACTGCCTCCAGAGGATCTGGCCAAGCCGCTGTTGCTAAAGAAAAAACAGACAGCATTGTGTGCAAGTTCTGTACTCTGCTTGCAGGGAAACACATTTAGCTCTGGGGAAAAAATATTGTATGAAATAAATTGTCATTCCATAGCTGGGCGTGATGGCTCACGCCTTTAATCCCAGCACTTGGGAGGCAGAGGCAGGAGGATCTCTGTGAGTTCGAGGCCAGCCTGGTCTACAAAGCGAGTCCAGGACAGCCAGGGCTGTTACACAGAGAAACCCTGTCTCGAAAAACCAAAAACCAAAAACAAAACAAACAAAATAAATTGTCATTCCACTTTCTAAGAGGGTACGGCCTGTCATGTGCCTCACAGGGTTGCAGCCAATTTCTGAGCCTCCACACACAGGGCAGCTCAGCCAAGCTAGCTGTTGAAAGGTTTTATCCCAGGGGCAGGGTTGGGAGGTGACAGCTGAGCCTGGAAAGTGACCACTTTTTGAAAGGTGTCAATTTTCAGTTTCTGGAGGTGGGTACTTTTGCTCCCCTTGAGAAGGGATCACCCCTGGAGTGGCTTCCTGGGGCTGCATCAGTCTTGAAGAAGGATATGACTTCATGATGTACTGGGGACTAGACCAAAGGAAGATACTTCTGGAGTCCAGAGAGTGAGGTCGGCCCAGAGAGACACCAGAGCCCGCTTAGGTGTGCAGGCTTTCTATATGATCTTTATCTAAATCATTTTACCTCATAATATACTGCGGATTTCACGGGTGCATCGGTGAATATTTAGAATTCGGGAAAGAGCCAATGTGTGCATTGTTCCATCGGTGTCCCTTAATGTTCCCTGAATGGACCAAAAAGCAGCACAGTGCTATTGCTCTGTCCACACACTCTGTAACTGCCCACGCCCACTCAGATCTGAGCAGGACAGAACTCCCCTCTGCAGTTCCCTGATTGCTGGTTCTTTCATGCTGGACGTGTTACTCATGGACCATAGGACACTATGCCACTGCCAGCCACTCCCTCAGAGGCTGACCTGAACTTCACTGAAAGTGACTTGTCATTTGTTTTCTTGTGGAAATTTTATAGCAGAAACATCGAAAACATGTTTTTAAAGTGTTCTGCTATTATTTTATGTGTGTGGATGCTTTGCCTGCATATATCTGTGTGTACCATAGGCATGCCTGGTGCCTGCAGAGGACACTGGATTCCGTGGAGCTGTAGTTACAGACAGCCGTGAGCCACCATGTGGCTGCTGGGAATCGAACTTGGATACTCTTGAAGAGCAACCAGGGCTCTTAAACATTAAACCATATCTCTGACCCTGAAAATATCTTTAATTTTTTTTCTGATTTTATGTGTATGACTGTTTTGCCTGCATGAATGTACACGTACCACACACATACCTGGTACCCATGGAGGCCAACAGAGGGCATTGGATCCCCTGGAACTGGAGTTACAGATGGTTATGAGCTGCCAAGTGGGTACTGGGAACTGAACCTTGGTCCTCTACAAGAACAGCAAATCACTTTTAACTGTTAAGCCATATCTCTAACCCCCCCACCCCCGCCAAGTCTTTTGATTTTTGTCCTTTCTTTTAGTTTTGTCTAGTCTATAATCATAGTGTTCCTAGAACATGACCAGAGTTTGGTGGTGGTGGTTTATTATTTGTAAGGGGGGGGGTTATTTTGTTTTATTTTGAGTCATGTAGCCCAAATGGGCTTCAAACTCGCTGTATAACTTGAACTTCTGACTCTGCCTCTGCCTCCCAAGTGCTGGGATTACCTGTTCATCATGCTCAGCTAGAATGTGATATCTCTGGATGTGTCCTGTCCCCGTGCTTTCCAAACACTACACCAGCAGGGACTCTAGTAGAAGTACCAAAGGAAGATCCAGAAAAATGGATCCTATTCATACAACAGAGTCCCTCATCCTCAAAGGCTTGAGAACAGCGTGGGAGACCATGATGTTAGCATTGACCTCTGAAACCTTCAAAGAGATGAGCAAGGTCACTCCCAGGAAACAATGTGGCAACCTAGACCCTGTCAAAAATGTGAGGGTTATTCCCTTGGATGGCATGCTGTCAGGAAGCACACAGGTTACAGGTTACCCATTGTCATTGGTGCTTGGCCCTGGAAGGACACCCCATACCAGTGAGAATCCAGTCAACACTGGGCAGTGGATACTCAAAGGTTTGACCTTGTTCTTAGTCTAATATGAGAATAGCTCCAAATAAACATCTCATCTTTCCAGTGACATAAAATTTTAACATTGTACCAGGCAATGAGAGCAACCTGCTGACCAAGCCTTCCTACAGGAAGCAAAGCCTGTTCACAGTTTCATGACACTCCAAGTTTTAAGAAGGGCATCCCCAAAGCAGGTCTCCCTGCCTGGGAATCTAAGAATGATATTCTCTCTCTCTCTATCTCTCTCTCTCTCTCTCTCTCTCTCTCCTTCCCTCGTTCCCTCTCTCCCTGCCTGGAACTACACACTTCAGGACACTTCAGGGAACAGACAGGAGAAAGAAATCTTTGAAGGTGCTCCCAGCACAGTGGCACCTTGGGGCGCACTCTTCCTCCCTTTTGAGGCCTGGACAGTAGGGACAACAAGCAGGGGTGCCCGGAAAGGTGAGCAAAACCACAGTGGCTGACAGTTACAAAAAGTTTGTGAGTCTGTCGGGTTGCCTTTTTAGGGACTTACAGTAAGATGTGGAAGATGCTTTAGAGAAAACAGGAGTGGTGGGGGAGGGGCTGATGTGCAGAATAATCTTCCTCTTGAGAAATCTGTGAGCTGCACTGGTTTTATACTGGGGTTGGGGCTTCCACAAATTCAGTTAAGTGACTTTGGAAGGCTTTTTTTCTTTTCGCTTTAGACATACAAGAATGAAGACCAATCCATGTTTCAAGCCTGATGGAGCTGAGGCATCAAAACCAACCTTTCACTCTATCTTTTTTTTTTTTGGTTTTTTCGAGACAGGGTTTCTCTGTGTAGCCCTGGCTGTCCTGGACTCACTTTGTAGACCAGGCTGGCCTCGAACTTGCAAAGATCCGCCTGCCTCTGCCTCCCAAGTGCTGGGATTAAAGGCATGCACCACCACCGCCCGGCTCACTCTTTTAAAAATTCTGGGAGGTAATATCTACAAGTATATAGACAGACAGTCTAGAATGTTTGGGGAGCAGTCACACAGCCACGTGACCACTGTCCCCAACAGGATGGATTATTCCCATCACTCTGCAAAGTCTCCCCTCCCTCTCCAGTTACCGCTCACCCCAGGCAGCGGCTGTTCTGATTTACTGAACTTCAATCTTTAGAGCCTCACACAACTGGCTTCTTGTACCAGTTGCGCTTTTTAGATCCACCCGTGGCACACTGATAATCAGTAGCTCATTTTCTCCCTGAGTTTATAATTCATCTTACATTCCACCCTATGGATGAATGTGGCTCGTCTGTTTTCTCATTGGTGAGCTTCAGGCTTTTTCCATTTTCTCTTATTTTAAACGATTTTTAAGGTTCCGTGGAGCCACGTTGCTGTTAGTGGTGAGAACCCTTCACTCAACTCCATTTCTATTTGTTTTATTTACATCTTGAGATTTCTATGAAATAGAATCCAGTTCTACAGAGTAATTCTGACAGCTGGGCTCTCCTTGCTGGAAAGAGATGACTGGCTTTTCGAGGGGTGGGATCACAGTTTGGTGCAGCATCCTTGGTTGGGAGGGGCAGCTAAAGTAAGTCAGAATCCGGGCAACAAGGCTGGCACAGCTGCCTGATGGCTGAGTGCCAAAACCACCTTTCCAGATCTGCTACTTCAGCAGGCCCTGGTGAGTGATTGCTCCTGGAACAATGGCTGCCTGTATGTAAAAGGTCAGAATATGAACTGGACTCTCACTGCCTGCCATGTTCACAACTGATGAATCAACTAGGGTTGAGTGGGAACCTCAGCAGGAGATTAGGTCAGCCATATACAAAAGACCCAGACAAAACCAAACAGCTGGAGTGTCTCCAACTTCCCGGTAAGTAGAGAGTAGATGATACCGCTTCCATAGGAAGAAGGTGAGAAGGGACACAGCCATCAACTGGTCCAGCATGGACAGCAGGACATGATAAAAAATATAGACACTTGCAGTTAAACTTTTGAAGTGAGCCCTATCTCTTCCTTTTGACCCCCCTCAACTTATTGGGGAGCAACAACACACACCAGTATGCTGTAAGGCTGGATCCACTAATCCAGCCCTCTCAAGAGACACCAGTAACTACCTACAGCACCAGCCACAGTCCCATTTTCCTTCTTTTGACATCATCCAGTTTCATGGGAAGTGTTTGTGTCTTCTGCTTTGGGCCGCCTGCAAACCCTGAGTGTCAACTACTTGGGTATAGATGCTTTGGATCATGGGCAATCTATCATGATTGGCCCTTTTGCCTCACTTAATTACATTCTGTCGTCGTATTTCGCCAATGCACTGCAATCCACATCTAATCCTTTATGGAATGAGGCGGGGTATGAACAAATAGATAAGTCATTAAACTGACCTCAGAGTGAAATTCAAACAACCCACACGTCTTCTGCACTCCCATGCAGGAGGGGCCATGGAGACAATAGTCTCTTCTTCCTGCAGAAAGGCAGGATAAGAGCAGTGCACAGCTGCCCTGGGGGTGGTATTATCCAGCCTTCTCACGAGTACTTTAAATTTTCATTCATTCATTCTTTCACTCAACAAATAGACATTGAGTACATGCTATCTGTTAGGAACTGAGTGGCTGAGACAAGGGCCCTGCTCTCAATGAAGAAGAGCAACCGCACAAGTAAACCACATGTTCTCAGATAAAGCAAATGAATGGGTTCAGAATGATACACAAATCTACAACCTCAGCACTGCAGGTGTGAAGGCTGGAGGATCACAAGTTCAAAGCCAGGCTGGGGGCCACATGGTGAGTTCCAGGCCCAGCAACGCTACATGGCAAGAATCTTTTTCAAAATAGCAAAAGAAGAGGAGGAAAAGGGAAAGAGAGGAAGAAAACAAAAAAATAAGCAAAGGTAGTTGGTGAAACTTCTAGTGGGCATATTTGAATAAAAATCTGAATAAAGGGAAGTGGTTGACCCAGAAGAAGAGCATTCCAAAGGCCCTGTGGTAGGAATATGCTTGATTTGTTATAGATATGGTTAGGAAGGTTCCAGAACTTGGTTGGAGCACAGCATGTAATGGAGGAATCTAGAGGAATATTGGAATGAGGAGCCCCAATCATTCAGGGATGCATATTCCATGGGAAAAAGTGTGAGACGTTATGAATATTATGGGAAGCCATGTACACAAGAGAGATGCCAGACAGCTCATTGTGTGGAAAGAGATCTCTGGCACTGTGGGGTGGACAGCATATGAGGAACAGCCATGGACCTGGTGGGGGGGGGGTCAGTCATCCGGCCATTGCTGTGCTGAGGGGAAAGGGTGCTGGTCTGGACTATTATGCTGGTGAAGGAGATCCAGGGCAGCCCAATCTCACTAAGGAAATTAATTAATTAAACTATTATTACATAGGGAAAGGCTGTCTTAGGATCAATGAAATAGAACCCCAAAGCCTTGCCACAAACCAGCATGGAAGAGATGAAGGACAAGTCCATGGCTTGGTCTGATCAGCGGGATGAACAATGGTACTGTTGACTGAAATGAGGGGATTGATGGAGGAGCAGCTCTGGGGGCAGGCAAGAGGCACCTCTGGAGTGAGTGAGGTCCATACTCGCAGGATGAGGTGTTTCAGCTGACCAAGACATCTGGGCTGCTTAGCCTACTACTCTCCTATAAGATGCTAGAGCTCAGTTAGGTGGGGCTGGGTTCATAAATTTGAGGTACTTAGCACTGAGATGGCTTGAAACTGAAACTTTGTTAACAAGTATATTTATTAATAACTATGAACACCTATTGCTTAACAACAAACCCTAACAATAACTATAAACTGCTGTTTTAGGTTGGTGGGCCTATTGGGGAACCTGAGTGGGCTCAGGTCTCCTGGTGATAAGGCCTGAGACCCGGGGCAGTACTTCCATGTCCATAAATTAATTATACCAGCCGGGCGGTGGTGGCGCACACCTTTAATCCCAGCACTTGGGAGGCAGAGGCAGGCGGATCTTTGTGAGTTCGAGGCCAGCCTGGTCTACAAAGCGAGTCCAGGACAGCCAGAGATATTCAGAGAAACCCTGTCTCGAAAAACTGAAAAAAAAATAAATAAAAAATAATTATACCAAGACCTTTTAATATTTCAATGCTTAGGTGCTAGCTGGGCAGACTCTCAACTCGCTCATCTAAGCTAACCCAACCACCTAATCCCAACCAGCCATGTGGCTTGCTGTACCTTCCGAGCTCACACAGAGACGTCTGTCTGCTTCCATGTCTCCTGGCAGAAAAGGAGAACTTCCTCTGTATCTTCCCAGGGTTGTTGTCTTCCAGTTCAGCCTTCCTATACTCTTTCTGCCCAGCTAATTGTCCATCAGCAACTTTTATTATCCAATCAGAGAATGCCTCAGATAGGTCATTAACCAGATCTCAGCTCATTGAAATCACCTTTTGAAAACCATGCATAGGACCTTCCTCCAACAATGACTGGTTGCTATGAAACAGGAGTAATCTTTCTTCTTCTCTCTTCTGGTACCCCAGTGTTAGGTTGACCTTTCCAGGGGAGGTGTAAACAGCCATTCACCTCAGAAAGGGCAGCATCAACAGAGCAAGGAAACAGAACCACTAAGTCTACCTTGATAAACAAATAAACAAACTGGGGTTGCCTCCAGAAGCAAAATGTGGGCTTCCTGCAGGAGCTTGTGCAAGGGGTTCCCTATATGGGAACAGATGAGGGGTTCCTACAGGGGAACAAGTGACCAGTCCCTAGAAGAAACAGGTAAGCAGCTTCTACAGGGAAACAGGTGAGAGATTCTTACAGGAACATGGGTAAAAGGTTCCTACAAGAACATAGGTGAGAGATTCTTACAGGAACATAGGTGAGAGATTCTTACAGGAACATGGGTGAGAGGTTTCTTCCTACATTAGCACAGGTGAACAGTGTCCTGGTTAATTTTTACTGTCAACTTGACACAGTCTAGAGTCACTTGTAAGAGTGACTCTTAGCAGAATAACTTTCAAGATCAGACTGGCTTATTGCCTTGTCTGTGAGAGACTGTATTGACTAGTGATTGATAATTGATGTAGGAGAACCCAGCCTACTATGGGCAGCACTATGCCTAGGCAGGTGCTGGATGGTATATTAAAGCTACCTGAGCATGAGCCAGACAGCAATCCAGTAAGCACTGTTTCTCTGTGGTTTCTGTTTCCAACCCTTACATTTACTGCCATTACAGCCACTGCTATCACCATACACCTACTACTGTGATCACCCTTACCACCACCATCGTTACAGCAACTATGACCCCACCATCACTATAGCACTACACCATCACTGTAGCACTACACCATCACTATAGCACTACACCATCACTGTAGCACTACACCATCACTATAGCACTACACCATCACTGTAGCACTACACCATCACTGTAGCACTACACCATCACTGTAACACTACACCATCACTATAGCACTACACCATCACTGTACCACTCCACCATCACTATAGCACTACACCATCACTGTAGCACTACACACCATCCCTATAGCTCTACACCATCACTGTAGCACTACACC
>CAJQZJ010032395.1:9088655-9189082 GCA_907164525.1 Lophiomys imhausi | reverse complement strand
ACACACACACACACACACACACACACACACACACACACACACACACACACCTCTAGTTCTCATAGTCTTTAGACTTGTCCACTAATTAATTCAACTTTTTAAAACTTGTAATTCCTTCTATTTCTACTTATCTGTTGGAAATCCCTCATGAAGCTTTAGTTTCCTCATTTCTAAAGCAAGAATAATAACACCCAGAAAAATTGTCGTTAAGACTCAACTAAAGAGGGGAGATACTTAGCAGTAAGCCTGCCACAGACTCAGGGAAGTCACCACACTCCTTCGCATGAAGAGCTGGGCACAGTTTCACCAGAGCGCTAAGATTTCTGAGATTTCAAAATATCTGCTGTCTGTGAAAGTTCTCAAATTTTTCTCTGTCTCCATCCTTATTGAGTGTTTTCCTGTCTGTCCATGTTAGTCCAGAAAAGGTGTGCTTTAAAATGAAGGCTTGGAAATTCTAATTAATTGTAATATTGTCATTAGATAAAATACCAAGCAGGGAAAAAAAGAAATTTTGAGCTGGGTCCATTGCTCAGTTGGTAGAGTACTTGCCTAGCATGCACAGAGCTCACTGGGAGAGTATGTACCCAGCATACTTTGTGGACTTGTGTTCAAACTCTCTAGTACCTTCAAAAAAAAAAAAAGAAAAGAAAAAGCAATTGGTTCCTGTGACAATATTAACTCACCTTGACACAACCTAGAAGCACCTGGGAAAAGCATTTGATGAAGAATTGTCCTGTTCAAATGTCTATGGGAGAGTCTCAAGTTAAAATCAATGTGGTTGGGACTATTCCTTAAGGGGGGGGGGTCTATATAAGAGTGGAGACATTAAGCTCAGCACAACAAGCAAGCAGGCAGGCTACGAGCACCATTTCTCTCTGTGAGATCTTAACTGGGGACATGATGTGGCTGGATGAGTTCCTCCCTTGGTTTCCTGGAATGACAAGCATTATCACAGAACTGTAAGCTGAATAAACCCCTTCTTCTCTAGGTTGCTTTCTTCAGGGTATTTATCATAGCAAGAGAAATCAAAGCAAGCAGAAATCGCTACTGAAGAAGAGGGGCCCTGCTGTGACAAACCGACCATGCAGCCTTTATGCTTCGGACAATTTTGTGGCATTGAATGTACAAGAGTGTGGAATTTCTGGGCTAGAGAAGCTGTCCAATGCTGTGAACAGAGCTTAATGGGCTGTTCCAGTGGGAGCTTGCAAGACAAGAATGCTGAAATTAATGTGGACTGTGAAGGACAATCTCATGAGGTTTCAGAGGGTGACAAGGACTCTCCCAGAGATAAGGGGCTGTTCGTGTGATGTTCTAGCTAAAACTCTGTATGTGCTGAACAAGCTGAGCTGTGGCATGGAATCTGATCAGGGCATGGAAGCTGATGTAGCTGTGGTCCAAGGGGGCAAGGTTACATCTTGGGCTCACAGAAGGACTTGACAATGTACGAACCACCCATGTGGTTTTGAGGACATGAAAGGGTCATGGAGAGCAGCTGAGGGCAGGCAAAAAATGTGGCAGGAGTGGAGTCCTGGAGGAGAGGCCATTGAAGAAGAAGGAAATGCCTAGGCTGCTATAAAAGTCCCAGGATACTGGAGATGTTAGGACTGTGGAGTGTCCACTTAGGAGGGCTGCAGGTGTGGAGTGAATTTGGCCTGTGAGGAAAGCTTTGTGCCTCAGTTAGAGAGATGGGACTGCCATGCCCTTTGGAGTCCAGGAGATTCCAGTACAAGTGAGTCCCAGATGTTGGACATTGGGCTACAGGATTTGGATTCACCCTGCTGGGTTTTGTTTTTGCTTTGGCATGGTTGTCTGTATACCTCAGTTCTTTCCTTTTGGAAAACTAATGTTTAAGTGTGTGTGTGTGTGTGTGTGTGTGTGTGTGTGTTCTTTATGCTATAGCAGCCTACAGCTAAGAGACTTTGGACATTTGAAGTGATGGAAGTTTTGAAGACTTGGGATGGATTTTGGAGTTGGACTGTGTTTCATATTATAATAATAACATGAGATTTTGGGGACAAAGGTGAAAGTTATGTCTTAAAGTGATGTGTTTGTGTGTCGTCCCTGCAGATGGTAGATTGTGCTGGTTTTAACTGTCAGATGGGAGACTGTCTTGATTGTTAATTCATGTAGGATGACCCAGTGCATTGTGGGAAATGCCATTCCCTAGGCAAGGAGGGGATTTGGGGGGCTGTCCTAAACAGTAGAGAGGACAAGGCTAGCTGACAGCAGGCCCTTTGCTCTTGACTGTGGCTGTGACTGACAGCTGTCTGAGTTCCTGCCTTGACTTCCCTGAAAGAGCAGAGTATAAACTCAGAGTAAGCCTGACAAACCCTTTCTCCTCTGAGTTGCTTTCTTTCAGGGTTTTTTTTTTTTTTTTTGGTTTTTCGAGACAGGGTTTCTCTGAATATCTCTGGCTGTCCTGGACTCGCTTTGTAGACCAGGCTGGCCTCGAACTCACAAAGATCCGCCTGCCTCTGCCTCCCAAGTGCTGGGATTAAAGGCGTGCGCCACCACCGCCTGGCCTTTCAGGGTATTTTTATCACAGCAACATAAATGAAACCAGAACTTTCCCCAACACTTTTCTCGCTCACATCACTGGGATGAGTCCCTTTCTGTTGCTTGCTCTACAAGCTGACATGAACCTTGAGGATTTTTCATTTGCTTGTTGTTGTCCTTGTTTTGAGAGAGCGATTCACTATGTAGCCCTAGCTGGCCTGAAACTCAGGTCTATAGACCAGGACAGACAGCCTGGAGCTTATGTTGCTCCTCTTGCCTCTACCTCCTGAGTGCTAGGATTACAAGCACATGGGCCACCATGCCCAACAGGAGCAACTTTTTTATTCACAGGGCTTCTCCACCTTTTAAAGATGGTTATATTCAGCCCTTACATGTAAGGAATTTTTATTCATCCCCTGCCATCTGTTTTCTTGGAAAATGGACAGGAGGAAGGTTTGTTCCACCGACACTACTTGGGTCGTGGGCCTGATATGAAATTTCATCAAATATGACAGTGTTTCTCAAGTAGGTGAGACAGCTGCTCGTCTGACACATGTCATTGTTCACTCATGCATTCCAAGAACATTAAGTGCCCCCAGAGCCTGACATGTCCTGGACTGGGCTGAATGTGGCAGAAATGCACAGCCAGCATGGTGACCTCCCACTCTGGCCATGGCACCCACAGATGCACCCACTCGTGCCAGGAAGGCCTCCACAGACAAGAGATATGCTCGGCTAGAAAAAGAGTCACAGAGGCTGCATGCTTCCGGCAAGGAAGTCTCTTTGTTGCAGTAGGAAATTTCTCAGGAAATATTCTCCTTGGTTCGTCCTGAGTCGTCTGCTTTTATATTCTACACCAATTACTGAGGCCAAGACAGTGGAGGTGTCTAAGGACAGCTTCCATGGGCTGGTGGTTCTCAGGGGAGTGGGAGACACCTCATTAGAAAAGGACATTTTTTTTCCAAGGGGAAAGAGGAGTTCGACAGACATAGGGAAAAGTAGACATGTGCATGTGTGTGTGTGCCACGTGCATGTGTGGCACACACACACACACACACACAATTCTACTGCTGGTCTCAGAGTCAGGGCAGACGGTCACCCAGTTTCTCCTTTGGAGTAGTTTCTACGCTGTTATCCATAGAGGGGGCCTGGGAGGTGCTGAGGGGGCCTGGGAGGTGCTGATGCTCTGCAAGTTTCCTGTTGTGCACACAGATGGTACAGACTAGGGTAGCAGCCGCCGTGTGCAGCCACAGCCTGGCTGCTGTTCACAGGGTGAAGAGGCTCAGGGAGATATTGCTGGGGCTCTCCCAGCATCTGCCACGCACGTGCTCACATTCCTAGGGGAGAGTCAACTGAAGATCTGTGTCGTTATATGCAAGAGGGAAGTCAGAAGGGACTTGAATTCCTTCTCGATGCTCATGGGTATGACACTCATGACAGCAGCTTTTTCAGGATGGGTCAAAGGAGGTCTTTACCTGAAAATCTCTTGTTTGCATTTGGAAACTCACAGTGACCGGGATCTGCCTGTGCATGGGAGGCAATCCAATCAATTGTACTGATTGATTTCTTTCCCCACCAGTGGAGACCTGAGCCTGGCCTGGACAGTTGATGTCTTTCATCCATATACATAGCACTGACCCAGGATTGGACTTGGATCCTTGACCTGATTAATAAAGTTTATAGTTGATCCCAAGACTTTCATTGGAATGACTAAGAAAGGGTCCTTTCTTTGTGTGCTTTGAATCAAGGAGACTGTCAACTGCAAGATCACTAGGCAGAGAGCCCCTACTTAAATAAAACAAAACAAACAACAGCAACCCAGAAAACAAAGACAGACCTATGGTTGTGGATGATGTCAAATGAACTATGGCTGAAAACCTACCAAATCGAGCCTTGGAGTTTTCAGGTATGGGTGTTAAAATGAATGCCCTGTTACCATTTTATTCTTTTCGTCCATTGACCCTAGAAAAGTTCAATTGCTGGAAGATGAGAATGCCACAATAATTACAAAATGAACTCTAGCTGAAGGAATGGAGAGAAATTGATGGCTTTTCTGCTGCTCAGAGCCACGTTTCTGGGACTTTGGTGGTGACTGGGAGTATAGTTTGGAGGTTTTTGTTTGTGTTTGCTTGAGATGTGATCTGAATATGTGGTCCAACATGGCCTTGAATTTGTAACTTCTGAGCTCCACTTAAATCACCATGCCCAGCATCTAAGAGTATATTAAGGGTTGCCAAGGCAACTGGATCCATCTTTAAAGTAAGTTGAAACTTCTGCTTTATTTATGGCAGATAACTTATACTCATCGGCTTAAGAAAAATCTACATTAGCTACTGAGGACACAGGTGGCCTCTGAGCCTTCCCGTGAGTTACTGCCCATCACAGCTTCAGCCAAGCTTCTAACTTTTGCAAGGTCAGTAAACCAAGACCAGAGTAAATGCTCACAACAGTGCATGTTTTTGAGTACCCGTGTTATGTGTCTGGCACAGCTCTAAAATTTACTGAACACTCACAACAACCTTCTAAAACTCATAGGAATCACAGCGTGGAAGCACAAACCTTTGACACAGAGGCTGTTGATATTATTGACAGGAAAAATATTTTTATTTTTAAAACTGGCAGCTGTTTGAATATGTGCCTTCAGGAAAATGAGAGGCTATCTTTTATCTTTATCTCTTAACTCTGATTAAGAAAATTCCTTCAGGGGGCTAGAGAGATGGCTCAGCGGTTAAGAGCACTGACTGCTCTTCCAGAGGACACAGGTTCAATTCTCAGCACCCACATGGCAGCTCACAACTGTATGTAGCTCCAAGATCTGACACCCTCACACAGACATACATGCAGGCAAAACCCCAATGCACATTAAAAAAAAAAGAAAATTCCTTGGTTTTTTTCCCTCTACTTGATTATAAATTTCACACACACACACACACACACACACACACACACACACACACACACAGAGAGAGAGAGAGAGAGAGAGACAGAGAAAGACAGAGACAGAGACAGAAACAGACAGCATTTAGGAAAAACGATCTTGTTATATAATAGTAATAACTAAGTATCAAATCATCTTTTCCTCCTCTTGTCACTTCCCTTTCTTTCCTGAAACATTTTGTCCCAAGGGAGAACAGGGCAAGGGAGGGACACTCGGTGGAGACCTTTCCGAATATTCAAGTCTCAGTTGGGAATGAGGATGTTCACCTGGACAACAGACAGACAGACAGACAATAAAAACCAACATGAATTTATGTACATATGGTGAGGTTGCTAAGCAGTGTTTTATTGTATGACTACACCACAACTGTTGATCCTTTTTGTTGATTGGCATCAAGGTTATTTAAATTTGTTATGAGGAAACTTTCCATCAACTTTGTCACCCCATTCTTTTTAGATATACACTCTTGTTTCCCTTGGGTAAATACCAACGAGTGGACTTAGTGGTTCATAGGGTAGGACTTGTTTATGTTTATTTTTAAAAAATTATCAAGTGTTTCCCTGAGGTGGTGATACCATTTGTACAGCCAGAAATATGAGAGAGGTCTGGTTGACCAATATTAAGGGCTTCCAATTTAGCAATTAGGAGTGGGTTTGAAATGACACCATGTTGTGATTTTAATACACATTTTCTTGATGGCTACGAATATTTGGGCATATTGTCATGTGTTTATTTTCCATTCATTTATCATTTCTACGAACTACCTGTTCAAATCTTCTATTTAAATTCTTATCTGTTTTATTTTTTGTTACTGGTTTACATGAGGTCCTTATACATTACAGTTACAGGTTACATTCTGTCAGATGCATTTTTGCATCTTTAAAGGAAGGGCAAAAATTTGACTATTTCCCAAAGCACTGTTGGGAAAAATGCACCCAGACTCATGCCCAAATCCTCTCCCCTAAGCCGGTCATGAGACAGGCCTGCAGCTCACTGTACACAGAGGATGTGTGGGAACTTCTGACCCTCCCATGCCACCTTCCAAGCTGGTTACAGGCATGTGCCACCATGCCCAGCTCACTCAGTTGCTGTTAAGGTTTACTTGTTTTTATTTTGTGTGTATGGGAGTTTTGATTGCATGTATGTCCGTGTACCATGTGTGTGCAGTACCCATGAAGGGTTGGATCCCCTGGAACTAGAGCTAAAGACAGTCGTGAACTGCCATGGGACTCAAACCCAGGTCCTCTGGAAGAGCAGCGAGCACTCTGAAACACTGAGCCGTCTTTCCAGAGGCACCCCCCCCACACACACACACACAGACAGACAGACACACACACACACATACTTGCTCTTGAACACTTAAGACATTTTGAACTCTGGATCTGGCCACCTCCTGGTTTAGAATGTAAGGTAGAACCATATAGTTTAGCGATGAGAAGGGCCAGACTTCATAACTGGAAAGTAATCTTTTTTTGTTTGTTTTTTCGAGACAGGGTTTCTCTGTGTAGCCCTGGCTGTCCTGGACTCACTTTGTAGACCAGGCTGGCCTCGAACTCACAAAGATCCACCTGCCTCTGCCTCCCAAGTGCTGGGATTAAAGGCGTGCGCCACCACCGCCCGGCTGGAAAGTAATCTCTTACTTTTTGGGTATTTAACCATTTTACAGCTGCTTCCTCTGCCCACAGAGCTGAGAGTACAATGAAGGGGACACACTGAGCAATCTGCTCTCCCAAACACAGAATCTCCTTTCTTGGAAGTTTAAAACTCCCAGTGATGTCACTGGAGAAAGGCTTAGCTGGTCTCTGTGGACCTGTGACAAGGGTCACTCTTGAGAAGGTCACTGTGGGGAGGCAGGAACCCCTGGGGATATGTGTCATATGAAAACAGCCACTGGCCAGTGCCCTCTGATTCAGTGATGCAAGCGATTTTGAGTCCAGACCACGGCGCCTCAGCCACAGCTCAGACCTATGGGCGTCTTTGGGAATTCACCGTTGTCTGCCCAGAGCACCAGGGGCAAGAAGTGGTGGTTTCTTGGCCCTGCCTATGTCCTGGGACCAGAGCACTGTCTGTGGAAGATTATCAAGTGGATGAGCTAAGCCAGGCTGCCTTCACTGTCCCCTGAGCTCTGGGGAAAATGAGATGGCCTTTACCCTGAACTTCCAGAGAACAGAGAGCTAAGGCTGCAGCCTGTCTTTGGTAGTTCTGGAGGTTGAATTCCCAGTGTGGAAGGGCTGGATGGAGCGTTTTCACGCTCTGCTACACTCACATGCACAGGCCCACCTGAACGTAGCAGCCCTGCTAGCCTTGCGCAGGCCACAGGCTTGGTTTTCTCATAGACGCCCTGGGAGGAAGCAGGTGGAGAGCCGGCCTGGAAGAAGAGGTCATCAATAGCTAAATTTCAAAAGACCAAGAAACCACCCCAAATAAAATGTTTCTATCAAGACCTCCAATTCCAGGTCTTGATTCTGCCTAAGAGACAGCAATCAAAAGTCGGGCTAAGGAGGGATCTGCTGTGGTTCTCTTGACATCTATTGAAAATTGGCTTGGTGTCTCATTTGGCCTATCTGAAGTCATTGCTCTTTGGCAGAGGCTGTATACAGTGTACAGGGATCAAGCCAGTCCACGTGTGACACATTTCAGCCATGTGTTTACAGTGAAACCTACCCTAAGGACTCCACCTCGAGTGAGGGACCCCTCCCTGACTGTTGCAACGTTGTCCTCCTTCCCCCTCTGTGAGGGTAATGAGGATAAAATTCCCTCTAGGAGGTTCCTCTTCCGAGGCAGCCTGATGGCTTCATGTAATGAACAATGAGTCTGGGGTGAAGCTTGGTGCTAGAGTGCTGGCCTAGCATTCTTCAGAATGGGGTTCAATCCTCTGCAGGCTAGAACATGAGAGAGTGAGGAGTGTCAGGCTCAAATACAGAAATAGTGGGAGAGCATCCGATGCTTACAATGCAGCTGGCTGGGAAGTTCCAAGGCAGTGGGGTCAGTTCCTAACACTGAACAGAGACTGAGCATCTGATCTCTCTCATTCTCAAGTACAAAAAGCAGTGAGTATAGAGAGGCTTTGGGCTGGAGCCCAGTGAAGCCATTTAGCCCAGCTGAGTCTTAGAGAGATGAGCAACAAACACTTCCAACTGTAGTGGTGCCTTCCTGAAGACTTTCTACCTAGCCTGTCCCCCTATCCACGTGTCAGTAGCTTTCTCAGGACCTGCTTTCTGCTTTCCTCTCTTCTTTTAGGGAGGACTGATTGAGGTGTGCAAGCTTGGAAGACATTTGTGTTAAAGATGGGAGCTAGAAAGAGAGACAGGTCAGTTGGGGATGGGAGAGAAAAAGAAAAGCTGGTAACCAGAAGGCCCAGGGGTCCCCTTGCGATGGCCCCTGCAGATTCAGATAGTACATTCATAAGCCCGTGTAGCCAAATGCTACACTGGCGTGCTCTGAATGGAATGGGAGCTGGGGTAAAGGCAGACTTGTCTGAAGTAATTCCAGCATCTTCTCAGAAGGCACCCAGAGCAGTAACTACCACTACCTCAACCAACCTCACTGAAGAGGGAGTGCCAGGAGTGCCCCACCTTCTGCTTTGGGGGTAAGCTTCACGCATGAGCACGCATTCCTAACGTCAGAACTGCCTCCTTGTGTACCAGGTGCTTGGGCCCCAACATAATTGCTGTGCATTTAAAGTGCCCAAATGTGATTATATAACCTTGATTCAATTAATTAACAGGTCTTTCTTGACTCAAGCCTTGCCCAGGAATGAGCCAAATGGTGCTCTGGAAATAATTAGAACAAGACAAACCAGCATCACTGGCTTCCAATGTGAGGGATGGGAGGAATTTATGAGTCATCAGAAGGAGCCAATACTCGAGTCCCAGCTCCCAAGGCCACGATCACTTGCCTCTGAGGCTCATGTGTGGGTGTGCAGCTAAGCATCAGTGGACCCCAGGGCTCCAAGCATCGTTCCCTGTCTCCAGCTGGGCAGGTGGAGTCAAGTTCGTGACAGATAATGCTAGAAGCATACAACTCTGGCTCAGTGTGAAGGGCCATAAAGCTTATGCACTCCAAACTCTCATCCAGCGGAAGACCCTGGCCATTCTCCAACTTCTTGGCACCTGCTTGTGACAGGAAGCCCACTGCTAGGGCCAGATGACTCCAGCTGTGATAGCTCCCCCCCCCCTTTCTCAACTCCAAACCCAATTCCTGTAAGTGCCACTCAAAGACCCCTTATCCTGAGCCTTCCTGTGTCATTGCTTTACTTCCTCATCTCTTGCCGCTCCCTGAAAATTAACTTCGAGACCCCAATACCCTGCCAAGGACTGTCAGGAATCCAAGAGGTGCGTGAAACCCAGTCGTTGCCTCTGCCCACCATCATCATAGCCACAGACCCTTACAGTAGGAAATGACTTTGATGCTGGAGAAAAATTAGGAATAAAAATGAAATCAACATTTGAATCAAAGATCTTGCCATTATAGTGACATATACAAATGTGAGAACCTAATTTTTCCGAGTCTTGTATCAAATTGAAGTAACATGTCTAATTAGTTCATAATGGCATTGTACAACTTTGATAACTTAGAAATGGATCCTGGTGAGGGTCAGTTTGGGGAAGGGAAGCCAGATGCCCAGTGTCTCGACTGGATGTTCAACGCCCAGCAATAAGAACAAATCAGAGTACACAGTACCGCGGCCGTTGTGGTGCTACACCATGAGCAGCTGGGTACTGACCTGTCTCGGTAACTAGGCTGTGGTATACTGGGAGTGAGGACGCGTGTCCCCTCCAACACTGTGCCTGCTCTTCCTCTCTGTGACTCTGGGAGAGGTTAACCTCTCTACCCATCAGCTCTATGGTGTGGAAAGTGCCTCACACACGAGTGGCTGTTACGGTTAAAGTTTGCATGGTGTGGGTTTCCAGTCAAAGCCTACCGGGTAAACTAACACGTAAGAGGCCTTCACTCCGGCTGGCTTCCCCCTGCACTAAGAATCTCAAAGGCACACACATCCTGGGCAGCAACTCCAATCCACAGATCAGGAGGTATTGTACTGAGAAGAATGACTGACTTTGAAAAAAATAAATGGCCAGAGAGACATTAAAAATAACGAACTTGCCGGGCGGTGGTGGCGCACGCCTTTAATCCCAGCACTTGGGAGGCAGAGGCAGGTGGATCTTTGTGAGTTCGAGGCCAGCCTGGTCTATAAAGTGAGTCTAGGACAGCCAGGGCTACACAGAGAAACCTTGTCTCAAAAAACCAAAAAAAAAATAAAAATAAAAACTAATGAACTCAAAGAGGACAAGATGGCCCCAGCACGGCTCAGCAGGCAAAGGCACCTGCTGCCGTGCCTGATGATAGCCTAAGCTCTCTCCCTGGGACCCACGTGGTGGAAGGAGAGAACAAGTCATCTCCTGTTCTACACATGTACACACAGTGGTACCTACCATCCCTCTGTACAGTCAAAATAAAAATAACAAAAGTGTAATAAAACCCTCAAAGTAATGAAGTCTTCTCCAACAGCACAAGTGATCTACCTTACTTTTTTGTTCGTTTGTTTGTTTTGTATTTTGGGGGATAAGATTTCTCTGTATAGCCCTGGTTGTCCTGGAGCTCACTGTGTAGACCAGACTGGCCTCAGACTCACAGATATCCACCTGCCTCTGCCTCCCAAGTGCTGGAATTAAAGGCATGCGTCACTGCCACTCAGCTTACTTTACTTTCAGCAGTAGTTGAATGCATGTGTGAGCTTGGTGTGTAGCTCCTGGGAACACTGGGAAGGTTGTAAGTGAGATGTCTGAGTTCTTCCCAGGGATCAACTTGAAACATTGTGATCTTTCATTTCTTTCCTCCTTTTTCTTTCAAGGTCTGACTTATCCCAAATTGACCTGGAATTCACGATGTAGCCATTCACCATGTATCCTAAGATGACTTTGAACTTCTGGTCCTCCTGCCTCCACATCCCAAGTGTAAAGATTACTAAGATTACAGGCATGAGCCAGAGCTCTCCCAGGGCCTCCTGCATGCTAGGCAAACATTACCCACTGAGCCCCTCTTTACTCATTTCTGTTGTACATATCATCAATCAAGGGTCAGAGGAAAAGCAAGAGAGAAAGACTTGCAGCAGTGTGAGATAAGCTCCCTTTTAACCCTTGAACTGTAAGCAGGCAAGGTCTGGTGAATGCAGGCCTGTTGACCTTGGAGGATAGGAACTCATAATGCAAATTCTGATGACACCTAGAATCACAGCAAGGGGCCTCCATACCAATGCTGGTATTTTATCATAATGGCCACTGTGCACAAGGCATTTTCCACACCATAGAGCTGATGCTCAGAGAAGCTAATCTCTCCCAAAGTCACAGAGAGAAGTGGGGCTCCCACCCTGGGTGGGCTGTGTCCACAGGGAAGATGGAGCTTCCCAGACCAGGCCAGTCTGAGAGGAAGGCTACTGCTGCCCTTGGCATTGTGGGCAGCACAGCCAGTCTTCAGGCTTTGATTTCCTGACACACATCATTGTCAATCGACAATACAGCCTCCATTTATAAATTACTTAGAAACATAAGTCTTGGCATCATGTTCTAATGTCAGAGCCATAAAGAAGCGGTCTGCTGGGAGGACCTGTGGTAGGTGACACCTTCCGCTGGCACCTCTTTCTCTGTCTCCTGCATACTGGGTCTAGGGGACAAAAGACAAACCACAGTGGTCCTGCTACAACTCCAAGCTTCAACTCTGTCCTTGCAGGTGTCTTATAGAGACCTCAGCTTCAAGACATCCAACTCAGGGCTGGCTTAGTCTATTAGTCAAAAGGAAGACCTGTCAGAAACTCTTTCTTATCTGCAAGGAGAGTCACCATGGGAGAAAAGTATCTCCAGGCGGTCTTTCCTCCCAGATTAGACTGTTATGCGGCACCATCGTGTTGGTGGGGGGTTACCCCAGCGTGACAAGAGTGACTCTGCCCTCTAGAAATGAATAGGGCTGGAATGAAATGACTTAAGTAGTTTAGCACCCCGTTCAGAGGAAGCATCGTATAAGACCGTCTGACCCCTACCAGCAGATCCATGGCTCTTCACCCTGCTCCACACCACCTACCTTCCTGCCTTGTCTCTGCACCCGTCTCTCCTCTCCACGCATGTGTCCTCCCTATTGGACCCTGCCCTTTATCCTCAAACACCTTTTGAGACTGTCAAGGCTTCGTTTCCTTTCTGTTGAAAATAGATCTTCCCAGTACTTCCTAGCCACCCACACCCAGCCAAGTTGTCACCTTTTTACTAATTTAAATCATTTATTTAATTCATTATTTGTAATGTATGTTGGGTGAGAGAGTTTATGTGTGCTGTATGTATGTGGTATACCCACATGTGTGTATGAGGGTGCGTGCACTCACAGAGCGTCCTCCTCCATCCCTCTCTCCTTTGCTTCCTTGAGGGTCTCTCTGAACCTTGATATAGGCCAGTGTCCATCAAACCCAGTGACCCTCTTGTCTCTGCCCTCCCATGCACTGAATGTGTCACGAGCATGTGTGCAGCCATACCCTGCTTTTTATGTAGGTGCTGGAGATTTGAACTCAGTTCCTCAGCATGCTTAGCCACTGAGCCACCACCTTAAGCCACCTGTCACTCTTACCACTATTTGTCACATGTCAGACGAAACTAATTGCCTCTCAGCCAAACTCCCAAGGCACTTGTAGGTTGCTGTACGTGGCCCATTGTATTGTATAAGGGCTCTGCGTTCACATGGCCATTTCGTTGGTTGGATGCTGTACCCTTTAAAGGTCCTAGTTCATGTTGCTAGGAAGTGGCATCAGCAGTGATGGTGTTCCTTTTGCTCCAAGAGGGTCCAGGGTAGCTCCCTGGGGCCAGAAATAAGGGACAAGCCGAGCGGCAGGACTTCTCTCACTCCTCCAGTGGGGCTCAGCTCCTGTCCACTACCTCTAGTGGAAAAAGACGATTCCAACAGCAGTGTTTGGATTGTATGTTAGCTTTGAAGGACATCAGTGAGGGGGAAATGGAGTTGCCATTTATGACCTGGGGAACTGAGAAAATTATTTAATTCTCTTTAAGGCAGTGGTTCTCAACCTATGGGTCGAGATCACTTTGGAAATCGAGTGACCCTTTCACAGGAGTTGCTTGAGACTATTGGAAAACACAGATATTTACATTATTACTCATAACAGTAGCAAAATACAGTTATGAACCACAAATAATTTTATGGTTGGGGGTCACAACAACATGAAGAACTACAGTTTAATACATTAAAGGGTCACAGCGTTAGGAAGGCTGAGAATATAGGTAAAAGTATACGTAAATACTGGTCTAAGATAAAATATCCTCATCATACAAATAAAGAAATAATATGTACCTCATGTTGCCATGAAGATCAATAAATACCAATTACTGAATTTATTGGAGATCCAAGGTCTCTACACATGCCACCCTATGGGAAGTGACAGACAGTCAAAATTTGAACCTGTTCAGTAAATGAAAAAGACACTGAAAACTTCCAAAGACTACACAAATACCAGCTTTCACTGTTTATTTAAAGTACATTTAGATATAAGAATATTTGTATTCTTAGGACTAAAACTGGGAAACGATTTCTTTTTCTGGACCCATGTAAGTAGCTGCTTTAGGAAGTACAAAGGTGAAGGGCTGGAAAGGAAAGCCGGTTCATTATCTACCAACAAACTGTGCCCCACCCTCCATAGGTTGAATTGGTTCTGAGAAATGACTATCCAACCAGCCACAGACTAACTGCATTTCCTGGTACCCTTACATGTAGAAAGGGTTATGCAAACTGTCAAATTCATAGGGCCAGAAAGCTGAAGGGTGGTTGGCAGGCCGTGGAAGGGAGAGTGGGGGGTTAGTGTTTAATGGGTACAGTTCTATTTAGAGACAGGAAACAATGCCAGTGCATTTAATGTCCATGAACTATACACCTAAAAATGTTAAGTGGCAAGTGCTATGTACATTTTGCATACACTGAAGAATTAGAAGATACTGTGACTTCCCCACACCTGCCAGTTAGCTGCAGAGAATCTAGGCTGTGGGATGATGGAGACACACCATGGGAGTACCACCTGACAAATTAGCAGAGGAAGACAGCCCTTCGCTGACTATTGATGTTGTACTGTGATCTGAATGGTAAGTAGTCTCCTGACAGTACCTGACATTTGGATTCAGTTTGTTACAGCATCTAGCGACACCTAACACAGCCTAGCTGCTGACTTCACACCAAGGTGACAGGGAAAAACCAGTCCCTAATAAAGAGTGGGGAATAGTTTCAAAGTCTGGGACTGAAGGGACATCTGTGCTGAGGGTTCACCCCCAAGTTCAGTGGTGTGAGTCACCAGCCACTGGCTGTGATCCAGAGTCCAAAGAGTTTGTTTCTAAGGAAACCCAGAGGAGTTTGTCTCTCAAGGGACATAAATTGCACACAGATTTTAAAATGGGGCCAAACTCTGGCAATGTTCATAAGGGACAAACATGCAACTAAAGGTCATGAGAGCTGTATTAAAATAAAGATTGAGGATGATTTTTTAATATAGATTTCCATCAAGAATTTAATGTTGCTAATTAATTAAATCTAATTTACGTGTGTGAATACCTCCCTGTCTTTCACTGTTGTTTAAAGTCTTGACATTCCCCTATGGTGGCCACCGACACTGTGGACCCTCTCTTTAGCTTGCCTTCAGTACTTTGTGACATGCCAACAGGCTCTAAATGCCTTCAGAGATGCCAAATAAAAGGTAGGATGCACGTTCCATCTTTATACCCAGTCTTTCAGACTGTCTCCATTCTCCATCTTCCCACAGGAGGTATCTCTTCTACTCTAGGCTAAGATTTGTCTTTTCTTTCAGTGAGGCCAAGTGGAGACATAAGCACCCCACCTACATCCTGAACCTTATTTAAAGAAAGGTATTTTGGCTTCCCTGGCATTTTCCATGTTCTCTTGTGCAACTTCAGCCTGGGCCTTACACCAAAAACAAACACAATCAGCTGATAAATGTCTGATGCCAGCCTTTGAAATACTGCCACTGCCACTTCCAGGGACCTGGTCCAAAGGCCAATGTTGAGCAGCAGCTCCAGCCTGCTGGGTAAGGCCCAGATAAAGATGGAAGTCCTTAGGAAAGTGGGCCTGGCCCTCATCAAATGGAGGCTGACTCAGAGCTGCCAATCCCAGCCCTCACATGACACATGCTCTTCCTGCCACTCGCTTATCAAGATGACACGCCTGGCTTCCTCCCACCTTTGTGGGATCCCCATTCACTTAGCCATGTATACATTTTCTCGTTCTCTCCAGCACACCAGTGGGTTGTTGGTTGTGGTGGCTTAAGGCCATTCAGAGACCAGCCTCCTCAGTCTCCTCTGTCCCTCTTGCCCTATTTCTGCCACTGAAAACTAGCAAGCCAATCCTGACAGCAGAAGTTGGCAATGCCACAGGAGGTCCAGAAGGGATGATGGTAAGGAGGTGAGGCTCCAGGCTCACCATACATCACACAACAGAACAGAGAGACCATAAGCTCAGGTTCCCTCATTTCAAAGGTTCAGGCCACCAGGACATTTGCACATCCCAGGAGGGGCCGATGGCTGAGAGTCTCAGAAAGTGTCACCTCCAGCTCCTAGAGTCTGCTCCCTCTGGGATCCTTCAGTTTGAATCATTTTTCCATCCTGGATGCAGTGCCCCAGGTCTGCACCCAGATGGGAAACTTGGCCCTTGTGTTGATTTCCACCAAAACTAAACCAAGGCTTTTGTGCAGGTAGCATGTTTGCCAGGACTGCCTAGGCCAAGAGGGTTTCGCACCACTGCAAACTTCCCGTTTAAGTTTGGGGTTTTAAGGATCCTTTGTAAGGTCAGCCCACCTCTGGCGGACTTCCAGTGGCTGGACCATTCCATGCTTCTAAATGAGTTGATGCATCTCTATGCCTCATTCTGAACTCCCTGAGCAAGAATTCATGCTATAAGAGCAGAGTCTGCTGAGGGAATGCATGATATAAAAAAGAGAGGTAGTGGTATGGTTTTTGCTTCACTTGTTAATATTTAATTTGCAGAGACACCCAGCCTTAAGTGGACCTTTATCTTTAGAGTCATGCTGGTGCAGTACACACTTACTAAAACAGACTCCTCAAAATCCAAAGGGCTCAAAGAAATGATAAATGCCATCTAGCTCAGGGATCTTCAAGGTGTCTTCTTTACATAGCCTTTAAGAGGATCTTGAGCCATCCAGAATGCTGTATTGGTGGTTAGGAATGCTCATGTGATGCTGCCCAAAAAGAACAAAACTCAGAAGCAGGTAAGTCAACAGCCTAGCTCTGCCAAGACAGGGTAGGCAAGTCCTTCATATTTCCTGCTTTACAATCAATGTCTGTCGGAGATACTAGGCCAAAAGGCTGAAGATAGATGCTCTAATGTTATATAGAGAAATTGGTAAGTGTCCAGGCAGCCAGTTGTCTGTCATTTCTTAGTTTTTGGAAGCTGCTGACTCTGTACTTCCTGTATATTCAGATATATTTACCCTTCTCAGGTCTCTGATGTGGCTGAAGACTAAATAGTTATAGTCTCACAGTTAAATTTTAAGTTGTTTAGGAATTAAAAGGATGTTCTAGGTCTAAGAAGATGTTTTTAAGTTGGTAATGCAAGTTAGGATGGAAACTGAGTAAGGTATAGAACTTTAAACTCATTGAGATAGATAGTTAATGGAATATTAATATCAGTTGCTAAATATTTTTTTTTGAGACAGGGTTTCTCTATGTAGCCCTGGCTGTCCTGGACTCACTTTGTAGACCAGGCTGGCCTTGAACTCACAGAGATCTGCTTGTCTCTGCCTCCCGAGTGCGAGGATTAAAGGCGTGCACCACCACGCCCGGCCAGTTGCCAAATATGTATGGACTGAACATTGGGAATCTGTTAGACCTTGTAACTTTCATAATTGTTTCCTAACTGTTCTTATTGTTTTGTATTGTATTTATTGTTATAAGAAAAAGAGCCTTTATTGGACTAAAAGGGGGAGCTGTTGGGGAGGAAAGCAGATAGGAGGGTGAGGGGGGAAAAGGGTAGGAAGATCGGACCTGGAGGGGGAGGAGAGGGAGGGGACTGTCATTAAATTGTAACCTGAAGAAATAAATAAATGTTGGGAGGGGAAAGAATGCTCATGTGTTATTTTTTAAAACCTATACACCACCTGTTTGTGTGTTTCTCAGTAAAACTTAAATGTTGTAGTAATTTGATATCCTCCATCATCTTTTTAAAAATTCCCGGATGGGATTCTCTAACAATTAGACATTTTAATTATCCTCTTTTCCTCTTTCACCATCTAATTCCATTCCTCTTCCTCTACAGAACTGGAACCTGATATAATATACATTTTGTACATTTGTCTGCTGGAATAGAGATGTGGATTTGATGTTTGTTTGTTTGTTTGTTTGTTTTCTCCCAGAATAGCAATTCTCAAAGTATTGTCCAAGGGCCTTGTCTTAGTCAAGGTTTCTATTGCTGTGATTAGACACTATGACAAAAACAACTTGGGGGGAAAGGGTTCATTTGGCTACAGCAGCCTCTCAGGAAGCCTTCTGTGGGGGTGCCCTTTGACCCAGTCTCTCTGCTCTGATGTGGTTTTCCACACCTACAGAGATTCCAATCTCACCAGTATCCTAAGATAAAGAGGCTGGTTGGTTCTGGGCGCCAAAGTGAGGGAGTTTCAATTCACAGCAGCTGTGAAGTGCCAGGATCTCTGCTCCCACTCCCTATCGGTGATAGGTTAGCAGGTGGCTGGGTCCCTAAAAAGAGAAAAAGTGCAACTGATGTTAAGTCTTACTTGGATGATGTTAATATTCGATCTTTTTACAGTTAAAAACACATAGCTATTTCTCCTCTTCAATACCACCTGGGTCCTCCCTTGGACCTCCCCTCTTGAGTTCACCTCCCTCCCCATCAATAAGCCGGAGGAGGTGGCTGCACCCTCACATCCTTTACACCTGACATCCCGAAAAGCTCCTAGAGGCTTGTTGGGTCCCTGGCTCTGGTGGACTCAAAAGGAGCTGCCTAGATAAATGGGTTACCAGCCTCTCCTGCAGACAGCAGGGAAGGCCGGGTCCACCTCTCAAACAGGAAGAGGTGGCGCTGATGTCTATCCCATTACTCCGAAGAATGCTCAGACAGAACTATGAATAGTTTATATTCCTTTTCTGAAAACACGTGCATCTGGGAATGACTGAGTTCACAATACTTTGGCTGTGTGCATAACAGCCTGGAAGGATAAAACCTTCCTGGGTTTCCAGAAACATGCTCACTTCAGAGCGAAGCCCTGCCAGGGAAACTTTGGCCAGGATGTCGCTCACACGGTGCCCCATCCTTCACCACAAATTCCCTGCTACAGGAGCTCCAGTTGGCTGGAACTTGCTGTTCTCCCGGGAAGCCAGCCAGGGCTCTCCTATTTCCTGAGAGCTTTTTCTTCTATTTCTAAATGAAGTCGTTCAAAACCGGATGTTCCACAGAGCACGCGGGGACTCCTTGCCTTGGGGCCCCCACCCCAAAATACAGGCCCCTCCCCTGTTCTGGACTATGTGCCTGACTATAATCCAACCCAACTTCCTCTTTGGTGGGCACTGGCCCCAGGTCAGAGGGCAGATGCCAGGAAATTTCACTAGGCAACAGGGCTCCCATAGAGCTTTCAGCCATCTCCTCCTGCAAGGCTCCCTGCCCCTGGCCCTGTTGTCCTGGAATCCTGGGGCAGCTTGGAGCCGTCCATCTAGGAAGTCCTTGCTCAGAGAGTGATTTAAAACAGCTAAAGGGCTGCCCACGCTCTTCTTTCATTTCATGGTTCACTCATTGTTGCTTGTGTCCCCTTTCTGCTCAATAAGGCACCTCCTCTCCAGTAGCCCTTGTAGATGTTGAGGCTTCAGCAACAAACACAACTGGCAAAAAAAGGCCTCCCCCGTGGACCCAACACACTGATGGGTGTCAGGAATTTCAAACAAGGAAGGACTGGGAAATCACCTGAACTAGAAGGAAAAGAAAATCCCGAGGCTGCTTCCTCTAGAAGGAGGCTGCGCTTTGGCCCTGTCACAATCAAGGGGTATCCAGGTTTCAAGGCCCAAATCTAACAACCAAAGGGACAGGAAAAAAAAAAAACAAACCATCCAAGAGCGAAATGGCTAAGGGGAATGGGAACTCAGAAGTGTGGCTTTGGATTTCCCACTGTGGTAGCTGTGTCCAGGGAAGCGTACCCCATCTGCTTGCCTTTCATCTCTGAGGCAGGCAAGCAGGGGTTTCCCTGGGGCTGTGGGAGGCCCTGGGCCTCCAGTTCCTGGTACAGTTGCTCTAGCAGGGGCTGTGACCCCATTCTAACCACATACCAGCCATGAGCACAACAGGAATGACACAAAAGTAAGCTGCCATTTCTTTCCTCAAGAGCTATGGTGAAGCCATGGCTTTGCAACAGCAAATTCCAGCCCCCTGGGGCTCCACCCTATGTGGTGTATCACTGCCTGGTGAACAATTCCTGGACAGTGCTGCCAATGTTTTCTTGTCAGTTTCTCTGCTTCCATCTTATCTGTCTCTTGTATAGGATCCATGCAGGGACATTTTGTTTTTAATTTTTAAGATTTTATTTACCATTATTTGCATTTGTGTGTGTGTGGCACAAGTTTGAAGGTCAGGAAACAACCTTTGAGAGTCAGTTTTCTTCCACAATGGGTTCCAGAGATCAAAGTCAGGTCATTGGGTTTCCACACAAGCGCCTTCACCCACTGAGCCTCTCCCCAGCCACAAATACATTTATTCATGCAACAGATACGGTGTTAGTACAACCGTGCACCAGACCTTGCACAGGATGATGACTTGAGGGTTGTAACGGCAGCAGCAGACAGCGCCTGGCACAGCACAAAGCTGAGAGGAGCTCTCACTGAGGGACCAGAGAGCAAAGAGTTCCTCTGCAGGCCCAGGTGAGGGTCTGCCTGCTTCATTTGGCTTCAGCGTCCCTGCAGGGACTGTTGCACAGTGCTGGGCCCTGCCTTCTCCGGCATCGGAGCTTAGTTCTGAAGAGACAGTAAATGCATTTGAGACGAATAAATAGAACTTTCCAAGGCTGTCAGCCGGGGAGGAACTAGGGAGGTTTCAAGCAGAGCTAGCAGCCTGTGCAAAGACAGTGAAGGGCAAGGTCCAGGAGAGGGCCAGATACTGGTGCCTGCTGGGAGTCCCAGTGTGGAGGTGGGTGGTGTCTAACTGGTGACTAGGCACCAGAGGTACAGAGGGTGCAGAACCAGGAGACTGCCAATGGAAGCTTGGACTTTATCCTGGAGTAAGCATGCAGGAACTATGAATCAGACCTGGGACGCACACACACACGTGTGCATATACACACCTATAAAACAAGCTCAAAATCTGCATTCTTTCTCATTCCACTGGACATAGACTATACTCCTGGGTATTTACTTATTTGAAGTATCTGGAAAATTTCCAGGTGTCTCCCAGCTTCTTAAGGCAGGTCACTCAAACAGCAGCACTGACCACCCAATGCTACCCTCTCAAGCTCCAGTGAGTTCCTGCTTGTGTCCTTGCTGGTTTGTCCTGACTGTCTTATTTTCTCACATCCCCTATCAGCCATGTTCTCTTTGGTCCTCTGGTAACTTTGCCTTAGGGAGGTGACAAGGGTCAGCCCCTTCTAAGGAAAGACTAGCATTCCTTCCCCACCCACCCCTGAAGGGATGAATACCTACTGTTCAGGAGGGGCTGCAACTGGGAGTGGTGAGGATAACAGATTGGAGAACATCCATTCCACTATCAGGGCAGGCATGACCAAGCTTCTGGATTCCCTGGTGGGAGAAGGGTGGAGAGGAAAGGAACGCAAGCTAGCCCTGCCACTTCACCCTGGACTGGAGATGTCCACACAAACCTTTCAAGCCACTCTGCCTCAGAGACAAAGAATTCCATCCCTGTGATTGTCACATCCAGTTCTAGTCTCAGCTCCACCATATGACACAGAGAGAGATTAAAGCCAATGGTGCTTTAGGTGCAGGGCCCTGGAAGGGCTCTAGCAATGGAGCCCTGGCAGTACACATGGCAAATAAGCAACATTAGTCTGCCTGAGCTGCCAAAGGCAAATACCATAAGCAGGATAGCTCAAACAACCCACATGCATTTCTCACAATTCAAGAGACTGGGAAATCCACATGTCAAAGGCTAGAAGATTTGGTTCCTAATAAGGATGCATGGTTAATACTGATTGATGGTCAGCTTGGCAGGGACCAGACTCACTGAAGACACAACCCTCTAGGCATGCCTGTGAAGGGATTTTCTTTTTAAATCCAACTTTTATTTTCAATAGTCCCGAGAAGGGTTATTTGGGCAGGTTAGCTGGCAGAGGGAGACAGATCCTAAATTTGGGTGGTGCCATTTCCCGGGCTGAGGGTCTGGGCTGCGTAAGCGGACAAAGCTAGCTCAGCCCCTGCCAGGTTCCTTGGCAGCTGATGAATGTGGCCAGCGCCTCAGGCTTCTCCCTTCCCCAACACGACGGACTGAACCCTGGAGTCACGAACCAAATGAAACCCTTCTCTGTCTTTAAGTGGCTTTTGTCAGGACAAGTAACTAATACAAAGGACTCTTCCTGCCTCACAGACGAACCATTTTCTCACTGTGCCTTCACACTGTGGAGGGACAGCCTGTCTCTCTCTTCCTCTTCTGATGCCATCATGGGGCCCTGTACTCATGACCTCATCTAATCCCAATCACTCTCCCAAAGAGACCTATTTCCAAATGCCATTAATATTAGGGGTTAGGGCTTGAGTACACGAGTTTAAGAGTAGCCCAATCAATCCATGCCATTATACACACACATTGTAATTCTCCCATGGAAAATGTATGCATATATACTACATGTGTAATATAGACATATATATGTTGAGAGAAAGTTGATGCCATTCTCTTTCCACTTTCTGTCTCGTCATCATGCTTCCCACTCGGCTAAGGCAGTTCTAGAGTGACAATAGGCATTTGGGGGATCTGGTTGAGGAGAAGTTGAATTAAAGACATATTAGATTGGAGTTTGTGGTCACTTTCTTAGCTGGTCAATAGCTCCTAGCCATGCTGGGACAGTAAGGGGATGAGAGGCCACTCTGTCAGCTCCCTCAAGTCCCTGCCCTGCAAACACAGAGGGGATATCACAGACAGAGGGGATCTCACAGAGGACTAGGACATCCAACACTGAAACTAGCCCAGTAGAGGATTAAGATGGATGAAGCCAAAGTGTTTCTATGGAAAAATTCTTCTAGCTCTTACAGCTCAGATATGAAAGAAACCTTTATTAAAAATTCTCTAGGTTTAGCTACAGTCCTCAGAGTGCACAGGGCACTACTAACAATGAGTTGTGAAGCCTTAAGGAGCTTTACTATCAATAGCTCAGAAAAGCACACTTCAGACACATCAGAGGGAGACAACTATTTGTTCTCTTAGAGAACTGAATCAAAGCTGCTGACACATAAGAAAAAAGTGTGTGTAGCCTGAAGCTATAAAGAAAACTGTTAGCAAGGTGATGAACAAGAAAAAATTGATTTAAATATCATTATTTTTCCGGCTTTGTTGTTTATTGTATTCTCCATAAAACATAGTTCCTTGTGGTTTCTCTTGACATTCTAAACATAATTCTTTCTCCCAGTTCTAACTGGAGAGACAGTGAATCATTAAAATCTGCGATCTAAGGTTAGAAATCTGTGGTTTCAGGGACTTCTCCCAGAAAAGCTGGGGCAGAGTGCAGATAAGCCAGATGAGCCCAGTCCATTCAGCCCAGCTTTCTTACCTCTCTATCCCTACCCTGTCCCTCCTCTCAACTCTTCCCCTCCAGTTACAGTGGAGAAGGGAGCACAGGTCATCTCTTTTGCTGACTTCTTGCTGTCCTGCCTCCAAATATACACGCTCTATAGCAGGGGGTCCTGAGTTTGAACCCAGCTTAGGCTACGTTTTGTTAAGGGGAAATACCGGTGAGCTCCAGGAAATGGTCTAGAGTCTGCACAACAGACCCCAGATTCCATGCTGGCACTCCTGGAATTCCTGTGCTTACTGGTCTTCCAGATGAAAGAGACAATCTGGACCTTGTCACATCCAATTTCATGAATGGCCATGGGGAACAACCACAGGGAAAATCAGGGATAGCCAGTGTGACTAATTTTGGCAGAGGACTTTAGCAACTGTCTTGAGCTAACTAACAAGGACACAATCTGTTGGCTCCAGATGTCTGGTGCCTTGTGAGGTTTGGCAAAGCCTGGACATACAGTATTGATTTCCAAAGTGGATGCCATTCGAGGCTTTAACAATCAGGGTCCCTACATCAGCTTAAGTTCGGAGAGGGCAGTTTTCTTTCTCTCTTGGTGAGGTGGGATAGTGTATACGAAACTGTGAATCCCTGAAAGGCTGTGTATATCTGGTGTTTTCATTCATTTTTTTCTGTAAAAACTCATCTAAAAAGTAAGCCAACTGCCATCAGCTGGTGTCCCCCAAAAAGCACGTGAATGTGAACCCGACTAATCTCAGCCCAGGCACTACAGTTCTCTGTTCTTACATGAGCTGAAGGATGGTTACTCATGTTGATGGCTTTGTTAGTAATAATCAAAGTTGCTAAAAACCGCTCTCAGAGGTGTACAGGTGTTCACACATAACTCCACATGGGTTTCCAGGGATGTCCAGGGCTCCTGAGAGAGCCACCCATAGGCCTTCTGTTTCTCTACCCACCCATCCCAGGGGGGCTTGTCACCTTAAATGCATGGCTAATTCCCATTCTCGATCTTTCTTCTTCCCCCATTCTCAGTGTCCTAAATTTTAATCCAAAAGGGGAGCTGAAGTAGGAAAGATGGTACATGGCTATATTCCCAACAAGCTGAGAGGCTGAGACAGGAGGATCCTGAGTTTGATCCCAGCCTGGGCTCCAGAGCAAAACTGTCTAAAAGCAGGAAAGGATCAGAGTCATTTCTAAAGATGAATCTGTGCTCAGTGCCAGGAGGAAAGCCTATCTGTGCCTCTCAACCACCGAGCTTTGGGAAAGGCTTCTCTTCCTTCTCAGGATAAAGATGAAATTAATTGGACCTGATGTTCTGTCTTAGCAGAGAACCAGAATCCACTGGCTCCAAAATCTCAGAGTCTCAGATGGCAAGGACACTCTCGGTGGCTACAAACAAGGAAACAAGTGGCTGGCTACACTGGCGTTTCAAACTAAGCCCATTAAGACAATTGTGAAGACCACATCTCGACTGTCACCATGTCAAGCTTCTACAGCCTCAACAAGTGAAAGCCAGAGTCCTGCCTTTGCACTGGTGACATACAGAGAATTACATCAAGTACTGCCACAAAAGCAAGCAGGTCATCATTTCTACCCAGAGGACCCTACAGTCTAGTCAGGAAAGCAAGATGTGACACATACCACAACAGAGGGATAAACAAAGCTACAGCGTTTCAGGTGTGAGAGATTACATCTGGCTGCAGTAACCCACAAGGGTGGACAGGAGAGCCATGTGAGCCCAGGCTCTGGGCACACAGAGCTACTAGATCTGCCTGTGCTTCTCCAGTTACCCACGAAATAAAGTTGTCTTGCTACTGGAACCCATGATACAATTTGTGTTAGTTTTCTGTCGACACACAACACATTGATATGAATTTGGTGGCTTCAGACCCACACGCGCATTATCTTGTAGTTTCTGACCATCAGGACTCGGGCCGCTGAGTAGCTGAGTTCCTGCTCAGCATCTCACAAAGTTGAACTCCAATGACCACTGGGCTGTACTCTCATCTGGAACGACTCCAAATCCATTCAAGTTATTGACAGAATTTATTGCCTTGCAGCTGTAGAGCTGAGGCTCCTGTTTCCTTGCTAGCTGTTGGAAGAGATAACTGTCAGGAGCTAGACAACACTCGTCTTTTAGCTGTGGGGCCTCCTACAATGGGGGAATTTACTCCTTCAGAGACTGTGGGAGGAGTCTGTCCTCAAGGAGGACCCAAATCCTCTTTTAACGGACTCCCCTTGCAGCTGAAGAGATGGCTCAGCAGTTAAGAGCTCTGTATCTCTTTCAGAGGACCCAAGCTCCAGGGAATCCCACGTTGTCTTCTGGCTTCCATGGGTACCCACATGCATATAGCATACATATTTACATGAATTTTAAAACCAAATCTTTAAAGAACATGACTAATTACATCCTGCCTAACTGACATAATCAGGGTACCTCCCTTCGATTAACCTAGAGTAAATGAGGACCGCAATTATATTATAAAACCCTTCACTTTTCTAGATCATGCACCCTAATCACTCCTCAAAATGCCATCATATTCCCATGTCCCCTCAAAAAGAGGGAATCACAGGGATGTGCACTCTAGGGACATGTAAGTGCCACTGCCTGCCTGCAGCAACAAAAGTAACAGCAAGAAAAAAAAAAAAACAACCGTAAAGACAATGTGAAAATACAAGCCACACTAAAAAGTCCATTTCTTGTACAAATTCAAACTGGCAGACCAATAAGACACCTAGAAAACGATGGTGAATATGGAAAGAAATGAGGTAGATTATATCTTTAAACATGATTACCACAGTACAGGGTATATTCACTATACTCTATTACTCTATGAACATTATCTTACCATCATAAAGCACACCACACACACACACACACACACACACACACACACACCATGTTATTGTCACAATGTAACATTGAACTCCTCACATTCAGTGGTAGAGCCTCTCTTGTAGACTTGGCCGGTGAGTACATCACCAATGAAGGGCACAGAATATATTGGCACAATAGAGGAAAAAACACTATGAAGAGATTAACTCATAAAATGCCATTTTTTTCCATCTTGTCTGTTGAGAACTTCCCTCCCCAGATCCCCCTCCCTGCAACCCTGCCTTCACATACTCACAGAAAAGCCACACAGAGGTGCAACAGTGGACAGGCCCAGCCAACAGCCAGCTTCAAATGCAGCTGTGTGGGCAACAGAGCTTGCTGGCTCCCAGCTGTTGAGTCACCCCTCACCTTCCAGCCAGGCCAGTAACTGCCATGCAGAAGCAGAAATGAGCTGTCCCTTTTTTTTTGTTTTTTTTTGTTTTGTTTTGTTTTGTTTTGTTTTTTGTTTTTTCGAGACAGGGTTTCTCTGTGTAGCCCTGGCTGTCCTGGACTCACTTTGTAGACCAGGCTGGCCTCGAACTCACAAAGATCCACCTGCCTCTGCCTCCCGAGTGCTGGGATTAAAGGCGTGCGCCACCACCACCCGGCTATGAGCTGTCCCTTTTGAGCCCTGATTTATAAACAGAACAAATGGTTGTTATTTCAAGCCATCGGTTTGAGATGGTTAGTTAAACATCTGCATGTGACCGGAACCACTATTGTATGCCGCTGGATTCTGAAAGAAGCTCAGCTCCCTTTCCAAGCAAGAAGGTCAAAGTAGCCAACAGATACAGGGGTTGCTTTCTGACAATCATGTAGCATTCTGGTCCTCCTGTTTTAATCTGGGGCCTTGCCCCCCACAGGGATTAAGAACCCTGACCTACTGTCCAGAAGGAGCCCAACCTACTGTCTAGGGCTAAGCAAAGGAGAAATGAAAGCAAGGAGATGGCCAGAGAGAATGACAGACAAGAGGAGAAGCCAGCTTTAAAACTGGACCCTGACTCCACCCACTTCCAATGTCTATTCTATTTCTCCCACTTAGAGGGAGTCAAGCATCATCCTTTGTAACCTCCTTGCTTCTTAGTTTCTTTGGGTCTGTGAGTTGTAGTATGGTTATCCTGTACTTAATGGTTAATATCCACTTATGAGTTAGTACATACCATGTGTGTTTTCAGGACAGGAACCTACCATAAACTGCCATCTGAGAAGCTTTATCCAGAAGATAATGGAAACAGATACAGAGACCCACAGCCAAACATTAGGCAAAATTCAGGAAGTCTTGTGGAAGAGTTAAGGGAAGATTCAAGGGAGTTGGAGGAGTCAAGGACACCACAAGAAGACCTACATAGCCAATTAATTTGGACAGAGAGAGGCTAATAGAGACTGAACCACCAACCAAAGAACTTGCATGGACTGGTCCTAGGCCCACTACATATACGAAGCTGATGGGCTGCTTGGTTGTCAAGTGGATCCCCTAACAATTGGAGCGGGGACTGTCTCTGACTTGACTCTGTTGCCTCCCTCTGGATTCCATTTTCCTAGCAGAGATGCCTTGTCTTGCCTCAAAGGAAGAGGAGGAGCTTAGTCCTGATGCAATTTGATGTGCCGGAAATGGGTTGGTGTGGGGGGGAATACGGGCAAGTAGGTGAGAAGGTCAGACTGGGAGGAGCAGAGGGAGGGGGGTTGAGATTGGAATGTAAAATAAGTAAATTAGTTTTTAAAAACTGGACCCTGAAATGCAAATGAACATGAAAATGGAGGGGCTGGCAGAGAAGACAGAGATTTGGATAACAGGTGCTCCTAGATGAATGTCCATCCTTGCACAGCTGATGAAAGGGAGCCTGGCTCCACTCTCTCTTGCCCTCTGTGCTGGTTAGTTTCTGTCAACTTGACACAAATCTATACATACCTGGGAAGAGAGAGAACCTCAGTTAAGGAACTCCCTCCAACAGATTGGCCTGTGGGGTTTCCGTGGAGCATTTTCTTGATTTCTAATCGTTGTAGAAGGCCCAGTCTACTGTGGGCACTCCCATCCCTGGACCTAGGCTGTATGAGAAAAGTAGCTGTGTAACCGGAAGAAAGCCAACCAGCAGACAGCGTTCTTCGATGGTGTCTGCCTCAGCCCCTGCCTCCAGGTTCCTGCCTTGGTTTTCTTCAAAGATGGGCTGTAATCTGTAAGTCAAATAAACCCTTCCCTCCCTACTTGGGCTTTGGTGAGTGGGTGGTTTATCACAGCAATAGAAAGCTAACTAAAGCCCCCCCACGGGTTCTGAAAATAGAAACCTGGCTTCTAAATACCAGCTGAACTTCCCAAAGCCATGCCATGCCACGTCCCTGGTCCGCTACAAAGCATGTAATTCCAGCTGTGTGGCTGCATCTCAAGAGGAGCTGTGGTAAAAAAAAAAAAGGCTTCACACATGTGTTCTTGCTTATTTGGCAGGGTCTGGGGAGAGGACTTCTGAAGGATCGGAAATCTGGTATAGATGGGGTGATGTGGGAGGTTGCTCGGAACAGCAAGAACAAATGGTGTGTGGTACACCGTACAGAGTCATGTAACACATTCCATGCACACTGCACACTGCACACTGCACTACGCTTGTGCCAGCAAGAACAGCAGCCTGTGGAAGAGAAGCCCATGTTAGGAAGCCGTACTTGACCAAAATGACTGACGAATCCTAGAATTTCAACATTCTCAGTTATGCAAACCAGTCATTCCATCTTAGAGACAAAGAAGTGGAGGTTCAGTAGGAGTATGTGTTCTCATTGCTAGAGAGGGAGAGCTGCAGTGAGGGGGAGAGGGGCAGGTGGTGAGGGAGAGGAAGGGTTTGTTTCTTTTTCTCATTACTCCTGCATTCAGCCATGGGTCCCCTTTTGCTCTGTGCTCATTACCTATGTTTTAATCAGAACACCGAATCCAGACACACATGAGCCCCTAAGCTTTACTCTCCAGAAACCAACCATTGCCTGGCTCCTCTTCCCACAGTTCCTAGGAATTTTCTGGGAATGCTAACCGATGGGTATCACTGGGAATGGCTGGTTCCAGGAGTACTACTGGTCACTGGCCACTTCTTAACCACCCTGTCCAGACCACAGACATCTTCCCCTACAACCAAGCCATCGCTGTGCACAGTTAGACAGACATGACCCTGCCCACTGAACCAAGACAGCTTTTGAATTCTGGGCCTGGTGAGAGAAATGACTTTGCCTTGTCCTCATTTCCTGGGGATTCAGACAGCCCTCAGCCAGGTTAATCATCTCTGCAGAGATAGATAACTCTGCCTTAGAAAGGGGCCTTCTGAGCCCGGCTCCCCACTGTCACCCTCCACAAGTGCCTCTATATCACCACTATTCCATACCACCCCTGTGACTCCTGGGGCCCAGGACCCTCTGTTGCAGCACCCCTCCCAAAACAGAGACTTAAGGAGTCTGCTTAGACATGGCACTGTTGGGGCTCCTCAAAGTTATGGGGTAGCAGAAAGGGGTCTTAAGGGCAATGAAAGACAGTATGCAATGCAGGTCCTCTGTCTGTACACAGTAGTGTTCCCACCCAACTGGGGAAGGATGGTTCTGGGGTCAACTGGGGCCACCTTAGAAATGTCCCTCAACTCTGTCCTCTCAGGTCTGGGAGACCTTTGAGTTGTCTCCTGAGAGTGTGGAAACATGTAAGGTGGATTTCCTCTGTTGCCACTCTCCTGCCTTTGGAATAGCATAAAATTTGTTGTTCGGTCTGTGACTGTGTGCATGTTAATGCATGTATGGCTGGCTGCAAGTATGCTCACCCATGAGGGTGCATGTAAAGACCAGAGGCTGACCTCAGACTGAGCAGAGGACTGACTCAGGCAGTCCTCAACTGCTTCTCCTCGTAATTTTTTGTTCATTATATTCTGAGTTTTGAGAGGAAGAAAGGGAGTCATGACATTTGAGTCAGGCATGGTAGACAAGCAGCTACACAAATGGTGGGAAGAAGACCTGCAGACAAAAGAGTAAGGCCAGAGTACCAGAAAAGGTATACTCAGGCTCTGGCCAGGGCTATAGAGAAAGAGACACAAGAGAAGAAAGAGGGCAAGTCCTGTCTTAGAAAGCCAGAGCAGATCCAACAAGCTTCATGGCAGTTGGCAGGAACTCTGCTAAAGGATTCTGGGAAGGAAAACTACATTATCTCATTAAAAGGTGTCTCACTGGACCTGGAGCTTGCCATTTCAGCTAGACTGACTGGCCAATGGCTCTCAGAATGACATCTGTGTCCACATCTCGGCAACAGAGCTATAATCATTACCACCCCACCCGGTTTTTCCATGAGTCCTGGGATCCCAACTCAGGGCCTCAGATGTCTGAAGTAAGCACTTTCTTTATCCACGGAACCACCTCAACAGTTGTTCTATCTTTCCCTGTCTGCATTCTATTCCCCCGACCCTTGGTATCCAACAAATGACTCAGATGGCAGGGAAAGAAGCTGTACAAAGATTACGAATTCAAGACCCCTTTTCCTTACACATATTAATCAGCTCTTCGGGCATCCTCACCCTAACCTCAGAGCGACGTGGTACATTCTTCCTAATGATGACCTTAAGACTTGAGGAACGAGAATGTATGGAACCTAAACACAGCCAACTGTGAACTTGAAATCAAGTGATCAAGGAGCTGTCACAGAACAGAGAAGATTCTAGAAGTTTGTTTATCTGCAAAATGCACATACCAGTTAGTTATGTTATGTATATATTATAGTTATAATATCTGCAAAGTGCACATACAACATGCACATGCCTGTTCATTTCATGGAGAATTTTATGCCTTGCACATAATAGATGTTCAGTTATTACTCAAGAAGCATAAAACTATTTTTGCAGGAATCCAAATTCCTCCCAGTACTATCCAAGTTCATGTGAATTACCCCAAAAGCAGTGCTATAATACCTTGAAGTATTTCTCTAGTGGACTGAATTGTCTTTAAATCAAATCATTTATTTTCTATTATTACTTTGTTCTGTTCTCCACTACAAAAGCAGGAATAGTGAGTGCACATTTTCCCTAGGGAAGGTGTCTCTGAATTTCAACAAAGCTAAGACCTCACGACTGACTACATAAGATATGCCTACTATAAACACTTACATGAGCACTTGGTGTAAATGTAAGCCTTAATTTCACAGGGATAAATGTCCAGGTTATATGATAGCTGCATTTAGTAGTTTAAGAAATTGCCAAATTGCTTTCCAGAGGGACGGCACCACCTGATACTCCCACCAGCAACATGTAAGGGATACCGTTTCCCACATTCCTGCCTGTATTTTATTCTAGCCATTCTTGTAAATGAGCATTAATATAGTGTGGTTTTAAATTACAATTCCCTAATGACTAATGATGGACAACGTCTTTTCAGTTCCTTGTTTGCAATTTGGGAATTTTTTTTTTTTTTTTGGTAAAATATCCTTTTATGTCTTTGGCCCGTTTTATAAATGGAGCTTGATAAATCTTCCTACATTCAAGAAGGATCTACAATAGCATCTGTGCTCACCTAGTCCTTTGTCACATACGGGCCTGTAAATATTCTCTCTAGTTTCATAATTTATCTTTTGTTCCTTTTAGCAAGGACCTTTTAGACCAAATTAAATTTTGCTTGTCTAATTGAACAATTTTTGCTTTTATGGACTGTATTGTTGTCAAATCTAAGCATTCTCTGCCAAACCCTAGATGCAAACATTTTCCTCCTGTTTCTTTGTGTGTATGTGTTTGTGTCTGGGTTATGTGCATGTATAATGCATATATAGACACCAGAGGACAACCCCCATGTTCTTTCCCAGGAACATCACTATCCATTTCCTTTGAGACAAGGTCTCCCATTGGCTTAATAAGCCAGGCAGGCTAGCCAGTGAGCCCCAGGGGTTGGTCTGCCTGCCTCCATCTCCCGAGAGATGGAGATGATGCAAATGCTCCACCCATGGTACCCAGCTTTTAAATGTGGGTTCTGAGGATTATGCTTGCAGGGAAAGCACCTAATGGACCAAGCAATCTCCCCAGTGACCTCTTATGTTTCTTTCAAAACATTTAATAGTTTTACAATTTACATGCATGCCTATGATCCATCTTGACTTAATCATTTTATAATATATGCAACTTGGGCCAGGGAGATGACCCTCTCGCTCAAGGCGCTTACTGGATAAGCCTGACAACCTGAGTTTGATTCCCAGAATCCACATATAGGTGGAAGGAGAGAGTTCATGCCACACAGTTGTCATCAGACCTGTGAGACAGGCATACTGTGGCACAAACACCCCCAACGCACACACATATCTCACACACATGAATGCACACACACACACACACACACACACACACACACACACACACACACACAAATTCATGAACACAACCTGCTCACTGTGCTGAGCATCCTTGCATATGTATGATTTCAGGGCTGATCGCTTGGCATTCGTTAACCAAGTAGGCAGCTTGTTCTTGAAGAGGACTCCTTCCGCACCCCCACCCTCCCCGGCATTCCTTAGTTGCCTACAGTTCTGTGTCTAGGGTGGGGCCCCACGCGATTTCCCCCTTCCGTGTTAGCACGTCTGTTGGGGTTGTGCTTGCCAGAACTTGTTTACGTAGCCATGTTGTTGTGGGACCAGGGGTGTAGCTTCACTTCTAGGAGACAAAATCTCACAGCAGCTTTCCTGGTCACCTGACTCTTGCAATCTTTTTCCTACTTAATAAATTATTTCCCAAAATTGCTTTCTTCTTCAGAATTGTTTGATCTACTTGAGTTCCTTTTCCCTCTGATACAAACTTAAATATTCTATTCTATGACCACGTCTATTATGGCCACAGAGCTTCCTTCTGAGTCCTTAGTAGAAGCTGGGTGGAGGCCTGTGTTGTTCAGGCAGTTCTTTTCTCATCACTGTGACATTAACCTGACAAAGCAACTTAAGCGAGAGTTTATTTCGGCTCTCGGCTCCAGACACAGACTGCCTAACGAGGCAGACAAAAGAAATACTAACAGTAAATAACCAGGCCAGACTGTGGGGTGCAGTCCATCTCAGGGGGCAGCAGAAGTGTGAGGCAGCTGCCTGCACCGCGTCTGAAGTCTGGAAGCAGGCAGGTGAATGCTAAAGCCTTTTCCCTTTTATTCACTCCAGAACCCCAGCCCTCCCTGCTCACTTAAACCTTTCTGGAAGCGCCGTTATAGTCTTGAATCAAGTGAGACCAGTTCCAGCCAGGCACAGTGGTGCACACCTGTAATCCTGGCACTTTCAATATCAATGTTCCGAAACAGTACTTGACTACAGTGGCTAAAACAAGTGGCTGATTTCCCCTGAATAAGAAGTCTAAAGGCAGGGGGGTTGTGGCTTGGTGGTAGAGAGTCTGCCTACCATGCTCAAAGTCTGGTGTTCAATCCCTACCACTGGAAAATAAACAAAAAGTCCGGAGGTGGGCAACAGGACCACCCATCCATGGGCCCTGTTGCCACCCAGGGCCAAATTCCAACCTACTGCTCTCCCTTGTTAGCACACATCTACCCTTGCTATGGCCGAATCCCAGTGAGAAAACAAAGAAGAGAGAGAAGTAAGTCACAGGCCAACTTTTTATGGGGTAAACTGGCTCTCCCCCAAACCTCATCAATTATACCTCCATGCAAATCTTATAGAGCTGTCCTGGAAAACAGGAAGTCTGGATAATAAATTGCCACTTACACCCAACTAGGTACTATTTATAATGAAAGGAAAAATTCAATCCAGTATAGTGGTGCATGCTTAGAATCCCAACACTGGGGAAGCTGATCACGGGTTCCAGGCTAGCCTAAAGTACTGTGACACTTTGCCTTCTTCAAAACTAAAATAAATAAATAATAGAAAGGGGGTTTCAAGATGGTGTAATCCACTGGAGACAATGTCAGAATGGAAGCATCAGATAACCTAAATCAACAAGCAGAGGACAAATATTTACTGTTCAAACGTAATCCCACCTGAAGCTTCCAAACAGGTATCTAAACAAAAGGCTGCACTCTGTCTTTAGAAGCTTCCTGTGAATATAGCATTTAGGGAATTGCTTGCCCAGAGATTACCCAGAAGTCCTGGATCGTCTAGTTATGAAGCATTGAAAGCCAAGTTTCAGCAGATACAATACAAAGCACATGATGTTCTAAAAACGGTCCTAGTCATTAGAGCTTACTTGAATGAGCTAGAAAAACTGCTCTGCTCACTGGAGACAGAAAGACTGGTGGGCACCTGAGTGATGAGCTTTGCCTACAATTTAGCGAGCTCCACTCCTTCAAAGACTTAGACACAGCCTGACAAGGAGAAGGGCTGTCAACTTCCACTCGCTGTTCAAGTCACCAGAGTTTGGTGGTGGTAGAAACTGTCGCAAAAGAACCCAGCATTTCCTGGGTACGAAATAGCTTGAGCTTCCTTCCAAACCTGGGCATGCGCCAAGACATAAAGTGCCCAACAAGGCAGACAAAAGAAATATGAACAGCAATTAGTCAGGTCGGTGCAAAAGGACAACTCATTCCTAATGCAAAGGTCCAGTGGAAATAGTCATTAAAGATACCATCATTTGGTCCTTCTCCAGAGGGTGTTCTCATGGAGTCCTGCCAGCCTTTCAGCAGCTTTACGGTAGTGTGGTGCAACAGCAAAGCTGAGAGCTTAGGGCTGGCGTCCCCTTCCCTGTGACTCAGGAGGGGAGCTCTTTTAAATCACACCTGCTAATCTTGCTAAATCTTAAGTGTCAATTGGTTTTATGGGTCCACTGCTTTTCCTTCCAGCCCTCTTTGACCTTACTGTCTTTGTGTGGCTTGAATGTCATCTCATGAGAGTTGCACAGTTAATTCTAGAACAACACCAGGCTGAAGAATATGCATGTGACCTTCACCATTGAGAAAAAGGCACAGAATGAAGAATGATGTTGCCCATCGAAGAAGACTTAAGATAGATAGTGGGCATTTAAGATATATACTGAATTTTGGTCACCTGGTCACTACATTTTTGTCTGTTTTCAGAAGGGGGAAATAACTTTGTTCTAAAGTCATTTTAGCTGAGTGAAAATGCATCATGCATGAGAATAGAAGATGTATATAGTTGGTCTAGTCATGCTGCATAGAAATTAGCCATATCTAAAAAACTGTTAGATGTACATACCTTATGATCCAACGATTTCATTAATCTAAATTCTTTGATTTTTTTCACAGGCCATTCTCTCTCTCTTTCTCTCTCTCTCTCTGTTGTAATCTACAATTCACCTTTTTTTTTCTTTTTTTTTTTTTTACAATTCACTTTTTAATACTGAATCCAGCTCTTGGGAGAGTCACATGTCCTGGAAACAGGGTCGGCTGCTAAATGCAGTGTCCAAGGATTAAATATGAACACTTCAGGGCTGGAGAGACAGTTAAGAGAACCTATTGCTCTTGCAGAGGACCCGGGTTCAATTCCCAATGCCCACATAAAGCAGTTCACAACTGCCTGTAACTCCTGGGGGATCTGAGGCCCTGGCCCTCTGAGGGCACCTGCACACACATGGTGCACAGAAATGCACTTAGGTGCATACATACACACAAATAAAAATAATAAAAACATCTTTTTTAAAATATATGATCAGGAGAAAGTGGGGCATTTGGCTTCAAGTCATAATGTTCGAGGTGCTGGCCAGTGTCTTAGTTACTTTTCTATTGCTTTGATAAAGCACCATGACCAAGGTTTACAGCATCTAAGGGTCAGAGTTCATGGTGGCAGATTGAAGGAACAACTGAGTGCTCACATCTTGATCCAGAACCACAAGGCTGAGACAAAGCACTGGGAATCACAGGGGAGTTTTTAGAAACTTCAAAGCCCACCCCAGTGACAAACCTCCTTCAACAGGTCATTTCTCCAAACAGTCCCCAAACAGTTCTACCAACTGGGGACCAGTATTCAACTATGGACCCATGGGAGCCATTCTCATTCAAACCACCACAGGCAGGGAAGAGTGAGTTGATAATGCTTGATACTGAGAAAGGCAAAAAGACTTTCATTCAGAAGTATGCCCAGTGCCACACTGAAGAAGAGGGAGACAAGTATGAGACTGGATCAAATCTCTATGGTCTGGGCAGAAGAGCAATCAAGACCCCAGAGTCTCTTACACAGGTGTCAACAAGAACAAAGGTATCACCTGGGTAGAGAACATCCTGATGGAGTATTTGGGGAACCCCAGAAAGTACATACCTGGAACAGAAATGGTCTTCACCAGGATTAAAAAGAAGGGAGAAAAGGCAGACCTGATAGTTTATCTTTAAAAGGCTACTAACAAGTAACAGCCTTACTCATTAAAAAAACAAATGTCTCGTGGCTTTTAATGTGTACCATAATTTAATTGTATACATCAGAGTTCAGAAAATGAAGGGCTAACATTTTTTGTTGTACAGTACTGCTTAAGTAAAATTAGCTTATAGTAAAGTGGATATGATCTTTTTTTAAAAATAGCAACTGTAATTCTGTAAACACCATCACTACTTTCCCAATCCCAAAACAGGATTGGACTTACTTAGTAACATTCAACTTTCCACAAAGATAGGGAGTGTTACCTCAAAACCTACTGAAAGATTTGATAGTTACATTAATATAACTGGACATATGTGTGTGTGTTTAAACCCTGGGTAAATCCCCTCACTGCTGCAGAACCAAGCAGAAGAATCACCTGTGCTTCCATTGTGTTCACTGGTCCCTTACAGGTGATGGTTACAGATAAGAAAGGAACTCTCTATCCCAGCAGTCCTCAACCTGTGGGTTGCAACCCCCTTGGGGGTCAAATGACCCTTTTACAGAGGTTGTATATCATATCAGATATCATGCATATCAGATATTTACACTATGATTCATACCAGTAGCAAAAGTTTTACTGTTACAAAGTAGCAACAAAAATAATTTTATGATTGGGAGTCACCACATGAGGAACTGTATTAAAGGGTCGCAGCCTTAGAAAGGGTGAGAACCACTGGTATACGCTGTGCTTGACAATGCCCATTTAATTAAAATTCCCTGTACCAAAAAATGCTGCCTTTTACAACTGTAGGTCACTTTAGTATGGTTTATGTCTGACATAAAATAAAGAGTATTTACTACTTCTGTCGCGTCCCCCTCGACCAGCAAGGATGACGCAACTCACAAAAGCTCTTCTCCAGCAGTTTATTCAGGTCCCTTGAAAACAGTCTTCTGAATTCCGAATGCCCGGGCAGACCCAACCCACAGGCTAAATACTAAAATGAACAGCCAGTCAAGTAAAGCCACGTGGTGCTATCTTAGAGGCCTATGTATGCGGAAGCAAGCCAGATCAGCGGTCTTTGCCAAATATGAACTTATTATCATAGAGAGCGCTCACCGTCGGGCTGGTGGAAGGCGGAGACCAGCGCCATCTTTAGGGCGCAGCACATCGCAGCTCTCTACAGTTCCCCCTTTTTTATTTTTTCTAAAGTAGATAAAAGTCCCTGGAAAGGCTTCGTAATCCCCCTATCTGGGGATCTCACGGTGGGCCTGAGCCTGTAGGAGGGCGGTGCTCAAACTCTTACCCGTCTCTGGGTCAGCCTCCTGACTCGGGACTGCCCTGTCTTAGGTGGCCGAGACTTACCCGTCAACTCCGTCACTGACTTGCCAGACCCTAATATCCGTGGAACGAATACCTCAGTGGGCAGGGACTATGCTTAGTGAAGATTTACTTCACGGCAGCGAGCCATGCCTGAGGGGACTGGCCCGCCTCAATGGCAACAAGGGCTTGTATAATCATGGCTACATTACGCTTTTGTGTAGCTCTCATTTTGTAGATGCACCATAGGCAAACCAGAGAGACTAGTATCATTAGTATCGCCAAAGAGCCTACGCCCGCCCACTCCTTAAGATGATCCATAGCCGTCTGTATCCAGGAAGTCAAACCAGTAGCCAGGCTCAGATCCACCAGAGTGGAGTTGATGTGTACGATTGTCGCTCTCAGCTCTCTCATCAAATTTTCAAATTCAGCCGACCAATCCTGTAAGAGGAACTTTGACAATTGTCTAGACAAATTAGCAGCCTTTGTAAAATTTTGATACTGTACGGAAGTAACACACAAACCTTGCAATTTCCACTCACACCCCAATTGTGCTAATTGCCAAAGAGAATCAATCTGTTCTTGTATTAAATCTATGCGTTGATTAACTATCATAAGGCCTCCTTTGAGATGAGAATTCATAGAGGTCTGAGTATCCAATGCCTGTGCTACAGTGGCTGAGATGTTATTCAGGGCATTGGCAGTCTGTATAGAACTAGACAAGGCAATAGCTGAGGCAGTAGCTCCCACAGCAGCAACAGTGATAGCAGTAACAATAGCTGCAGTGATGCCAAAATCTCTTTTAAATCTGAATAGCATCATGGTATTAGGGGCCTCTACAGGAACTGGTACATATCGAGGCATTCTAGTCACCACAGCCACAGGAAAGGCTGTGGCATTCCAGCATAGGGCATAAAAAAATGTGCCCGGAGTGCATACTAACTTTTCTTCACCCAAGGATGCACTCCCATTACTTACGATCCACAGAAAAGGAGGCCAGAGACATACTGGCGAAGCTGAAAAGTTCTTGTTGCGGTAAGAATGAAACAAAGAATTCCAAGTACCAGAGCCACTACCGCTAGAGAAATCCAATCTGGTAGCAGACCCTAGGGAAAAATTACCTCTTTGATAAATTCCTCCTCCAAGCATAATGACAGGTCCCAAGTCCATGCAACTTCCATTTACTCCACACAAAAGCCACAAATCAAAAGGATTGGTGGCAGTCTGCTGAGGATCCCTAGTAGATATATCAAGCATTCCTGTACAAGACTTATTCACTACATTACTAATCATGGGGCTAAAGGAAAAATAATCTTGTTGAACCCAAACTGCTCTGCGCTCCTGACATACTCACTGCTACTATCACCAGGATCCTTAGGAAGGTCTTCATGACGAATCTTCCTCACAAGGCGTTCAGGCACCCACACTGGATCTTGTTGATCCTGAGGAAAAACACAAACAGACCCTCTCGCCCATGTTAGCACGGGGTCAGGCCCCCGCCAAGAGCCTGTCAGAATGTCCTTCTACTTCACCATGCTTTTAGGTGAACCATGGGAATCCTGATGTCTGTCCGCTGCTGAGCGGCCTTGAGCATCCAAATTGAAAAAATTTAAAGTAAATAAGGCTAAAGATATTCTCTCCTTGGGGGTACGGCCTTGGCCTATTCCCCCTTTTTGTTTTTGCAAGCATTCTTTCAAGGTGCGATGAGCACGCTCCACAATTCCTTGTCCTTGAGGATTGTATGGTAATCCGTGATTAAGCTGTACCTCCATCTGATTACAGAAGGAGACAAAGGACTGAGCCGTATAGGCTGGTCCATTGTCCGTTTTCAGCTGCTGTGGTTTTCCCCATGCAGCCCAGACTTCTAAGCAATGTCCTATGACATTGCGAGCCTTTTCTCCACTCATAGGTGTAGCATGTATGATACCTGAGCAGGTATCCACAGATACATGAATATATTTTAAGGTTCCAAATTCTGAAATGTGGGTAACGTCCATTTGCCAGATTTTGAGTGGCATCAACCCTCTAGGGTTCACTCCCACACTGGGAGGATGATGATGAATCACACACTGAGGACAGTCCAAAACTACTTGTCTAGCATCTGCTCTAGACAAATGGAATTTCTGCTGTAGAGTTTTTGCATTTACATGAAATAATTGGTGAAACTGTCTGGCTTGATCCAGGAATGAGCTCCAAAAAATGCATTCCATCCTGGTCCATTGATCAACTTTATCATTACCCTCACTTAATGGTCCAGGTAATCCTGTATGTGCTCTGATATGTTGAATATAAAAACACCTTTTTCTCTGCCAGATTAAAACTTGTAACTCTTGTAATAAGGCACATACAGTACTACTATTCTTAATAGGACCTGCCAATTCTAATACTTTCACTGCATTGACCACATAGACTGAATCTGAAATCAAGTTGAATGCAAATTGACATCTTTTAAACACCTCAATTACTATTTTCAACTCTACTGTTTGGGGGGAGCCCGGTTGAAATTGACATAACACGGGCTCTTGTCTTTCTATCAAATAGGCTCCACAGCCTGTCTTTGAGCCATCAGTAAACACATTTGGTGATCCTTGAAGTGGTACTGCTGAAGTAACCTTAGGGAATATCACCGGGTGCTCCTTAAAAAATAATAACAATGGATGTTTAGGATAATGGTTATCAATCACTCCTTCAAAGCTACATTGCAATATTGCCCAGTCATCTACAGTGCCACACAAAATCTTAATTTGATAACTGGAATAGGGCACTATTATACTGGCAGGAGCAACTCCAAAAGACTGCAAGCATTGTTGGATACCATTCAAGGCTAAAGCAGCAAGTGCAGTGGGATAATGTTCTATTCTGTTCTTACTTATGTCCACATCCCCGGGCAGAAAGATCTCCCTACTTTCAGGGACTGAACTGGCTGATCTATCTGAGTGGCTTCTGGATATGGGGGAGGAGTTGAAGGCGCCATGGCAACGGCTTTACCAGCCGCCGCCAGCGTGGCTGAAGGCGCTGTAACAACAGCTCCACCCACTCCGACTGCCGCCAACGTGTCAGGTGCTATAGCAACGGCTCCACCCACACTGACTGCCGCCGACCTGTCCTTTTCTTTTACCCTTTTCTTTTCCTTTTTTCTAATAACAGTCCTCTCTAACTGTTCTAGTAGAGCGTGTAGCTCTCCTTCAGAATCCGTGCTCTCTGAGTCCTCAAGATCTCTAAAATCTCTAAAATCTTTAAGATCGGGATAGAGAGGAACTTTCTTTTTGCCTCCCTTTTCACTGTCTGCCTGCTCAAATCTTTCGCCTTTGTTACTTTCCTTTTCACTGTCTACTTGCTCAGATCTTTCCCCTCCATCCTGAAAGACAGGATAGTACAGCTCATGTCTCACTTCCCTCCAGACATTTGGACACAATGACCGCCCACTAGGATCACTCAGAGGGGAAGTCTCATTATATGAAGGCGGGGCCAGCACAGGCGGCCCTGGACCTGAGGGCTCTATCCGGGTGCAGTCAGAACTCTTCCTCAAAGATGACTTCTCCATTTTCTTTGTTAACCTTTTAAGTTCCTCTTTAGACTCTGAGCTATCCTCTTCCAAAGTATCTTTCCCAGATTTGACCAAGCGCTCCTCTTTTAACTGTTCTAATGCCTTTTGTCCTTTTTCCATTGCCTTGCAATATCTCTGATCTCCTAAACAACTCCGAACAAGTCTCCAAATAGGCCGTGCTCCTCCCTGCAATGTACTTTGCTCCCAGGCAAAATCCAAGTCCCTGCCTAATTTGTCCCAGCAGGATACCGTAAGATTCCCGGACACCGCAAACCACGGAGCCACAGAATCACATTCATTCAAAAATCTTTCTAGGGTAGACTTCTTAATCTTCAAATTCCTAGCTAAAAGTAGCTCCTGAAGAGCCAGAAAAATTGGGTGTGACTCAGACAATCCCATGTTTAAAAATTTACTTTCGGTTCGCTGCTTCCCCGCGAAACTTTACCTTTCGTTTGCTATCTCTGCGAATCTTTACCGTATGTTTGCTATTATCTGCGAATCTTTACTTTGTGTTCACTATCTCCGCGAATCTTTACCATATGTTCGCTATTATCCGCGAATCTTTACTTTGTGTTCGCTATCTCCATGAAACTTTATTGTCCTGATTTATCCCAGGAACTTACCAATGTGTTGCCCCTGACTGCAGGAGTTCTGAGTCTTTTCTGGGTCCCCGTACGGGCCACCACTTGTCGCGTCCCCCTCGACCAGCAAGGATGACGCAACTCACAAAAGCTCTTCTCCAGCAGTTTATTCAGGTCCCTTGAAAACAGTCTTCTGAATTCCGAATGCCCGGGCAGACCCAACCCACAGGCTAAATACTAAAATGAACAGCCAGTCAAGTAAAGCCAAGTGGTTCTATCTTAGAGGCCTACGTATGCGGAAGCAAGCCAGATCAGCGGTCTTTGCCAAATATGAACTTATTATCATAGAGAGCGCTCACTGTCGGGCTGGTGGAAGGCGGAGACCAGCGCCATCTTTAGGGCACGGCACATCACAGCTCTCTACATACTTCTTACATTTTTTAATTTACCTATAAGTCCAGATGCTTTTACAAATTAGCATGGTAGATCAACAAGTTAGACCTTACTTTTTAATTTATTATCTAATTCATAAGTTATAACTCAGAATTGTTCTTAAACACCCACTCAGAAGCACGATACTGGAACTATTGTATGTGTTTGATTGATAGTGGTGGTTTTTGTTAATTCTCTGGATAAAAATATTAAGATAACGCCGGGCGGTGGTGGCGCACGCCTTTAATCCCAGCACTTGGGAGGCAGAGGCAGGTGGATCTTTGCGAGTTCGAGGCCAGCCTGGTCTACAAAGTGAGTCCAGCACAGCCAGTGCTACACAGAAAACCTTGTCTCGAAAAACCAAAAAAAAAAAAATTAAGATAAATGAGATAATTTGTAAATTATCAACATTAAGAATATAATGTATATACTATACATATATACACACATATAAATATATATTTATATGAACAGGGCCATAGAAATGGTTCAGCAGTTAAGAGCACGTGTTGCTCTTCCAGAGACCTGGATTTAGTTCCTACCATTCACATGGCAGCTAACAATCCTCTGCAACTCCAGTTTCAGAGGATCTAATTCCCATTTCTAGCCTCTCTGGGCACTGTACACATGCAGTATATGGACATACATACAGGCAGAACAACCATATACACATTATATATGTGTGTATATATAATTTTAGAATATATATTTATATATATTTGAAGTGTGTGTGTGCAGATATACCCATCCCTTTCTGTGTTCTAGAACAAAGCTTATGTGATCCACAAGCCAGGTCTAGCTGGGTCCTGACTATATGAAGGTAATTCAGAACCTAAAGTCAGCAAGAGGGGATAGGAACCCAAGCTCTCCTCTCCTCCACCAGAGCTGCTATAATACATGACATGCCACCTCCTGACAGCACCCCTATTCTACTCCAGGTAGAGGATGAGCATCGAAGAATCTCCAATTGGAGATGGTTGAATTAGTGGCAAGCCTGTTACTTGGCAAGAAAAATCCCTTGCTTCAACCATAGACAGAATGCTGTCCAAACAGGACAAAACTTGGAAGCAGATAAGTCAACAGCCTACCTCTGCCAAGACAGGGTAGGCAAGTCCTTCATAATTCCTGCCCTACAATCAATGTCTGTCAGAGAAACAGGGCCAAACGGCTGAAGATTGATGCTATAATGTATGGAGAGAAAATGGGAACTTTCCAGGTAGCCAGTTGTATGTCATTTCTTAGTTTTGCAAGCTGCTGGCCCTGCACTTTCTATATAATCAGATATATTTATCCCTCTCGGGCCTCTGAGGTGGTTGAAGACTAGATAGCTAGAGTCTCATAGTTAAATTTTGAGCTGTTTAGGAATCAAGAAGGTGTTCTGGATCTAAGAAGATGTTTTTAGAAGTGTGATGCAAGTTAGGATGGAAGCTGAGTTGGATATAGAACTTTAAACTCATGGAGATGGTTGGATAATAGAATGTTGAAGTCAGGTGCCAAATTCGTATGGACTGGACATTGGGAATGTATGCTAAGCATTATAATTCTCGTAACTGTGGTAATTGTTTTGTATTGTATTTGTTGTTATAAGAGAAAGAGCCATTTGTTGGACTGAAAGGGGGAGCTGTTGGGGGGGGGAAGATCTACCTTAAACTTAAAAAAAAAAAAAGGAAGTGGATGGGGGGTTAAGAGGGAAAAGGGTGAGAGGGTGAGACCTGAGGGGGAAGTAGGGAGGGGATTATAATTGAGATGTAACTTGAAGAAATTTTTAAAAAATGACATGCCTATGTCCACTTTCATAAATTCTGTCAGGTTTGGGGAAACACTCTTCAGTAAAATGGGCTGGAACTCAGAACTGTGATAATTTTCTCGGATGGCTAATCTTGGTTATGAAATGGACACACTTAGAAACTGCCTGCATTAGACTGGCCTGTGGGCACTTTCTTCAGGCTGATTGATGCGGAGGGCTCAGCTCACTGTCGGTGGTGTCACCCTGCAGCAGTTGGGTCTGGGCTGATAAGAAAGGTGGCAGAGTTAGCCAGGGGAAGCAAGCCAGTAAGCAGTGTTCCTCCATGGTCTCTGCTTCAGTTCCTGCCCCAGGTTCCTTTCTTTGGTGCCTTCCTTGGCTTCCCTCGATGATAAACAATAATCAGGAAGTCAACAACAAACAAACAAAAAAACCCTTTCCTCCAACTAAGTTGCTTTTTGTCATGGTGTTTATCACAGCAACAGACACCAGATTAGGACAGTCCCATCCTAAATACAAACTGTGTGACCTAAGAAAACGGCAAACCTGAAACCAGGCCGCTTCTCAAGCAGGTGCTACTAGAAACACACTACACAATGTGTTTCTTCACATTCTGCTCTCAGCTCCCTGTAACAATGAGATTGATGGTTACTCTAAGCAAGAACTATGTTGGCTTCATGAGTCTTCTGCAATTGTCACAGATTATTTTTCACACACATCTGTGCTCCATTTACTTTGTAAATTATATAGAGTAGACCTGTGCTGTAAGGGAGTTTCTAAATTGGTTTATATGTCATGAAAATGAGCAAATAGATAAAGTATTTCAGAATGTCCACAAGGGAATGTGAGAGGATGTCACAAGGGGATTAGTTAACACCAGGGTCAACAATGATGATGTGGTCAGTTCAATGGGAAGAATGACCCTCATTCAGGTGCCAGAGTAGAATCCTTTAGTCCCCTAGCTGAGAGGACACATTTGGTCTACTTACACCTTGCTGCTAAACTTTATCCCTGCTCCCAATTTTGGCAAAGCGTTCTTAATACCAAGATTTTGTTCTAGCCTTAGGGGCCATGTTTTATGTACAAATAAAAATATCAAGAGATTAAAACAGAATTTCTTCATTGGACTCAGAGGGCATTTCATCAAACTCCAGAAAAAGAATGTGAAACCAGTTAATCCCACTGGAGTTAAAGGCTTAAGGATAACAACTTGTATTACATGAATTATTCTACACAAAAGTAAACTGTAAATTACAGGGAATGTGTTCTCTGTATCGTCCAGTACCACTTGCTATGCATGTCGTCTTGCCTAAGCCCAGTGTATAGAGTAAGAAGTCCTATTCCTCAGTACAAGAAATGTGGATTTATAGTTCAAAAAGCACCAGTGGAAACATGCTCTTTTGACTGATTTCCTCTCTTCAGTCCAAATCCACCCATCTCCATTTGAGGAGCTACCTATACACCACCTTTCTTCTGAAATCCAGCCCTCAGGATCCTTCCCAGTATCTACTGTCTTCACTTTCTCCTCCTTTTTCTCCTCTCCACATCTCTCTTCTTTTAAGACAAAGTTTCACTATAGCCCAATTCTATATCCTCCTGCCTTAGTCTTCCAAATTCCAGGGTTACAATGGGCACGGCCACACAACTCTAAAGAGTGCTCAGACCCACCCACCCCCAGCACCTGCTAACCACCCTCTTCCTTCCCTCTCTTCTTCCGGGAGCTTTTTCTCAGACCCCTCTGCACTACTAGGCCTTCTCTCCTCTGCCTCGCAAAGCAGACACCTTCAGTCTTGCCCCATTTATAGCCTTCCCTCCTTCTACTCACTCTGTCACTCTGAACTCCAAAGGGGGAGCTTTCCAGGACCAACATAAAAATCCCAGCACACAACATCTCATCCCCCAATACAAACCCAATCACTGCCCCTAAACCTTTTCTCATGGTTCTTAGATTTTTATAGGCAAGATTTAGTATTTGAAATTAGTAGGTAACCCTAAATTATCCCCTCTGATGCCGTTCTTGGTAAATGCACCCATCTAAGGAAACAAACACAAACACGTCCAGACAAGACTGGACCCAACAAGACCAGACAAAACCAGACTGGACAAGACTGGACCAGGAAAGACCAGACCTGAAAAGACTGGAACCAACAAGAACAAACTGGACAAGATAGGACCCGACAAGACTGGACTGGATAAGACCAGATTCCACAAAAATGGACCCAACAAGATGGGACACAAACCTGGACCCATCTAGACTGCATGGGACAAGACCAGACCTGACAAGACTGGACAAACACAGTATCATAATGCCAAAGGGCAGCACTGAAGTTGTGGGTGTCATTGCTAGGCCACCCTCAACTCTCTTTCTCTCCGAAATACTATGACAGCACAGCCCACCCATAATCCCATCATCTCCTACTAAACAAAGTTTGCTGAGTTACCCAATTTTTCCACGTCTCAGTTTTCTTATCAGTTAAAATGGGAAAAGGGCCCCAGTCATGAGACTGATCTGAGGATCAGAGTTTCTTTTGGCAGATTCACTATTGTTTTAAAAAAAATTATAATATTCCAGTCATACTATTTTGCCAATGAAGACTCAGGAGCCAGATGCTGGGTTGAAAATTTGCTAGCTCAGAGAGCAGAGAGGAGTGAACCCACTCCTTCTCCATGCTGTCTTAAATACCCCCAGCTCAATGTCCCTCCTTTCTGTTTAATCCCTGTCAGCTGGTTTCTCTCTCCACCTCTTGACTTAGGTTTAACTTTATTTAATATTTACAGAATGTTAATTTAATGTGTACGGAAACTCTTGGATTAAAGATGTGTTCTTAGAGCTGAGCCACACCATAAGTATTTGTTTACAATAAACAGCAAGTTCTTGGATTAAAGGTGTGTTCTTAGAGGTGAGCCACACCACAGCCATTTGTTTAGGGTAAACAGAAAGCTCTAGGATTAAAGACTGAGTTATTCCACAATAGAAACAGATCTTTCACTTCATAGTCTAGGAGTTCACGAAGTGATCAAATATTTTGCAACAATTCACTGCCCAGTTCTGTTCAAGGAAAGGCTGGCTGCTCGGATGCCCAAGAGGCTACTTGGCAAGTCCTCCAGCTGTCCATATCCGCAGAAGTTTTCAGATTCAGAAAGGAGCCTTGGGAGCCCAGGGGATGTAACTGGTGGGCCATTCTGGCGAATGCAGGCCCCTGACAGGCAGCATTTGCCTGGAGCTCTTGGGTTGGCTGGCTGATGCTGCTGAACCACACTCAAGTCTCCAGACTCTCTGCCTTCTCCTCAAAGGTATGAACTCCCTAATAAGCAGCTCGCACCCAAACTCTGTTTCATCTACAGTTTCCTGAGAAGTCAACCTGTGGGGTGAATTCTTGCATACTTAGAGAAGCACCTGGCACATCAGCCCCACTGGGCAAGCACTTGTCAAATGGAAATGAGGAAGCCACCTGGAAAGCCAGAGCCTTCACTGTGCCCTTTGTGGATGGTCTAGTTTGGTATCAGCTAAGGTCTAGCTAGTCAAGATGAAGATATTCTGATACTGCTAACCTACATGGCTGCTTCTATATATTGCTAGGCTTATGATTTGGGACTTTTTGCCATTACCATCTGCATTTTTGATCACACAAATTCAATTTTTCATCACTCTCCGAGGGATATTCGCACATAAATTCAATTATAAATTTTTTTTTAACAATTTTGGCTCCTGTCTAACATGCACTTAGGTAAAACCCTATAGGTTGTCTAGAATTAGCCTTCTCAGGGTGGGAAAACCCTTTAGCGCAGAGTCAGCACAAAGAGAATAGTTCTTGGGCTGTGAACAAAGGGTGTAGATGAGCGGACTGGAGGCCTCGCCACCTTGAGGTTGGATTTTTTTTTTCTGCACATCTGTAGCCATGGATTGTCCAACTCATTCATTTGTTCACTCATTCATTCAAACAACAGATCATCATGCCAGGTTCTCTCAGGCATCCTGCTTGCCGGGTTCTCATCCACTGAAGTGGAAAGTTACATCTGGCAATAGACAAGACCACTGAAGGGAGACGAACTCTGCAGAGATGAGGAACGGACTAGGGTTTAGTCAGGAAAGGACCTTCAGGAAAAATGACATTTGAGCTGACAAATTTAAAGATGAAAATCCAGAAGAAAATGCCTGGGGAAGTACATTCTAGGCAGGAAGGAGGGCAAGTGTCAAGACCTGAGGAATTAATGCTTGGAAAGAATACCAGGGCGGCCATTTTAGCTTGGAAAAAATACCAGCATGGCCGTTTTAGCTGGACAGTGCTGAGCAGGGCAGTGTACAGATGTACAGGGATGTACAGAACCAAACATGAAGAGGGATTCCAATCTCATTCCGAATGTCAAGAGAACCCCCAAGGTATTTTAATGGAGTTGACAACATACAGCTTCTACTTCAAAAGGGCCATGCTGACCAAGAGCAAGCTCCACAGTGATGAAGGAAACTGAATTACAATGTACTAAAAGATGTGGGTACTTGGTGATGCTCCAGTCTAGCATTGTGTCATAGTTACTCTGGGCTTTTAGGTGATCCTATAGCCGTTTTATGAGCTTTTATTAGAATATTGAGAATGAGCAGTACTATAGATTACAATCAGCAATAGACCTGAGGAAAAACTACTTAGGAACGCAGCCCAGCCCACCTTCCCACGGGCTCATTCCTGTTCATTTTCATTTACAGCATATCATTTGTAGTGTTAGCTAATCTATAAATCGTCCAGTGTCAGCCCTCAGCTGTGACTCCTCTAGAATAATTACTAGCTCTAGGATGTTGGTGGAGACCGAGCCATACATATTTTTCGACCTGTGCACTCTACAGCATCATGACCCAAAGAGAAAAGGATGAGTGTGTGGCCTCTTGAGGCACCAGAACTCACCCATTTCAGTATCCTAAGGAAGAACCATACACAAACAGAACCCGTTCGTTGGATATTTCTTGCCCTTTCAGACTAGGTGAGAATTGCTGTCAGATCTAGTTACTAGAGACAGGCTGTGAAGGAAGAAGCTGTTAGGAAAGCCAGCCCAGACCCTGTGGAAGAAACAAAGAAGTGTCCAGAGGGCCAGGAGTGAAATAGGCCAGCTGGTCTAGGAGAGAAGCTGTGATTCTGGGAAATACACCATCTTACAGTACTGTCCAGCTGCTTCCGGGGTCAGGGCAGAACTGTCTGGGAAGACTTGAGTGTTAGAAGACTCCAGACTGGTATGCACCAAGACACCTGTTAACAGAGAAAGTAGGAATCACAGAAAGAAGCCCAATCCTTGTTCCTCCATAAGCCCCTAAAAGCAAGTATGAGGTACATGTCTTCCTCATGATGGAGTGTTCTCTAACAGAAAATTTCTGGGTTCAAGCCAAGAGTGGTTATACACACCTGGAATCCTTGCACTTGGGAGGCTAAGGCAGAAGGGATGAAGATTTGGGGACAACCTGAGCTACATAGTGATAGCCCATCCCAAAACAAGAAACACCTAGTGACTTTACTTTCTCTCCCAAAGTTTTTATTTGTGCTTGGTAATAAAAGAGAGGTGGCTTTTAAGAGAAGATGAAGATGACCCCTACCTTTACTCCATCCCATCTCTACATTAGGGAGTCTTGAAAAGTGGTACCCAGCCCAATGCCTCCTGAATATAGACTCCCAGCTAGGCAAGCAGAGTTACCAACCCTGTGAATGAACAGCATGTAGCAAGTTACATGCAGACTGCCAATTTGAAATTCTTAATTAAAATGTTTTCTGTCTGCAGGTTCAGCTCATGTGTGTTCATCCCGAGTGCCACAGACAGAGAAATATTAAAAAGTGTTTTCTTCAACAGTTCACTCCATCTATGAAGCAATCACTTGAACTTCTATTTGAAATCTTCAGGTTGGCTGGATGTAGGACGGGAAGGGTGCTGCCTGACTGGGAATGTTGGAACTGGTCCCTGAATTTGAAGCACTGTGTCTTCACATTTTTCCAGGCTTGCATGTTGGCTCGAAGACTCATTCTGAATATCGTCACACAGAAGCAACAGTGTGCGGAGGCAGAATCGATTATATGAGTGTAGGGACAGGAAGATGGCTTCCCTTTGCCTTCCCAGTTCTTTGCCTAGGCGATGTATTAGACAGATTAAGAGGGGCAAAAGGATACTTAATTATACACATGGTCATGAGAGTCTCAGAAAGATAGAAGTAATCAGAGAAGGGGCAGATAACAGAAACTTGTATAGCATCCTGAGAACAGGGGCCTCTCTGTAGGTGGGGGGGAGTGAAGCAGGAACTGCGTGGTGAATAAAGGTTGTCTGGTTCCTTGGCCTCTGCAGGCCTAACATTGTTCAGGGCATCCCACTTCCTGACACAGGTAATTATTATTACAGTTTTCTTTCCCTTATAGGTGAAATTTTCTTTTCAGAGCTACTCCTATCTGCAAACTTTCAGGATAACCAGCTGAAAAGATGCCAGAGAGGTAGACTGTGGGTGGAATATTCAATCATATTTTGGGATGGTGTGTCCTTAGCCCCAACATTACTATAACAGTGGTACCCTTAAAACACAGAGCTAAGTGCTTTAAGTGAAGATATGTGTGTGGCTGGTTTTTACTTTTGTCTCTAGGGTTTCTGTGTTGTTTTACCAGGGGCAGGGGGTAGTCTCATTATGTAGCCCTGGCTTTGAACTCACAAGAGATCTGCCTGCTGATGCTTCCCCAGTGCTGGGATTAAACACCTGTGCCACCATGCCTGCCCTTTTTAATGGAAGTACAACATTAACAAAATAGCAACTAAAGCAGAGCCCAGTTCAATGAACTGTTAAATATGCAAAGCACATGAGCATTCTTATGTGGACGGCGAGTTTAAACTTCCATGTTCCTTGTAGAAGCTGAGCTGTTAGTCCCCCGCTTTGAAGGGGGCAGGCGCTCTGTGTCAGATAAATGTTCCCTCTACAACTCTGAGCACCAGGCAGATGCTTCCATGTGGGTCAGGGATTCTAAATATCCTCCCCGCCCCCGAGGGACAGACTGTCTCCTTCCACCTCGCCAAGCCAGGCAAGTTTCTGCAAAACTACAAGACGAAAAAGCCGTTTATACCACTAAACAAGAAAATAAAATCACAGAAACCACTACGCGAAAGAGAGGCCTCAATGACAACAATCGAAAACAAAAGTGTCCAGAAACAGTGAGGAGAATATAATTGGGCTTGGGGTTCGGTCACACAGATCTGTCACACTCCCAGCAGATAAAGCACTGGTCTCAGATCAGTGAGCTCTTGGAAATAACTGAAGGTAACCTGGAGAGAAGGCCTGGGTACATGGCAATGACTCTCAGAACAAGCGCTAGTCTAGCTGCAAGGAGTCTCAAAATACCTTTCATTCACAATGTCAGTCAGCTCCGAGGGGTTCTTTCTCTGCCTCCCCTGTGCCAGACTTTTGCTGCCTTTCATAGGAGGAAGCTATCTGGAAGGAGACAAGGGGACGTGGAACTGTACAGTCTTTGAAGCCCCACGTTCTTCCAGAGAATGGATCATGACTATTTTCTTCAGAGGGAGGATTTCTTTGCTCTGTAATTAAAACACACAGGAGGCTGGGCCTAGCTTCCCCATAAATAACAGAAGTTAATGAAATGTTCAGAAGTAGTGTTGACTGCCAAGTTTTACAGCTGTCTCTTAATTGTTTGGGCATGAGAAAATTCTGTGTATGTCTAACAGAATTATTTGATAACTAGGCCATAGTTCCTAAAATAATTAAAAACTGTAATCATGTTTTTAAAATACAGAAAAGCTGCTTGATAATGTGACCTCCTACCTAAGTAGGCAAATCAAAGAATGCTAAGTTTGGGTTTTGTTGTTGTTATTATTTTTTGCTTTGTGTAAATATTGCTCATAAGAGTGGGGACTGGCTTGACAAAAACAATTATTCTATGATTGAGATGTAACTTGAGGAAATAAATAAATGTTGAAAACAATTATTAAAAACTAAATGTCTGAAAGGACTTAACAGCACTGTCAAGGGCCTGATTCCTCAGAGTGGGCTGTGGCGTCCCTTCCCAGCATGGAATCTGAGAGAATCGGTGTCACAGGGTAACAAACTTGGTGAATGTTTAAGAGCCATTCATTTTAATAAATATTCAGACATGGTAAGCATATCAGGCTTATATCAAAATTAACCTGGCGATATCCAACAGAATACAAACTATACACAAGTATTACTACAGCAGACATTCTGAGCTCATAGCTACACCCACAGGATTCTGCCAAGCCATCGGTCCTGTTAGAGGTACTTGGTGAGATACTTACAAATCTTCATTTGTGAGTCCCACTTCTTTTTTTTTTTTTTTTTTTTTTGGTTTTTCGAGACAGGGTTTCTCTGAATATCTCTGGCTGTCCTGGACTCGCTTTGTAGACCAGGCTGGCCTCGAACTCACAAAGATCCACCTGCCTCTGCCTCCCAAGTGCTGGGATTAAAGGCGTGCGCCACCACCGCCCGGCTGAGTCCCACTTCTTATAACAATACTGACAGGGCTACAGCATGAGGGCATCATTCTCCTCATACTATCAGAAATCTCCAAGCACAAATGGCAAGTATACAGAATCAATGGGAACAAAGAAAGTGAGCTCTTTGTTTTTAATCTGAGAAGTCCATCTTCGAAGACTTGCTTACATTTTTTTCCAAGACCAATCAGGTCTGACTGGCACTGCTTTAGACTTTTAGTTCCTTAGAACTTCTAAAAAGAAGTTCTTAGGGCCGGGCGTGGTGGCGCATGCCTTTAATCCCAGCACTCAGGAGGCAGAGGCAAGCAGATCTCTGTGAGTTCAAGGCCAAGACTGGTCTACAGAGTGAGTTCCAGGATGACCAGAGATACACAGAGAAACCCTGTCTCGAAAAAACAAAAACAAGGACTGGAGAGATGGCTCAGTGGTTAAGAGCATTGACTGTTCTTCCAAAGGTCCTGAGTTCAATTCCCAGCAATCACATGGTGGGTCACAACCATCTATAATGAAATTTGGTGTCCTCTTCTGGCCTACAGGCATACCTGCAGACAAAACACTGTATATATAATAAAATAAATCTTTTAAAAAAATAAGAAAAAACAAAAAAAAGTTCTTAGCAGAGATGTTGTTCATCATGAGTTCTGGTTGTATTTCATAATCGGGTCATAGTCTTGGTTAATCTTTTTTGTATATCAATGTCTATAACCAAAGCATATCGAAATCTTTGCCTTTCACTCTACAACTCTGAGGAAAATTTAGAAGCTTTAGTTAATTAATTCACTAGTAGATTTCTGTGTAGGAAATAGTTCAAACCTGCTTAGGTTTTACTTACAATGATAATCTTTTAGGCTTTCTCTCTGATCAATGTATATAAAGTTAACCATTTAGACTGAGAAGGAATCAATTTTTTTTTGGTAAACAATAAAAGGCAATTTACCATGTTAACACATCCCAGACAGGTCCGCACCTTGCTAATTCTATACCCCTAGGATGTAAGAAGCCCATCTTCAGCAACCCAAATATCTTAATCACCACTCACCAACAAATCTAAGGGTTGTTCTTCACCCTGAACAGCCATTTATCACAAGGTTCAACAAGAGTACTTTCATTCATTAACTGCACCACACTGAACCCATTAATGTGGCTGGTGATACTCACACAGCTTTTCAGAACTAGAAACTTCTATGATCTAAGCGAAGCTTGGTGACAAGCTGTCAAAGCTTCACCATGGGAACTGCTAGGACTGCTCAGGGTCCCTGCCCTGGTTCTGCACTGCCATTCCTCCCACCTGGACCAGGCAGGAGCCTCCCACTTCCTGTCCTCACTGCAAGCTGCCTGTTCTCAGGCCCTTGTCACATCAGCTAGAGGGATTCACCATCATCAGAGTGTACAGGTCCAGGGAGTGGTTCAGAGGCAGTATGCTTGCCCTGCACATACAAGGGTTTGCTTCCCAGAGCCTCTAAAACCAAACCTCGGCTCCCCTGCTGGGAAACTTCCAGTGTCTTCCCAATGCCTTGGAGTAAAGGGCTCTTCAAGGCCTCAGCCTGCACTTCTGCACCACTGGCCCCGGTACTGCTCCACAAGGCCCCACCCTGGGAACTTTACCTTTACAGTTCCGGCTGCCAGCAACCTCTTCTGGAGGTCATACTCTCTCTCCCTTCCTCCTTCCTTCCGAGTTCTCCTCAATGTCAATTTACCAGACTACCCCTCCACACACACTCTCCCCCTCCTGGCTTTATTTTTCTCCAGAATCCTTACTACCTGCCTTTCCTCACTAGAACGTAATCTCAACAATGTCCCTGCTTATCCCCAGTTCTTGGTCAATGGCAGGCACTCAAGACTTGCTTACATTGTGCTTCTCTTGGGAAGGTGTGTGAACCAATTTATTAATCTTTATAGTAGTTCAAGATAGGCATCATCATCGTCATCATGTCTGCTGAAGAAATTAAGGGGCAGAAGTTGAACCCAGGACACCAACCCTTTGTAATCACCATAATATATTGTACCACTCTTAGCTAATAGCAAATAATTACTTCAGTGCGTTTCCCTAAAGTCTTAGAAATTCAGTTTGTCAAAATATGACATTAAAATATCAAGTTTCCTATAACTGCCTAATAACTTAGAATAATTAATAGGTGTGATTTTCGAGCTCAGACTAGCAAACAAGAGAAAAATGGGAACCACAATTACACCTCACTTCAGCCTCTAAATTCTGAGAACCACTTCCACAAAGGCTCCGACTGTGGATTAGAGGCATGCTCAGGGAATTCTGCCCGCACCATGGAGATTACCATGATTAGCGCTGGTCCATAAAGGGAAAACTAAAACACAAAAGCCGAAGCGATGGCAAGCATCACAAAGGGCCCCTCGGGGCTGTAGCAGCTCCCCGGAGCTCCCTGCCTATTAGTGTGGCCGAGGATGTCACCTAATAGAGGTATGTTGATCCAGCCTTACCTGAGAAGTTATGTACTCATCATGCTAGTGTGGGGGACTCCATAAAGCAGTCTGAGCCTTAGAATGGAAGGAAAGCGTATTCGCTGGGAAGTATTAACGCAAAGAATGTCGGGAGATTTTTCGGGGAGAAACGCATTGCCCCAAACTAGGCAAGTGAAGTAAAACAGCTGAGGACAGAGGCCGTGTCCAGTTTAATTTGCGACCTGCCCAGGCACCTGCTGAAGGCGGCTTTCCGGCACCCCCAACACGTGTCTGCGCTTCCCGGGGAACAGAGGCTTGGTCGGTGCTCAGCAAACTCCCTCCCTAGACTCCGGGCTGCTTTTTTTTTTTTTTTTAAGGGTCAAAAGTATTCTTCTGCGAGCCTTGGACCCTCCGTTGTCCTTTCTCTTCCAGACAGAGAAAACTACCTTTCCTCCACTCATTTGGGATCTTCTGAAAGGGGCCATGCCGGGTCTCCGGCTTTGGAGTGCCCTCCGCCCCCACCTTCTCTTGCCCTCGATCCTCAGTGCCCAACAGCCACCTAGGACGCGGAGGGAGGTGAGTGATTTAAGCCACCGTCCAGCAGGGGTAGGAGTGTCCCCAGCACTGTCACCTAGGCCCTCCCTTTCCCCAACCCTTCCCCGGCCCCAACCACCCACCTCCCGCCCGCCCACAGGCCACCGCCCTCCCCGGCCTCCAGTCGCGGTCCAATGGCCGTGGGGCCGGGCATGCTGAGCCAGCCGCGGCGCGCCCGGGCCGCGTCCCCGCCCTGTTCCCGGTCCCCGGTTCCCGAGTCGGGCCCTGCCGCCTTTTAAATGCCACCCGGGGCGGACGCACTGAGTCCCTCGCCGCCGTCCCTCGTCCCTCGGCTGCGACCTCCGCGCCGCCCGCCCCCCACCGCCTCCCTCCCTCCTTTCCCCGCCCCCTCCCGCTCCGCATCCTGCGTCCCCGCCAGCCTCGGCCGTGCACGCGCGCCGGCTCGGACCCGCGCCCGCCTGCCGGGTACCCGCCGCTCGCTGCAGGAACATGGCGGGGCCGGTGCCCGACAGCGATGCCGCGGTGGTGAGTGCAGCGGCCGCCGGCGGGGCGGGAGCTCCGGGGGCCCCCCGGGCGCGTGGGCGTGCACGTGGGTGACCGTGGGGGTGGGGGGCGGCCCCGGCGTCCCGGGGTGCCCCCCCTCCTACTTGGAGACCGGTCCCGCGCCGCGCCGCGCCGGGGGCTCTCGAGAGACGCGGAGCGCTGCAGCTGCGCTCCAGCCACGTCCCCGCGGACCGGCCTGGGGACAGAGGTTCCAGGAGCGTTTGTGCTGGGAGAGGGGCCTGCCGCCCACCCGCAAGGCTTCTGCTTCCCCCCACACCCCCGCCCCGGAGGGGTTGGGGGTGGTGGACCGGCGACCTTGAATTTGATCCGTTCTGGAGATCATCCGAGGCTTAAACAGGGTGGGAAGGCCGGGTTTTGTTTCGCGGTTATTTAATGAGCTTAAATTTAAAGAGGCATCATAGGTAGACACTGCCTGTGTGTGTCTGTGGGGGGCTGCTGGGATACCGACAGATCTCTCATCCTCCCTCTCACTTCCTAATAAACAAGGGTCTATGGAAAGCCAATCTGTGCGCTTCTATTTTTAGAAACTCGATGATGGGCACTTAAACAACTCCTTGGGTTCTCCGGTTCAAGCCGACGTGTACTTCCCACGACTGGTAAGTCAATGTGCTCAGTGGCTCTGCCTTTATCCCCTTCCTTTGTGATGCATTTTCCTTGTCTTCGAGGGTCAGGTCTTCAGGGCCGGGCCGAGGGCTTGGCTCTTCTCCAACAGCCTGTAAACTTCCTGTTTCTCCCCTCCTCCTTGGCAGATAGTTCCATTTTGTGGGCACATTAAAGGTGGCATGCGACCAGGCAAGAAGGTATTAGTGATGGGCATCGTAGATCTCAACCCAGAAAGGTAAGGGCAGAGTTGTGCTGTTGCCGAGCCAGCCGTGGCAGTCTACTCTTCTTCCTCTCCTTGTACACAGTGTTGCCTCTTAGGAGGAATGCCAAGAAAGTACCATGTTCCCATGAAAAGAATGTGTATGAATCCTAGCCATCATCTCTCCAGATAGCTATTTATATCAGCGATGATAAAAATAGGCCTAAAGTTTCTCTTTGACCCTTGAGGAGGCCAAAAGACTTTCTTTTTCTCTCTTTCTCTTTTTTTTTTTTTGAGGGGGGGGGCTTAGAATAAATAACCAACCTTACAAGGTATTTCCCTGGTCAGCTTCCGGAGCTGTTTTTGAGACTTCTGAAATGGATTAAGGCATAAGTAGCCTGGGGCGTTTGAAATCTTCAGCTGCAATTATTTTCAGTTACACTGAAGTTTTCACCAGAGCCCGCTGGAGGTAACAAAATCTGTTGGTTTGAATGTAATCCTTCTCTGTGTTTAAACTCCGTGTAAACAGTAGCAGCCCATTAAAAGCAGACGAACCCACAGGAGGAGGAACTGGGTCAAGTTAAAATGTTACATCTAACTCTGACTGAATGACACTTTTCTTTTTAGCTTCGCCATCAGCTTGACCTGTGGTGACTCGGAAGATCCTCCTGCCGATGTGGCAATTGAACTCAAAGCAGTGTTCACAGACCGGCAGCTCCTCAGAAACTCTTGTATATCAGGAGAAAGGGGCGAAGAGCAGTCAGCAATCCCTTACTTTCCATTCATCCCAGACCAGCCTTTCAGGGTAGGTACCTCGAGTGCATGAGCAAGCACGGTGTTGGCAGGTCCCCTGGACTCCTTACCTACTGTGTGCCAAAAGCTGTTTAAGAATTTCTTTGTGTCCCATAAACTTGTCACCCAGATGTGCAAAAAGAATAAAAAACAACAAAAGACATCTGCTTGCTGATAGACATTAATACTTGCCACAATAGCACTTTTGTTCTCTTCAGCCCATAAGTTTAGTTAATACATGCATATATGCTACATAATTGCTAAATACTTAACCGCAATTCTACTTAGCCAGTATGGAGGCATGAATTATTTATTTGTTTACTTTTGGGGCAGTACTGTGGATTGAACCCAAGGCTTGTGCACGTTAGGTAAGGTCTCTACAATTTAGCTACAATCACAACCCTCGTCATTTCTGTTTTAAAATGAGATCTTATTAAATTGCTCAGGCTGGCCTTGAATTTATAATCCCCCTGGCTCAGTTTGTGGAGTAGCTTGGATTACAGGCCAAGCTGGGAGTAATAATTTAATTATTTTTCTTTTATTGGTGTGATTTTCACTGATTTAGCTAAACTGACTGGCCAGTGAGCCCAGAGTCTCCCTATCTCCACCTTTCCACCACTTAGGTATTACTGGCACATTCTGGACCTGGCATTTTTGTAGGAGTTTAGAGAATAATTACTAGAGAATATTAATAATAATCTAGTAATAATTTTCTGTGTAACTCCCAACATAGTGTTAGGCACATAGTGATAACCCACCCTCCAGTGTCTGATTGATTATTAAATGTTAATAAGCATTCAGAATTTTCTTGTTTCTCAGCCTTTAAGTAGCTCAAAATCTTATTAGTTTATGAGTTTAAAACAATTTAGTGATTCTCATTTCATTTCCTCTTGTTCCCTTTGCTAATGAGTCCATATTTGTATATTTATCTTCCCCTGTGGGTTAATTAGGCTCGTCTGTGTCATGGTCACAAGCTGTGTTGCTGACAAATGTCTTCCCTTGGGCCAGAATAATATAGGTCTGCTCCACTGTCTAACAGGCAGGAAACACAGCCCACACTCCCCATCTCACAGGCACCAGTAGCCCTGCCTCCCCTATAGGACAATGCCAAATAGGAAGGTGCAAGTCAGTGATATAAAAAAGGACTTGCTGACCCGTCAGGCCTGGTGATGGGGCTGTTGTCTGCATGAACCTTCTTATCATCCATCACAGTACTGGCACCTTGGCTAAAAGCTCCATGGCTGGACAGCAATTCGGGTATCATCCTTAGGAGCACAGCCATCCTCCTCCTTTGAGACAAGGTCTCCCTCACTGACCTGGAACTCACTGATTAGGCTAAACTGGCTGGGCGGTGAGCTCAAGTATCCCTGTCTCCACCTCTCCACCACTGCTATTATAGGCATGCTCTGGAGCCGGCATTTTTGTAGGAGTTTAGAGAATTAAACTTGGGTCCTCTTGCTTGCAAGGCAAGTATTTCACCAGCTGAGCTACCTCAGATGGTACTTGTTAACACCTAATTCATGATTGTGAACTTCTGACCAGGAGGAACGCATACTTCCCAGCAACAACAACAAAAAAAAAAAGAAGTGAAATAGAACTTCTTGATGATATAATTTAAACAGTTATATAAATTAAATGTGACTAATATCGCATATGAGTCTCCTGCGTGGTGCCTGCTGATGGTTTCCTAAAAGCATCACAACACAGACAGTTATTAAACTCTGTGGTGGCTCCCGTCCCAGCACTGGGGAGGCACAGGCAAGCAGATCTTTAAGAGTTCAAGGACACTCTGGTCTGCAGGCCAAGTTCCAGGATAGCCAAGGATACACAGAAAAATCCTGTTTCGGGGGTGGGAGGGTGGAAAGAAAACAACAGTAACTCTGGTGAATTATGGAAAAGGAGAGGGGAAAGGTTTACCATGTGGAATCAGTGTTTGTTTGTCTTAACAAAGCCTTGTTAATTACACATTCTTGGTCCAATGGTAATTACTGTGTAATCTTCCCTCTGCCTTAGTGTTTATTATGTTTGTCTAGATTAGATTTAATAGCCATTATTAGATGCTGCTAATGGCTATCAGTTGTGCTTCAGGAGACCCCCCCCCATAACAGGGTTCATCCGAATTGTGCATGTGTTACTATCCTGTTTCTTCTAGGTGGAGATTCTTTGCGAGCACCCACGATTCAGAGTGTTTGTGGATGGACACCAACTTTTTGATTTTTACCATCGTATTCAAACATTATCTTCAATTGACACCATAAAGATCAATGGGGACCTCCAGATCACCAAGCTTGGCTGATGTTTAAAGCACTCCTATTTCAAATATGACCAGGTGCCACAACTACATGACTGTCTGAAAGAAGCGTCCTAGCAAGATCTGGAGACTTAAAAAGAAAACAAAAGCAAAAGGCAGAGTTCACTGTCTCTTTCTGTGCAGTTTAAGTCCAGAATGACAACTTCATCTGTGGTTTGCCCAGAGGAAGAAAGCTCACAGGAAAGACACTGAGCTGTTACTCACAGAACCAAGTAATACATTTATGCGCGATTTCATTCAGACTAAACTAAAATGGATTTGTGGTGATTTGTGATTTGGTAGCAACTATTCATCATTTCAGAGCAAGGTGATACTTAGAAACAGAAGTGCTAAAGACCTTAAAAACAACAACGGTACATCAGATCGATGCATTTCTGCACTGAAGTGGGACTGTGTAGCACAACCGACATTTTAGTCAGGGTATTTACATAGAATGTAGATTGTACAAGGTTTGGTTTTTATGTTTTCTTGGGGGTTGTTTTGTTCTTTGGCTTTGTTTGGTTTGTTTTTTTGGCACAGCATCATGTTAACTCGAATTTTTAAGCTTTCTCAGTTATTTATTTATATTTAGTATATGTATTGATGTATTACAGAATGAGCAATGTCTACAAATTATGAACTTAGGCCTGAGGGGGGAAATTATGTATTGCGAGCATAAAACAAGCGGATTTATACCTTAAAGAATTTGAGCATAGTCTCCATACCCCTCAACTTTGGCTTCTTAACACAAGTTGCTATAAGTGCTTTTGGGGAAAATTTGCAACATTTCGATAAAACTCAAGTTTTTGTAGATGTTGTGAACTTTTGTTTGCATTGCTTTTCCTCCTTCCTGTGAATTAGCACAGTATTGGCTTCCTTGAGGCTAACTACTCCCTAGATTTATACAATAGCTCATTAAGTTGTTATTAAATTAATGGAAAGCATATAAGAGGTGACTGCATAGAAACTTTTAAAACAACCTTTATATCAGTTTTTAATAGTATACTATGAAAATGATTCCAGAATGCAGTGTAAGGCAGAACCAAATTGCCTCATATTACTTACTGAAAAATAATTTATATCAACTTAGGCTGTTAGCCCATTGTATAATTTTTCTTCTGAGACCCTCCCCAGTATCCCCAAGCAATGCCTTTAGCCCTTCTGAGTAGATGATGCTGCCTCCAGGGTAGTTTGTAGGAGGCAGGATAAGGTGGGATCCAGTTAGGTCATCTGAAAGATTAAGTCCCAGGATTTCAGGTCCCTGAGTCGAGCCAATAGTGTTCATGCTTCCAGGAAAACTGTTTCCTTGCACTTACAGAACTGATCAAATTGAAGCTGTCTCTAGCAGTAGGCTGCAGATTATTAACGCATCTGCAAGGCTAGGGATGCTTTGAGTCATAGACATTGTGTTTCACACACTACATTGGTCCTGGAGAGATGGGCCCTTGGCATTGCTTTGGCCAGGTAGTGGGAGAAGAAAAGGGTGCTGGGTGGGTGTGTATTTATATATAATTTAGGTTTTGTTTGTACAGTGTATGTGTCATTAGGGCATCTCCTTGTCCTGCTTCGCTTTTAAGAATTTTTTTTTAACAACATGCAGAGGCACTGAAAAGAGGCCAGGCCATCTTCATGTGTCAGGAAACAGTGTTTCAGAACCAAAGTCTAAGATAAATAAAGCAAGCTAAAAGAATGAGTTTTTTATAGATGATATATTTGGATGCTTCTCAACTTTGAAACTGTTTAGCACAGTTCCATGGTATTATATACAAAGACGTGTCCACCAAGACCAGCTGCATCTTAAAAAGCTTTATGTACCAGCTGGCTTCTCAGCCATAGTCAGCCATAAGAGCTCTTTTGTAGCTCCGGGTACTTTTTTTAAGCCTGTGATCAATTTCTCATGGTTTGAAAAGTCACTTTAGAGGAGTGTTTGTCAAGAGACTTACAAAGCACCCTGAAAAACATTTGTAAGAATTTGAATTCAACTCATGTAGTAAGCACCCCCCCCCAGGAGGGCTCTTCTGAATGGCCAAGCCATGTGTTATTATTCATCAGAAGCTAGGTGAGTGGGGAGTATAAATTTTGGAAGTGACTTGTCTCTCTACCTGTCAGCTAACTCATAAGCAGCCAATCCCTTAGGCTCCACAGTATGGAAAAACAGTGTTAAACCACCATCCTGCAGGTCAGCCTCCTGGGATTCATCTAAGTGGTGTGACAGGTTGATTTTGGACTAGCTAAATAAATAAGGGGCACATCCCACTGTCTTAATGGCTAGCTAGAAACTAGGACAAGTTCACACTGTCCTCAGCCTCAGAGGTCTAATGTGGGAATTTCAGGATGGAAGGTGCAATTGAAAGCTTCAAGAGGAAATTATTTGCGTACATAAGGAGTTATATCCACCCAGGGCTCTAGTTGTGTAATAACCAAAACCAAGAGATAACAGACAGGCTCTGGGGAAATAAGCAGGCTTTAGACAATCTGCAGCGAAATTGGTATAAGTGTGTCTATCAATCAAGTTAATAGAAGTGACTTCTACTTTCTGGGATATCCCAGAATTGTCTTAAATTTTTTTCTAATTTTGAAGCCCAGTTTCAAATCTTGCCATCTTCTCTAAAACCCCCTAAGAGATCACTCTTAGAATTAGATGATGCATTAAATGGCAAATCCATGTGCATTAAGAGAAAAATAGCCCAAAAAGGATCAAACCCTATTGCCTTGAGAAAACAGTTTTGGCATTTTCCAGCACTAATATAAAGCTAATGTTCCTATGATGACATATTTTCGAAGAAACACTTTCTTATTTACTGCGTGGTGTAAAGTGTTGTTAAATGTGTTGTTACCTTATGTCACTGCTGAAAGTTATTTGCACTATAATAAAGGAATTTTCTAAAAGATAGCGTCTGGGTTATTACAATGCTGCTTTTGGCCCTAGATCTAATGCACTTATCATAGACCTTGTGCTTAGCAGTGGTTCCTCTATCTCATGTGCTATAAGACCTCCTGAACATGTGTTTCCCACATTGATAAAGACAAGGAAAATTCTTGGGGGCCTCCAGAGACCTAATGAGTGTATGTTGTGGATGCCTGGGTTCTGTTTTAATAAAACATAAAACATAATGCTATCCTGAATACACTGGCCTTACTGTTTGGTACACAGTTCTGTGAGGCTGATGAATGCGTAGATTGTTGTTGGTGACTAATCAGGATACAAAACTATTGCCTTAACTTCCCCCCCCCCCACACACACACACAAAGTCCCTTCTATTTAAATGTCCCCAACTTCTAACTTTGGTCAGGCAGCCACTGATCTGTTCTCCTGCTGTAGCTTTGTATGTCCTGTGATGTTGTAAATGACAGAATCACACAACACTCACCCATAGTCCTTTAGAGCTGGCTTCTTTGAATTTGCATTCATACTTTTTCAACAGTTTCCCCCTTACATGACTGAGCAGTACGCCCCTGGAAGGGTACACTATACAGTGGTGTACTTTTCTTTATTCACTCTCCTTTAGGATGGCGTTGATCTCCCTACCCTCGCTCTCTTTCTACTTCCCCCAAGTCTCCTGTCCAGGTGTCACTATGTAGTCCACGCTATCCTCCAAAATCAGTCCTACTGCCTCAGTATCTCAAGCTATCCTCAAGTTCTCTGGCCTCAGCATGCCAAGTGAAGGGACAATGGGTTCTTAATATATCTTTAAATATAGTTCTTGTACAGAACATGCACAACAGCAAGGCTTTTTCTTTTGTGTGCTTTGGTTTAAATGATTAAGGAAGAAATTTGATCTTTCTGTTATTGAGCCTTCAAATAAAACTAGATAGCTTATGAAAATAATCCCAGCTTCAGTTACCAATAGAGTGACAGACTCACATGCTGAATTTAGGGTCTTATCCCTAACTAATTTAACGAATCCTTTCTTTTTTTTTTTTTTTTTGGTTTTTCGAGACAGGGTTTCTCTGTGTAACAGCCCTGGCTGTCCTGGACTTGCTTTGTAGACCAGGCTGGCCTCGAACTCACAGAGATCCGCCTGCCTCTGCCTCCCAAGTGCTGGGATTAAAGGCGTGCGCCACAACGCCCGGCTGAATCCTTTCCTTTTCAAGAGGGCAGAACTGTGAGGTTTGCTACCTGCTTTGTCCTGACTTCAGTTCAGTCCAGGCAGGAAGAAGACTGCTAAGATGAGACACTTTGCTGAGGCTTCCAGGCAGAGACCAAAGAGCTTCCCCAGCCTCCCAGCCACACTAGAAATGTCCTCGGGGGATAGGACATTTGCCAGTTTTGTGATGGCACGCTAAATTAGATAGTCTAACCAAGATCAGTAATTAGAGCCTCTAAAGGCTCCAGCCCCTTAGGGCTGTCATTCATGCAACAGGTGTTTGTTGGGCTGTGTCAATTGCTGTTCTAGACACAGATCTGCCCGTGAGTAAAAAAGACCCAGGTGGTTTTAAATTTCAATGTGTTTAGTCACCCAGGCTGTCTATCCTCACTGTATCTGTGAATCGCGCAGTAGCTTAGGAGTTTGTATTTTAAAGAAAAACTTTTGACATGTAGGTGGTCTTATATCCCAGATGAAGCAGCCCTTCAAAAGCTCCCAGACAGTCACTGAATCAGACTGTTGGCCTTGAGTTCTGATGTGCACACACTGCTGCGACCCGCTTTTCAATGGGTTCCATACTGTCAGCTCTGCCACCGGCATCAGGTGGCAAGTCAGGTCCTTGCTTTAACCTGCCATCCTCATTCCGGCCTCTCCATCAAAAATACACTGCAGAAAAAGGAAATTTGCCTCTCCTGTAAAAGTTGTCCTTCCTGTAAATGACCTCCTTGTTTGGGTTCAGTAAGGACCTGAGTTCACGCTGACATCCACTTGAGATAGTGCACAGCCTTGGAAGACTGAGGTCCATGGAAAGACTCATCTTCCTTCTTAGTGTTTCAGTTTTTCACTGAGAGGCCCAGATGTTCAATGAAATCAATACATGGTGCCTTACAACCAAAAAGGAAGCTGAGAGCAAGGGCAGAGCCCCATGAAAATGGGACCTTGGAATCAATTCAAAGTCTTCAGCTGCTGGCCTCTTAATCACCATGCGATTTCACAATGATTTACCCTTTTAAAAAAAAATCCTGTATAAAGAGAAAGCTGCCTTGCAAAACGCACTTCATAATTAATTAAAATGGGTGTGTCTAAGATGCTGAAACAATACCAACCTAGAGAGGGAGAGAAAAAATGGCCACTGACTTCTTCTATTACTTTGATACACCCTTCCACTGCCCAGAAGGAAACGGGCAGGGTGAGCAAGCGTGGGAAGGAGGCAGCATCGTTTGATAGGTTAATAGTCACTAAACAATAGGCCCTGGGAAGCAGCTAGCCAGCCACAGGCCCTGGGCATGATCGGCAGGTTTGAGACCTTTGAGGCCTTCCAAGCTTTCAGGAGCTAGAACAGTTGCAAACATTTGCTAATAACCCTGCAGCTCCCAGTCTGTCAGTGTCTCTCCCTCTTTTCTTCTCTCTCCTCCCTGTTACCCAGGCCACAGCACCCAGGTGGTCTTAATTTTAAAACAGCAGAAGCAAATGATCAAAACGTACCAAAACTTACCTAAACGGCTGCTCTGAGCTGAGGAGGAGACGGTCAGTCCACGGTCGGGACCAGTGGCAGTGGAGGAGACGGTCAGTCCACGGTCGGGACCAGTAGCAGTGGAGGAGACAGTCAGTCCACGGTCGGGACCAGTGGCAGTGGAGGAGACCGTCGGTCGGGACCAGTGGCAGTGGAGGAGACCGTCAGTCCACGGTCGGGACCAGTGGCAGTATCCCCTAGATTTGAGGAGTGCTTTCAGGTGGGTACCTTAAATCAACAGCCTTCTCTTACCTCCTGTGGGAGCAGGCACCAGGCATGGAGAGCCAATGGTGGCCATAGGCTGGAATAAAATGTTTCTGACAGCTGATGGAGCCAAAGTTTAAAACCATCACAGCACCAATTTCTACCTTAGCCCTCCATATCTTCATAAAGAAACAATGTAAAGCATGTTAATCAGAATGTTTTTCACACAATTATGTTGGAATGTTATTTTGAATTTAGCCAAAGGGCTGGCCTGGTGGTCCATACCCGTGATCCCAGCACTTGGGAGGTAAAAGCAGTAGCAAGAGTGTAAACCTGAGGCTAGCCTGGGCTATTCCTCAGGGGAGGAAAAAACTATAACAATAAAACACAATTACCACCAAAAATCTAACCCAAACTGGCAATATCAAGAAATATTCAGGATGGTGCTTGAAAACCATACTTAGGGATTTTCCTGCACATGGATGTGTATGCTTATGTAGTTTGTATGCATGGTATGTGAGTGTTTTCACAAAGCCGGACACATGCGCATACAGGTCCACATGTGAAGATGAGGCTGACCTTCTCAGCTTTATTCACTGAGCCATTCATTTCCCTACCGCCTACTTAGGAATTTTTTAAATGTAAATTAGTAAAACTATTATGATATTAGAAACTCCTGATGCAATTAAAATAACGTTTAGCACAGTAATAAATAACGTCTAATGTAGAGATAAACTACTTAACCAGGAAGAGAGCCACTTTTAAAATAATGAGGTCCTGTTGAAAACCAAAGTTTAATGAGTGTCTTCACAGAATAGTGTGACCACACAAAGAAGGGATCCCATATGGCCTAAGCCAGCTATCTGCCACTGGAAGGGACTGGAAGTCAGTTACTGAGGTCCCCTCAAAGGCTTGGTGAGGGCACCTAGCATTGCCTTTACTCTTGGAGATGGTCTTGAGAGTCCCCTTAGAATCTTTCAAAGTAAGTACATAGTTTTTTAATTCAGTCTCTCAAATTGAAACAGCAAATACTGACCTTTTTTTTTGGTTGTGCTTTTAAAGTATGACTAAATACTTAATTCACACCCGTGGTTCTTCTCTCATGTAAAAGAATCACTTCTAATGTGCAAATGAAGCTAAATATGAATGAACCCTTTTCGCGAGAAGGTTCCACATTAAACAGTATGGGTTATGAAAAGAGATAAAAAAAAAAACAAGTACAACCTGCCTTTGAGGGATTTGTAACTTAACTGGAGGTGTGCTGTATAATATGTAAGTCTATGACTTATGACTACACAGACTTGGAGTTGGAACAGGTAGAACCATGCTTTCTGTGGGAGTTTGGGGAGTTTGGGGAGGATAGAACTTTCTGCTGGGTGGGGTGATCCAAGAGGGCTTTGGGGTCTGAACAACTCTAGTGTGGCTTCTGCCACCCCCAGAATATACTAACCTCCCACGTGATCTTTGGGACCAGTGGGTGTTGAAGTTTCTGGTTCCCCAAGAAATCCAAGAAAGATTTCAGGGAGGAACTGTGTTGGTTTGTTTTGGTTTTATGTTTGGGGAGGGACAGAGTTTTACTTGGTAGCCCAGACTGACCACAACTTTTGATCCTTCCCCTGCTTGAGGCTTTCCAGTACCAGGATTACAGGTTTGCCTCATCATGCCCAGATATTTTTTTTTATTCCTGTCTCGTTTTTCTTTATACTGCCTAATTACAAAACATTTCAGCTTGGCTAAAAACGTAACCCCTCCTTAACTAAGCCTGGAGCAAAGACTGCCCAAGAGGACTTACACTGTGGATGCATCCAACGTCCTTATACTTCTGTTCTACCTGTCTATTAGCATCACAGCAAAAGTGAAAATGCTTCTTATATGGAAAAAGAACCACTGAAGCCCTGTGGACAGTTCACCTATCATCCCTTTAAAAAGAGCCTAAGAAAAGAGATGTGATTCACCACCCTGCGCTGGGGTAGTTGTTTTCTGACCCCCTTATAGAGCACCTCTCTGGCTCCTGCAGTGCGATACCAAAATTGGAAGACACCATTTTCGTGTCTTGCACGTTGCCCCTAACTGCAAACCAAGTCTTTCACCTCGTGTTTGACCAATGAACAAACAACTACTCCAAAGTTGGGGGTGGAAAACAAAACAAAACAAAACAAAACTATAACACTAGACATTCTGTGAGTCAACTTCTGCTGGGGATATAGCACGATTGTGTAGAACTTGTGTAGCATTTACAAGGCCATTGGTTTATCCCCTAGCTGAGGGGAAGAGACTGGGGGTGAGGAGGCACTTGGCTGAAACATCCCGTTCTAAAAAATAAAGCTATTTTTCCTCCATATATCTATATTTGCTAACTGTCTTGTATTTACCTCTGTGCTCTGAGTTTAGTGTCTAATCCACAAAGAGGACAAACGTGCACCATTTATCCCAAGAAGGTAATTTTCTTATTATATAGGAACAATTCTATGTGCTGGGTTCTAGACACAGCTTCACCTAACATGGCTGTGGTGACCGGGGAAATATTCTATAATCCACCCTGCCTAATATTAGTGGCCACAAGCACATGTGGCTTTTAAGCACTTAGAGTGTGACTAGTGTGACTGGGTGATTGAGGAACTGAATTTTCAGAGCATTAGGCTTGTCAAGCTCATGTTTGGACTACTAGACCATCTGCAGAGACCAGGACAAGTGTGTGTGTGTTGAACATACAGTGTTTAGTATTAACTGTTGACTTGACTGAATTAGAAATCAAGACTATGGGGCTGGAGAGATGACTCGGTGGTTAAGAACACTTGCTGATCTTGCGAAGCACTTGAGTTCAATTTCTGGTATCCACATGGTGGCTCACAACTGCCTGTAACTCCAGTTCCAAGGGATCTGCTGTCTTCTTTTGGCCTCTGTGGGCATCAGGCACACACATGATGTGCAGACCTACATACATGCAGATAAAACACTCGTGCACTAAAAAATTAAAAGTAAGATGTGTAGAAGAGATGCACCAGTGGATGCCTGCTAGAGACAGTTCTCAGGCCATGACTTCATCCAATGCTTTGGAATCCCTCAGAAATTCATTATATGGGGAGGCTATTTATTGGGAGGCAGGGAAAAGGGGGAGATGGGATCTTCAAAGGAATTAGGTCCCAGAAGGTGTTTCTGTGGAGCTTTAATTACATGGCCTTTCTCATATTGCTGTTTCTCTGCCTTGATGGGAAGTGTCCTGCTCTCTCTGTGCTCATGAAATATCTGCAACCATGAGCAAAATTAATGATTCCTCCCCTTTAAGTTGTGATAGTTAATGCTGACTCTCAGCTTGGCAGGATCTGGGCATGTCTGTGAGATGTTACCTTAATGAAGTCAACTGAGGTGAGAAAATCATTGTCCCACCTCACTTTCAACAGTGAGATGGCACCATTCCATGGTCTGGTATTCTGAATGATACAAAAAGGAAAGTCTATCTCAACACAAGCATTTACCACTCTCTGCTTCGGAACTGTGAGTGCTTTGTGATCATGCTGACACCACCACAGTGAACTGTGTTCCCTAGAACTATGAGCCAAAATAACCTGCTCCTTCCTCAAGTTATCAGGTACTTTGTGATGATACATTGTGATACATTATCACATTCAAGAACCACACAATTGAGTTACACACATACACACACACAGACACACATAGACACAGACACACACACATACATACACACAGATAGACACACACACAGACAGACACACATACATATACACACATGCAGTTCCAGGTAGGCCCCAACTTCTTGACATTGTGACACATTATCATATACATATCATATTCAAGAACCACACAATTGAGTTACACACTTACACACACATATACCCCATCTGGTGTTTTAAGTAAATTTATGGTTTTGTGATGGGCTTCACTCATAGCTGTGCTGAGAGGTTGAACACACCTGGACTCTCTAAAGGATAAGTTACTAATCTTCTATGAACCGCCTTGAATTTTCCTGAAACCAATCTTAAGGAAAAATGCAATATTTGTGTTTCCAAAAGGCCAGCTACCTCAGAAGGCTCTATGTGGAAGAAGAAAAAAAGTACATACTAGCAACCAAAGACACGATGTACCTCCCCAAGTACCTGTACAGTTCCTAGTTTCTGTTAGTGTCCTGTCCCAGGCAGCTCCAAACTTTCTCCCAGAGCCCTTGTATGTAGGGCTCTGTGGCCTGTACAAGCACTCCCATGGGTCTTCTGAGAGCATTTACCTAAGTAAGGCTCGTTTTCCATTCAAGAGGAGAATCTTCCCTGAGAAAAAGACATCCCTGCCTTACTTTTGGGAATTTTCTGCTACCTTTCCTAAAAATTTAAGGCATCAAAAGGTGGTAAAGTCAGGGAAGATGCCCAGGGAAAACTGCAGTCCTTCCTAGTACTTTCTGTTTTCATGCCCAGGTTAATGTTGCTCCTTGCTTAGCAGCAATTCCATTCAAAAAAAACCTCATGGCTCACTGCCTTGCTTATTGTTAATCATTTCTGTGAGGGCCTGTATCACAGTAGCTTTGCTGCTGCTTCATCCTGAGCACTCAACGGTGCTAGATACTTAATAATGAACAAATATTTGCTCTTGATGAATAGTAACCAATCCCAAAATTTACCTTCTTTAAAAGAATTTTTTTTCCTTTTGGTTTTTCGAGATAGGGTTTCTTTGTGCATCCCTGGCTGTCCTAGAACTCTCTCTCTCTCTCTCTGTAGACCAGGCTGGCTTCGAACTAAGAGATTTGTCTGCCTCTGCCTCCCGGGTGCTGAGATTTAAAGGCGTGCACCACCTCCACCTGGCCAAAATTTAACTTTTTTTTGGTTTTTCGAGACAGGGTTTCTCTGTGTAGCCCTGGCTGTCCTGGACTCAATTTGTAGACCAGGTGGCCTCGAACTCGCAAAGATCCGCCTGCCTCTGCCTCCCAAGTGCTGGGATTAAAGGCGTGCACCACCACTGCCCAGCTAAAATTTAACTTCTTAAAGCAACAATAAGCATTGATTGGCTCGTACAGTTTCTGGCATGTAGAAATTTCAGAGCAGCTCAGCTGGTGACATCTGTAGAGCCGTCACCTAGGGCTGCAGTGGTCTAAATTCAGGCAGGCAATGGTCACAGCATCCACTTCCGGAGGGGCTCACTCATGGGGCCGCGTTGGCCACACCGTCCTCTCCTTAGGATTGCTTAAGTGAATGCAGAGACTGCCCCAGGAGTTAGCACTGCAGGAAACGAGAAGATGGACCTTCAGAAGCCACAATGTTACGATATTCCATTGCTCACTCAGATCAACCCTACCCAGCTGAGAGGGAGCTGCATTAGAGTGTGACACCAGGAATCGGGCTGCCTTGGAAGCTGACCGCCACAGGTGTGGCTGAACTTTGATACATTCTTTGCACACTCACTCAGCATTGCCAAAGGAAGGGCTGTTTAATGCTGTTTTGCATCCACAGTCAACCCTAGGCTGCTGTTGCCTGGGAAACCTGCACCCTCTGTAGAAACGCAGCCCCTCTAGGGTGCATATATCCAAACTTTCGGAGTAAACTGAAAAAGAACACAAAGAACACAGACATTCCCAACAGATCTAACACAACAAATTACTGTTTTATCAAAACTGCACTAAATCTCAAAGTTATCAGCAGAGGGTGGAAAGTGGATTCTCCTGGGAACTTCAAGTAAGCGTAAGTATATTTTGGAAAGTAATCTATTTTTTTTTTTTCAGGTTAGCAAAACATAGAAGTACTCTAGAGGAAATCCGTGAAGTGAGCATTTCTCTGTCTTCACGTTTAATGTTCATTTGCTCTAACTGAATTGAGTAGGAAGGCCTAGAGCAAAGTCCATTGCTAAAGTAAGTCAGAGGTCACCTAAATCAAATGTACACATGGGGCAAGCAAGGAACAAGATTAAGTAAAATGGACATGCCAGAAGCTGTCACCTAGACCGAGCCCTTGTCGCAACATAAGAATGTTGAGGTCTTTATTATTAAAATAAATAAATGAATGGATGCCAAGTAAGTAACAAGAATGCTAACTACGTAGGTCATCATGGGCCTGGATCTGGCCTACCCGGTGCCATTTTGCAACCTCCGCCATAGATCAAAGAGCAGATGGAAGGGTAATCAGATCTCTGCTGGGTGCTGGGTGCAGGGGTGAGGGTCTTAAGCTCCTCAGCCTTTGGATTCTTCAGACTTACTCTTCCATTGTCCTTTCCACAGACTCCATACCCCAGAGTAGGCAGAAGGTGGGTAAACATAACAAGAAAGACTGAGAGAGACTGGGAACCCAGTGGCACACAGAAACACGTTGAAGAAGCCACTGTCATTGGACCTCCTCCACAGTGGCCTCTCTTCCACAGGTTACAGCAAGACAGCAGGTTCTTACACAGCAACTGTCTACAGGCATAAAATCATCCAGAATCAGGCCTGGTGCAGTGGCTCACACCTTTGCCTTTAATCCCAACATACAGGAGGCAAGGGCAGGCAGATTCCTGGGAATTTGAGGCCAACCTGGTCTACATAGTGATTTCCAATTCAGCCAAACCTATAAAGTGAGACCTTGTCTCAAAAAAAAAAGTCATCTGGAATGTCTTGTGTCATTGACTCTTCGAGTGGGGCACCTTATTGATATTTCACAATGCCTTCTGAGTGCAGTCACTGTCTGCGTCCAAAAGAAAAGCATGATGACGAGGACATTGTGGTTTGAATCGCGCCACTTATCAGCTGTGTGACCCTGCTGAGCAGTGTCGAGCAGCCTGGGCCTCATTTTCTCATCTGCAACATGGCGTTGCAAAACTCTTTACACAATGACTGTAAGGATGAAGCAAGAGAGACAGTCACAGCGCCTAGCATGTCGGGAGAGTTCAATAAGGGGTCAGCGTCAGAACCCCATCAAGATGACAATCTCCAAGGTTTATAGTGTAGTCTGGGGTGTGTGTGTGTGTGTGTGTGTGTGTGTGTGTGTGTGTGTGTGTGTGTGTGTGTGTGTGTGTGTCAGACAGACAGAAAAGAGAGACAGAGAGAGGGAGAGGGGAATGGTTTTGTTCGTGAAGTGCTGGAACTGGGATGCAGTCTCACAGGAACTAGGAAAGTGCTCTAGCCCTGAGTTACATCACCAACCCCTGATAATTTTCACTTGGGACCTATACTTAGCAATGTTCAGTCTACCTGATCATTCCCTGGGTTCTCACACTCACATGAGAAACAAATGGCTGTAGGAAACTCACGTGACCACTCTGTCCTCACCAGTGACTTTCAGTGGAGAGCTGTGTACCCGGTTAGTACCCTGGCTGATTCCTTAGGAGAAATTCACGGGTCTGACCCACCCCACCCCCCCAGTGTTGATTAGGAGGGCTTAATTAGTAGCTGGTACAAGAGCAGTGACGGCATCTTCATTCAGACAAGCCACCGGAGTGCATCCGGCAGCCACAAGCAGATGGAAGCAGCCACTTAGGCTCTAATGAGCTTGTTCAGCTGTGTTCCTGGGGATTGCGGACAGCCCTACTAATTATCCCGTTTGTTGTTTGCTTGTTTGTTTTGTTTTGCTTGGCTTTTCATTTGTTTCAAGTTTCCCTCACTGGGCAGGCTCCCTTGATGAGATTGCCTCCACCATGTGTACCCCTACACATCCTTTCTGAATAGACTTTAAGGCTCTTTTGGAAGTCCAAAGTTATGACACAGCCTCAGAATTCCTACACCTGGCTTCAAGCCTCTGTCAATCCACCTGAACAGCTCTCATCTGTACCCAGGGAGCTCACTTCTTTTTCAATCCATTCTAGAACCTATTAAAAATCTATTTAGAGCTCCAGGGGAGAAAGGGACCAGATTTTCTCTTTTCTACAAAAAGTTACTCCCTAGTTAAGTGCTCCGCTGCAGGGCAGTCACATCCTGGAGATGAGCTCTGTGTTCCACTTGTGAAGGGTACGGAGGAAATATCCAGAAGGGCAATGTATTACCCTGAGGGACTGGGACATGGATCCAGGTCTAAAGCAAGAGACAAGCTGACAGGAGCCAATGAGTCTGTTCTACAGGGCGCCTAACATTTCACCGATGAGGAAGCTGACATCCAGGGAGATAAAGACAAGCGCTTAAAATCAAATAGGTACTGAGAGGAATTCCAGGGCTCCTTGCAGGAAAAAGCCAGAGGCAGGAGAGACAGGGTGAGAAGATACCGTGAGGTTAAAAAAAAAAAAAAAAGTGCTGGAGGAGAAGTTGGTTAGTTGGTTTTCCAAATACACAGTGTTTTCCAAAATGTCCTGGTTTAGAGGGAGTGACAAGAAATGAATTCTGTTTTAAAGATAAAGGCCTTGATTTCCATTTTCATCTTTACCACATTAAGAAATATCTAGGGCATTAATGAGGTACAGCTTTAGGGATGCCAGAAAGGTTTCGCAGAGATTAACTGGGGTCCCAGGTCTGTAGTGAAAAAAGAGGAGGAGGGCAAGAGAGTGCCAACATTCCCTTTTCGCTGCTCCACTAGGATGTGGGCAAGCAACTGCCACACTCCCACCATGACAGAGCCACCTGCCTCCTCACCTTCACACCACCCTTCAGGTGGATTTTTTGTGCCCCTTCAAATGGCGACTCAAAGTCTCTGTTAGGGCGCTTCTTGTCGGGTGTTTGATTACAGCAATGAGAAAAGCAATTGACCCTAAGGAAACAACCAATGGTGAGGAAAAGAGATGCTGAAAGAGAAGGGCCTATTGCGTCCAGTTAAGACACCTACGGGAGAGGAGGCTTGCGACACCGCACTGCAGAACTTGGAAGCATTAGCAAATGCCTGATGGGAGCATTTGGATGCTCTAGATGCTCCTGGTTTGTAGACAAGCTTCTCACAGAAGGTCTACGGACAGAAAGCAGATGCAACTGTCATCTCTCACTCCTGACACTACCATAATTATCCTTCAGACCAGGACTGTGACTGCCACTCTTGATTGTCAGCTTGAAGGAACTTTTTCTTTTTCTGAGACAAGGTTTCTCTACCTATCCCTGGCTGTCCCATTGCCATTCTGTAACAGGCACTGACTTAAAATGCTGGCTCATCCATGGGGCCTAGGATTCTCCACTGTATTAGGAACTATCCATCTCTATGAGTGAGGAAGGGCGAAGGCCCCTTAAGGTGCTGTCTAAGTTAGATCAGCAAATGTGACTATGGACAAGGTGATGGGGGTGCTGAGGATTAGGGTCTGGACCCTAAGTTTCCCTAAGTCTGCCAGGGATCCAACTCATATCCTTACTGGGGTCCCAAGAGGTCTGTGTAGCAGAGGGTCCGTGCACACATTTGGGCCTGGCTGACAGCAGTGGGTCAAACAGCTACGCAGACCAGAGTCTTCTGTATCTACTGTGTCTCTGGGACTGAGTAGAATGAAGAGAAATAACAGAATTCCAGGTTTAGCTCTCCTGCCGAGGGTAGGGGTCTGTGCCTCTGTGAGGCCTTTGTCCTCACAGCCAGACTGTCCACTTTCTGTGCTTTTCCCTGCTACTTACACTCCCGGAAGACCTGCTTTTCATTTCTTCCTCTAACTGAATGGTAATTCATCGTAGGAATACCAGATGGCTGTAGGTCTCAAGGCCAGGTCTAGCCAAGAATGGCACAGTCTGCTGCCAGTGAATTCCTCTCCCTGGCCCCTGCCCAGTTTCCCTGTATACTGGCATTTTAGATGGCATGCTACAGTCACGGAGACTTCAAACAGCAAAGGCGTCCCCTTGCTGCTTCACGTCCATCTTGGGCTGGCAGAGGATGCTGGCTCACGATGCTCACTGGAATCTGCACACATTCCTGGGACTGGAGACACTTCCCTGATGAGACTGGAGCTTTATCCGACAGCCAGTTTTCCCAATGGTGCGATTCTGGAGATGCCGGAGTGAGCTGGAGTAGGAAGGGTGAGACTGTTCATCACAAGACAGTGGAAAGGCCCAGTGGTGGTGGACAGTGAAACTGATGCTCACTCAGGGACCATAGGGGTGGCTCAGCGGATAAGAGCACAGGCTGTTCTTCCAGAGGACCTGGGTTAAAATCCCAGCACCCACATGGCAGCTCACCACAATCTGTAACTCCAGTTCCAGAAGGGAATCCTTGCCCTCCCCTGGCCTCTGTGGTCACCGGGTACACACATAGTGTACCTCTGTAGATACATGCAGACAAAACATCTAGGCACATTAACTACATACATGAATGTAACACACACACACAGCATACAAACATACATGCTGTCGGTTCTACACTTTGTGAACTAGGGCAATTCACACATGCTGTGAATGGTTTCTGTAGCTTGATCTACAAAGGAAGCAGCCTGGATTTGGGTCATAGTGCCAGTACTTTAAGATGCAAACTGCCACAAAGCACAATAAATTGGTTTTTAGTCCAATGATGGTTCTCAACCACAGAAAGCCTGGCCATCCAAGGACTTCAGAGCAAACAGGACGCAGACCCATCTCCTTCTCTAATAGGAAGAAGCCAGGCAGTTGCCCTCTGTGGCTTCAGGCCCACATTGCACTTCATTTGGTGAGCAGCAATCATGTCCTGAGGCCTCTGACCTCAAGCCGGGGCTGGGGAGGCAGCGGTGTGACGATGTTAAAAAAAAAAAAAGGTGTTCTGCTTATCAAATAATGCTTTGAGGGCTGAAAGAATTGCAGGCCTAGAGATTTCCTTTCTCCTGCTCCTCATCTGAACTACAAAGGGCGGCTCATGGTTCTAAAAACGCTTCTCAGATCAAACCCCCTGGCATGCTTTCCATGTACCTACCAGCAGGCCACCTCCTGGAGCACTCAGATGCCAAACAGGAGGTTCACCTGGACAAGAACTGACAAACTTCCTAAAAGCATTTGATACAGCAGAAGAGATTTTTTTTTTTAAGTCAGATGGTCTTTTATTGAGATATCTTCTCATTGCTTCCTAACTAGCTGGGCACCCCACTGTACCACTGCTGATGTCACCTATGATGTCATGAGGGTGGCAGCCATCCACATTGCCGCCCACAGACTCTGCAGTACCCAGGATCTCCTTAATAGTTCCAGAAAGTTCCCTGGCTAAAGACCGGTGTCCCATCTGCCGGGCAGTGTTGACAAGTTCATCAAAAGTGATATTTCCACCGTATTTAATATTCTTCTGCTTCTTCATGTCTCTTGGTGGCTCCTTGAGGGCTTTGGTGATCAGGGCCAAGGCAGAGGGCGCCACCTCAATCCGGGCCTGTCTGTTCTGGATGGTCAGTTTCACTGTAGCCCTCAGACCTCTCCAGTCACTGGTTTCCTTGACAACGTCATCACCAACTTTTTTTGGAGACAGACCCAGAGAGCCGATCTTAGGGGCCAGTGTGGACATGGCGCCGACCTCACCTCTGGGGCACCTCCAGTACAAGACCTTGATCTTGTTGGGGTCAAACTTAGGTGGCATGGTGTTGGATGAACAAGTGAGAACACAGAAGACCTTTCTGTAAGTTTCTGAGGGGCCAGGTCTGAAGGTGGAAGTGCATTCCTGCCCATCTTCCACTCTGCAGACTTTAGTCCCATGGTACCTGCCACCTAACCATAAAAAGTCAGTAAAATAGCCTAGGGAGGAGTGGAGGAAGAAGTGGGGACTAGCAAAGAGGTAGTAACCCTTGACAGTGTTTCATAGCCCATTTCCCTTGTTCCTTTTTTCAATTGCCTGGAGCCTGCCAACATTTTAACCAAAAATAGGAGGATTGGTAAGCAACAGCCTAGGGGCAAATCCAGACCATGGCCTGTTTTTGTTGTTTGTTAACTTGTGTGTGTGTGTTCTCCTGCATATGGAGGCCAGAGATCGATGCTGGATGTTTTTCTCTATCGTTCTCCACCTTTTTTTTTTTTTTTGGACACTGAATCATACACTGAACCTGGAGCTCACCAGTTCAGCAAGATTCTATGGCTAGAAGGTTCCAGAGCACTAGGCAACTGTGGTCACCCTCGTAACAGTGCTGACTTTTCATGTTCTAAGGCTTACAGAGACTTCCTGAACTTAATTCTTTTCTCTTTGCATTAGTTCCTGCTCTTTTGTGTGATAAAACACCAAGGCAATTTATAGAAGAAAGAGTTTAATTGGGCTTACAAGTCCCAAAGGGACTGCAAGTCCATCATGGCAGAGAGGAGGGAGCAGGTGGCAGGTGGCAGGTGGCAGCTGAGAGCTCTGTACATCTCAAACCACAAACAGGAATCAGAGAGCCAACTGGGGACTGGCACATGCCTTTTGAAACCTGAAAGCCCACCAACAGTGATACACTCCCTCCATCAAGCCCACACGGCCTAAGCCTCTCCAAATAGCCATCAACTGGGAATCAAGTACTTAGATGCCCGAGACTATTAGGAGATGTCTTATGTGAACCACTGCATTCTTATTTGACCTCCAGATGTAGTTATCTGATTCATCTGGAAGTGCTATGTATATTCTCAATTTGCAGATCTGAAAGTAAATGATATAAATGTGGGCAGGTCAATTATTAGGATAGGATCGTAGAATGACCAAAAAAAAAAAAAAACCGGAAAGAGGTGAGACACTGCGCAAGTCTCACAACCAATGCCCATCCCCCCTCTCCAATGCTGTCACTCCCAGCCATCCCATCGCTCCCACTTTAATGGATGACGCATGAGTTTGTGAATGCGGGGACTTTTGTCTTCTTCATTCATGGGTCTAGAGCAGTGTCAGGTTCTTATCAAGTGCTCGGTGGGTATTTGTTGAATGAAAGAGTCTTAGATGGTTTACCTGTGTATACTTCAACATCCTGTGCTTGCTGGTATCTCATAAAACTAGGTTTTCTTTTCATTTCTTAGACCAAAAAAAAGGGGGGGGGTGTCTTATTCCTTAAGTAGGGATCCTACTTCACTTTACTTATTCCATTCTAGAGTTCTTCATTTTACCTATTGTTAAGACTCATGTCCACTGTCACCTACCACAGTACAAGCTCTTCTTGAATACAAACCATGGCCCGACACACTGTGTAGAGTCAGGCAAATGAACAGGCATTAAAGTCTACGGGCCTGGACCGTCTGAAAGTAAAGCCTGCATCCTTTTTATTTTGTTCACATTCATCAGCATTTATTGAAGACACACATGTGCCATGAATATTATGAAGAAGACAATGGAGAAGTTAAAAAAAAAATTACATGACTTTGAGTATCTGTCGTTAAGAAGAGCAAAGAACACTATATAACCCAAACTAATTCCATGAAGTTTCCACATACAAGCACAAAAATGGGAAGAATGCTTCTATAGAACAGTAGATAAGGAGGGAAGGAAATCTTTCCAGTTTATTTATTTATTCACTTTACAGCCTGATCACAGCCCCCTCCTCCTCTCCTCCCAGTCCCACCCTCACACTCCTCTCCTCATCCCTCCCTCCCCTTCTTAGAGAATGGGAGGCCCCCCTTGGGTACCCACGTACCCTGCCTGGTACATCAAGTCACAGCAGAACTAAGTACATCCTCTCCCACTGAGGCCAGACAAGGCAGCCCAGCTACGGGAAAGGGATCCAAAGAGTTGGAGTCAACAGAGTCAGAGACAGCCCCACGCCAACTGTTAGGGGATCCACATGAAGAACAAGCTGTGCATCTGCCACATATGTGTAGGGGGCCTAGGTCCAGCCCATGCATGCTTTTTGGTTGGTGGTTGAGTCTCTGTGAGCCATCATGGGGCCAGGTTAATTTACTCTGTAGGTCTTGTGCTATCCTCACCCTAGCTCACTCATTCCTTCCCCCCCACTCTTCCGCAGGACTCCTCGAGCTCTGTTTAATGTTTGGCTGTGGGTCTCTGCATCTGTTTCCATCAGCTGGTGGATGAAGCCTCTCAGAGGACAGTTACACTGGGCTCCTGTCATGCATGTCTTTCTGGGTCTGGGTTGCCTCACTCAGGATGATATTTTTCTAGGTCCATCCATTTGCCTGCAAATTTCATGTCGTCTGCATTCAAAGATGCACTGAAGGTCAGTTATGGCTATAATGGAGACCCCAGAAGCTGGTGGAGTCTCTCCTGGCTGAGAAAAAACTTCCAGGCTTCAAGGAAGAGTTCAAGAAAACCCAGACAATGGGACACATATGCCAAAAATTTGCCTTGGATTAAATCTACTCTTAGTATGAATTAGCACAAATCCCCTTATCCAATGGATGTTCAACAGATAGAGTTTACAGACATTTATCTCATCTCACAAAATAGCAATGCAAGAGCCAATTAACTGTGACTCAAAGAAAAATGGGCTGAGTGCTAGAGCCAATCAAATAGCCTTGTGGTCAGTCACAAAAGCTATGCGGGGATTGGTGAACACACTTGTAATCTCAGCCTTGGAGAGCCTGAGGAGAGTTCTGAGTTTTAGGACAGCCTGAGCTACATATTGTGCACCAAAACTAAAGAAAGAAGCAGATTAAAAAACAAAAAACAAAAACAAGCTGTGGAATGTGATTGATTAATTCTAATTCAGCAGTATACTAGGTTTGCAAGTCTGTACATGGGGGTTAGCTTTTCCTTCGGTGACATTGGTAAGGTAAGGTAGCCAAGTATTGCAACCAGGCTATGGCCCCCTACTCTAAGTTACTCCATATTGTATAAATGTTTTTTTTCAGGCATTGCCTTGCCCTAGAAGACTTTTATGAGCATATTTTGAGTCTATTTTTAAAAAGGAGAATGACTGTAGTGCCTGGGTAGACCCACAAAATACACCATCAGGCACCACCTTGGTCCATGTCTTATTCATGGAGTTAGAAAAGGAGCCACCTTGTGAATTTTTCAAGGTGAGCTGGGACTCTGGGGGCACATAGCTGTATTAAAATCATATCAGGGTAACCAGGCCCCAAAATTTATCAGACACAGCAGACCAGGGAGAGGGTGTAACTCCCTTGCTTGGATCATAAACTGATGGACAGCTAACACTGTGATGGCATGGACCACACCAAGCTATCACCTGATACTTGGGGTCTATGTCAAGAAAGGACATGCAGAAGACTCCCCAACAGTCGCTGGAACTTCAGCTCAGCCCAGACCCCCACTGTTGACGCTGCCTGCTCCACTGCCCATCCACCTTTCGAATGCCTGCACTAGGAACTGAACCCACTACTTCCTGCTCTTGGGCCTCAGTTCAGCTGTGCACCTCACAGCTGGACCCTGGCTGGGACATTCCAGCAACAGCTCTCTCCCAACATTAGTCTGGTTCCTTGCTTTATCAATACAGAATCTCACAGCCTACTGATATTTTTTTTAAGATTTATTTTCCTTTTTATTTATGTGCCGATGTGAATGATGCCATAGTGTGTGGGTAGCCAGACCCAACAACAACAACAACAAAAACAAAAAACAAAAAAACATTGGATCCTCAGGATCTGGAATAAAAGGCTTTTGTGAATTGCCTAATGAAGGTGCTGGGACACCCCCCACCCCACCCCCAGCTCGGGTCCTCTGGAGAAGCAACAAGCATCTTTAACTAGTAAGTCATCTCTTCAGCCCCTTAGAATTTTGAACTCTGCTTCAACTTCATTAATTTGCATTGATTCTGTAAACCCACATATACACGTGTAGATATATATACCACATACACACGTGGATATATTTACTGTGTGCTATATGACAGAAGGGTAAATATTAGTAGTTAACATTAGAATAAAAGAACATGCATTTGCCTTGGTCAGATTACAAAGGTAAGTAGGATTGTCTGGCAAACCGCTGACGCCACTGAACCTTGTGAATTTATTGTTGTTCAGTAAACTCTGACATTGTGGGGGAGACACAAATATGTTTGTGTTTCTGGGATGGCATACTCATGATACCAAGACAGACTAGTTTCTTGTGAAGATTAATTGAGATGTTAGACATAAAGAGCTTTTATCTCCTGCCTGGTTGTCTTTCTACAGCATCTTCAGAGGATCAAAAAAAAAATGTTTTTAATATTGCATCTGTATTGAATATATAGAGAGTTTTCCACTATTATTCCCAAAACATGGATGTATAACAGCTACTTATGTGGCTTTTATATTATATCAAATATTATAAGTGGCCTAGAAGTGATTTGATATATATAAGAAAATATGTATATTTTATATACAAATACATTTTACATTAAGGACTTGGATGTCCACATATTTCTGGGATCTGAGAACATCCCAAAAGCAATCTCTTGCAGACATGGAGAGATAATTCCACCAAATGCTCTGTAAGGGTCAAATAGAATTATTAACTCTCAAGGTACAGCAACTGTATAAGCAAGAATAATGTATTAATTAATTAATAAGTAGCTACTTCATTCTGAAGCCAAGTTATATCATGTACAACTTGAGCAGACAAGGGGAGTGTGGAGTCTGGTAGGAGGCATAGATACATTACAAAGACTGTGGAAAGAAAACTGGATCAGGGACAGTAAGGGATAGAAATTTAAAATAGGTGATTTCAGAAATAGGAAGGTGGAAATTCTATCTTCAAACTGCATACATACAACTCCTTTTTTGATTAAAATGGGCTACTAGCACATATTTGTTATGGAGTTTTCCCATTTTCATTGTGACAAAAATGTTGAAAATACAATAGGAAGACACAGAATACATATGGTCCTATTAGTAATCCCTGCCAAAATGTGACTTCCAGTTCTAAAGTGCATTTGAACTGAACCACAACCGGCAGCCATTAGGACCTGAGAACAGGGCCTGGACCCTGAGCATTGATCACTTAACCATAGTTGAGAGGAATGCAAGTCTTAGATGAGAAACTAGTTTGAGTTTTCTTTTATGTTTTCCTCCTCAAATTGTTTTCCCTTCTGAAATTATGCCTATCATATGTTCATATCTGAGGTCTTTATTGGAAGGACTCCCTCCTGGGAAAAAAGCATTAGTCTTTAAAAACATGGTACAATTAAAGGTTTAGATTTGCCTCTCTCTCTCCTGTGCATAGTGTTCCCAAAATGCTTCCTTTATCAGTTCAGCCCTGGCACAGAAAAACATTTCAGGAAAATGACTTTTCTCCTCATCTGAATGCAGGACTCTACTTTGTCTAGTCTCTGCATGGTTAAGAACTCTGTCTGGCCTAGTTGTTCAGCTGTCCTGGTGAAGGGCTCAGAGCTACAGCTGCCAACAGAGCCTCCCTGTTCCATGAGTGTTTCCACTGCCACAGGAGGAGAAACCAAGCCTGGGTTTCCTGATCCTTGTTACAGAGTCCCAAGACACTCTCTCTGGGCCCTGTGGTTCCTGCTCAGCCTCCTCCCCTGGGATAGGCCACTCTCCTCAATAACCAAGGGCTGTCACTGGATCTTGTGGGACTGATGGTACTGGGTCCTCACTTGCATGAGAAGTGGAGAGTGAAGGATTCCTACTTAAGGGTCTTGTTCAGCTGACAGCTGGTCTGGTTAGAAATTATCTTTGGCACAGAAAGAAAAGCAGCAGGTAATCCAGCGAGTGCTGGCTGAATGATTAAACAGGTCAACTTGCACGGTCAGCAGCTAGCCTCACATGCTTTCTTCAGGGCCGATTATTGGATAAAAGCAATTACCTGCCTGCCGGGGCACACACACACTGCAATGAGACCAGTGTGCTTTTCTTCCATACCAGCTCTGCCACTTCCCAGATAAGTAATCCTGAGCCAGGCATGTCTGCTCTTAGGTTCAAATTTCTTATGTGTGGAAAAGGACTCATAAAACCAGACTTACTGGGCTTGAGGGGGTGATTAAATGAGACCAAATATGAAACAGGGTCTGAAAATTGCTAGGCACAGAGTAGGTCCCCATTAGTACCATCTAATTAACATAGTTCCCTTGTTGGCATGCTTTTCTTTCCTACTGTCTCTTAACATAGCTTGAAGAATGGGTAGGAAAGGGTACCAAGGACACTGGGGGTGGGGGTGGGGGACAATCCCAGAAGTCTGGGAGGAAATAAAGACATTCAGAAACCAGAAGGAGAACAGTCTTTTGTGTTCTTAAAGGTTCCACTCAACGTCTTTCTCCTTGAATTAGTTTTCTGTTGTTATGTAAGAAGTCACTCTAGAAAGTGGCAGTCTCAAGCAATGTCCTTTTACTCTCAGTCTTACAGATCAGGGATTTGGGTGACAGCTGAGTCATCCACCCCAGGCTCAACACCAGAAGATGACAATCATTGAGGCCAGTCTTAAAAAGGCTGTCTACCCTACTGTCCTTCTTTCTAGTGAATGCAATACTCCTTCCTCTGTAAAGTGACACATGACTCTGGTGGGAATGCCCTCCATAATGCCTGCGACCCTGTGCCATCCCCACCCTGGGATGGTGTGAGATCCAGAGCACACCAGCATAGTACCTCCTCTTGGCATCATCGTTGTGGCCCACATGCCTCCAAGCTTGACTGTTCAGAGTCTTTCTCTGGGATTTGGAGGGAGCAGAAACGAGGAGAAACAAGTTCACTCTTTAATCTGAAATCACTAACATGGGATAATTATAAGCCTATGGTTTCCTGTGGCTATATCTTCCTCCAGCCACACAAATAAATTCCAACTAAGCCAGGAGCCATTCAGGCCATCATGTTCTGAGGCAGAGGCAGATTTAAGATAAAAGAAAGAACACAAATAGCAACTGACAGTAGTCTTTTTCTGGTCCTGAAGGTTGGCTGTACTTCTAAAACCTAATCTATCTCCTTTCTCACCCGAGATAGTTTAAAACGGGTTCTTAGTGCTTGTAACAGGAAAAAAAATGTTTTTAAAATTAATTTAGCCATACTTTTTGCATCTATAAAATCAAAGAGCTAAACTAAATGTTCTCCGTGACTGTTTTTCTTTCCAGGTTTCAAGTTCTAAGATTCTAATTTGAATTTCCCCAAAGCGAGTTAAGAGCAGGAGAAACATCATGAAGGATGAAGAGCACAGACATGAAGAAGAATCCCACAGCATCTCAAGTCTCCCCTTCCACGCTAGTGGTCTGGTCCTGGGGAAAATGACTTACCCTTCATATGCCTTTGCTCTATCCCCTAAACAACATGACTAGTTATAACCCCCTCCCCTCGAGTCTGTTGAAAAGACTGGAAAACTGTTGAAGCAGTTAAATAAAGCACCAAACATAGCCCCTGACACACACTGCCCTTCAAACATCCTCCCTTGTCTTTTACAGCCAGCTCAAATAGCAATTGTTCTAAAACCATCCCCACATGTCCTTTGTGTCTTCTCTCCCCTACAGCTCTGCATTCTTGGTCCTAGTTTTCTAGTCCAGTGTCTCTCATATCTATCATTCTTGGCTCACTACACCTTGTCCTTGAGGTCCTAGGGCCTAAAACAATGCCAGATAAGCTAAAGAGCAGATACACAGCAGGACACACCACGCCTATCTGTTTCACCACCTCGTTTTTTTTGTCAGTCGAAACTCTGATGTACGAGGATGACAGTGATGCTGCCTCTCAAAAGAAACCACCAGTTGCTCAAGCTAAAACTAACAACTCCGCGCAACTGGAAGGGCAAGCCAGCCATCGGCAAGCAAGCATGGGGCCTGGGCCTGCGTTAACGGGTGGGCGCGGTGTGGCTCTTTTGGAAGCTGACCAGAGACAGTAAACATGACGGTTGCCAGGGTGCATAAACATGAGCTCAGAGCCTCCCCACCTCATCCGAGGACACTATAGTCATAGCATCAGGGACTCCACAAGTGACTACTTGTCAAGTACAGTAGTGAGGCCCTACCAGCCCCCAAACACAGATATTAAAGGCAAAAAAAATCATAAAAGTAAAGCGCTGGAAAGAAGTTTGGCAGGAGATGGAAGTGTAGCTTATGTGCCATGCATGAGGACCTCCATGCGCACAGCTAAACACAGCCCATGGATTCAGACAAGATACCTAAGGTGAGTATAAGCAAGGGTCTATGTTAAAAGAGGAAATGTTTCACCACAGCTGAGACCACACTCTCTTCACCAGCTACAGACCAGGTACCAAAGAAAGAAATGTTCACTCAGCTGACACCAGAGAGGACATTCTGCTAAGCTGTATGCTGCTGGCTGACCATGTGACACTTCATTTCTTTCTTTTTCTTTTTTATTTAATGTTTAACATGTATAGGGGTCTACCTGCATGTGTGTCTGTGCATCATGTGCATGCAGAGTCCATTTATAATTCAGCTCCACAGCATGGTAGGACTTACAACCACAACGAATAATCTCCCAAGTGACCAGAATTTAAAAAGCAAAATGTCCCATTTTGAATCACTCTTCCTTGGGCATTGTTTCCTCCTCCTCTCCTCTTTTTCCTCCTCCTTCTTCTCTTGTGTGTGTGTGTGTGTGTGTGTGTGTGTGTGTGTGTGTGTGTGTTTAATTTGCCTGCATTGGCCTGTAATTCACTATGTAGCCCAGGCTGGTCTTGAACTTGAGATTTTCCTGCGCCAGCTTCTCAAGTGTTGGGATTACACATGGTGGGCTTGAACCACCATATGTGGCTGTTGGTGACTTTTAATCAGGGGAATTCCACAGTAAGGAGTGACCTCTTATCATCTAGAACCAATGCTGAAGGTAGCATGAGAGAAGTCAGAAGTACTGATGAGGTAGAAAATAACTGCAGTGTCATAGTCTAATGACTGTAGATAATGACAAAGCATTATTAAAGCTGACAGAGTCTATGGGAAAACAGCTTGGGAGACATGAGATTAAAAGGCACGAGGAAGAGCAGTAGGAGTGACGCTCAGATCCCAAGCCTTTGTCCAGCTGTCAGGAGAGGTGACAGGCAGTGATGCCCTTGAGGGTCAGTTGCTCCTGTGCTCTGTTGCACGCTAATCTCTAGCTGCATCATGTGAAGTTGTGCGTCCTCCCTTCACAGCTTATCTTACACCCTGACTGTGCCCCAAGGTCATGACAGAAATTTTGAGAGAGTGTGGGAATGAGGCAGTACCAGCCCAGAGCCACTCTTAGAGAACCAGGAAGTGAGAGGCTGAGCCAGTATCTCCATTGAGAATGGGGCCTGTGTGGTGCTATGTCTTCTAAATATTTGTGGGATGAATGCAAATCTGCCAGTAGCAGTAAAGAGTAGTTGTATGTATGAGTGTATATGTATATGTGTATGTACATACGTATGTATGTATGTATGTAGTATGATGTATGTATGTTTGTATGTAATATGATGTAAGTATGTAAGTAAGTATGTAAGAGTAGATGATTACTGCTAAGGCAAGTGTGTCCCCAGGCTGTGGCTTGGAGGACAGAGCAGGTAAAGGGCCCTGCTTTACATCAGTCTGGTCTGATTTCTTCCCTACAAGACTCCTTCAGTCTCACTCAGAGCCTCCCTGAGTATCTGCCTCTTCCTCACTAGGCAAGTTTCTTAGCCTGGAAGCATGCAGAACGGAGGAGCTGTCATCAGCTGGAGTCACGTTCCTTGCACTTGGCGATCTGTCTGATTGCTTCACAGACAGAAGGCTTTGGCTCAGCTTGAGAAATTTTTGAATTTTTTTGTTTGTTTGGGGGATGGTGGGTTTTGTTTTGTTTTTGTTCTGTTGTTTTTGGGGCGGGGGTTGTTTTTGTTTTGAAGCAGAGTCTTACTATCGAGGCCTGGCTAGTCCAATACTCACTGTGTAGGCCAGCCTAGCCTCAAATTTCACCATGATCCATCTGCCTCTGCCTTCTGAGTGCTGTAATTACAAGTATACACACCAGGATCAGTTTAGCTTGGGAATTTGTGTGTGTGTTGTTTATTTATTCATATCTCTCTTTGAAAAGGTTTGCAGCATCTTGTAGTATTAAAAGATGTTTAGAGAATTCCTTCCCCAGAGAGACATAAACACCCTTCTTTGTAAGCCCCCATCAACAAACCAAAATACAGTTCCACCAGGTCTCACACTAGAGAACCAATGTGCTTGCTGGACTTACAGAGCATGGGTGACAGACTACTGACAGGATGGGGGACATTATTCTGGAAATCTTTCTTCATCATGGACGATGGCTTCCCAGAGGCCACATAGATGGAGCTCTCTGCCACCCACCCCTACCCTCAGGTCATTAGCTTAGGGCAGAATTGCATGCATGGGGCTAGAAGCAGCAGGAGGGACCAACCAAAAGCTCCAAGGAAGACCTGTTCCTTCCTTTTCAGAGGGATCATCAACAGCCAGCCGGAGTGCTCCCAAGGGCCTCTTACAAGCAGACAGAGCTGATCTGATGAAAACTGAAGATGATTTTCTAGGAAGACTAGCATTCACAACACAATATTGATTCACTGTAATAATAAGGGAAGGTTGGGGTGCCTTCCTAAAACACCTACGGTGCAAGGGTACAGGCTCCCCCTGCTGGTTTGATTTTGCCCCTGCAGCCTCTTCCCGTCCAGAGTCCTGTGAGAGAATGTGGAATTTCACAGGGGAGAAAGTTGGGCTCACCCAGAATTAGAAGATGCTCTTGCTTTCAGAGCCAAGAACGACTGTCCCTGTTGGGGTGATTATGTTCAATGCTCACTCCATCACTTTCTGCCTTTCTCTTCCGCTGGGTCATGTGAAAATATTCTAATTTGTTCATTTGTGAACAAACTTTGATTGGACCCTGCTACTGAGCCAAGAACTAATAATACCTGGCATGCCGCAGTGAATGAGACGCACTCACCGTGGCACTGGAAGGCCAGCATAAATGGAGAGGTCTTCTTTCAGGAGCTAACCCTGTAGTTACAGTGGCCCTGGACTAAGACAGAACTAGACTGACCCCTGCAGGTGGGAGGAGCGCTAAGCATCCAAAAGGCTGCCACTGATTGGCTCGGCTCTGACTGTCTGCTCAGGCTGGGCAGAGGACCGACCACCTGACCAGTAGGTGTCTGCACGTAACCTCCAGATCTCTGGGTTGGGCCCCGCTGTCTCTGCTTTAGCAAGCCTCACAGGATGGTCTGAGGCACCCCTTAAGTTTGAGACCCACTCGGTGCATTGGGGCCTCCCTGGCGGTCCTAACTGAACTGGGCTTCCCGAGAAGCCTCCATCAGATTGAAGGCATATTTCTGAACGTACCTATTCCATTCCTCTTACTTTACAAAGGCGAACATCAGGGTTTGCCCAAGGCAGTATTCTCAATAAATTTTCTCCCCAATACTCCTAATCTGCTTCAGAGGAAAGTGGAAGCCAGCAGAAGAAACCTCCCAGTTGTGCTCCGAGTGGCAGAGTGGCAGGCAGTGGTTTTCTGCTATGGAGAGCTGCTCAGTCTGGGAGTTTGCCCTTCTCAGGCCTCCAAGTAGATCACCACAGTGCTCTGTAGGTGATCACTCTGGTTCTGTGGGCCCTTTGCCTAGTGTTCTTCCTGGGATCCAAGTTACATCTGACTGTCTCTCTGTTCACCACAGTGGCCTCTCTGTCACTCACTCGGAGATGGAACATGTGAAGAACCATTCTCCCTCCATCTTAGGCTTAAAAGTCATCTTATAGTAAAGACAAACTAGGTTCATTCCTGTTTATGATTAAACCTCTGTTTCTCAAAGTTTGGGCTATGCCCCACCTGTAATCGTGACTACGAATGGCTCTGCACTGCCTGTTCCAGGAAAGGCAATCTTGTCTTTGTTTCAAAATAAAATTGCTTATGACAGTCTTGCAACCCTACCTTTGTTTCAAAAGGTTATCTGACCGCCTTGTTAAGATAACCTTGCTTTGTTTCTGGAGGTCGTTACTAACTTGATAGGCTTACGTTCTGCTCCTGTAACCCCACCTATTTTTCCTGCCCATTTGGCCCCTTACCCCTGAGTTATAAAAATCTTGCCTTCCTCACATCCAATGTTGACCCCTCTCAAATTCTGCCTTAGAGGGAAGCAACCCATGTACTCAAATTAAAAAGTTTGTTTTAATTAATTGCTTGTTTTAATTAATTTGGCCATGATGATTTGGGTTGATGGTCTTTCTTCTCCCATCTCCAGGATTAACATGTGGAGGGCCAGCTGTGAAAGCTTGTACCAGGATTTGGTTTTTAGGCCCATCTCTAGCATCTAAAAATGCTGTCAATTACAGAGAGCTAAGAAGTCACTAAAAAGACAGGAAGCCTTTGAGGATGGAAGCCTTTGGCTCAGACATTGGGCACAGATGTTTTCCAATAAGCACAGGGTCTACTGAGCAGGCTGCAATGGAGGGAATATGCTGCTTCCCCTCTCAACAATATTCTTTAATGCTGACTTCCAAGCAAGAGGAAATTACATTCATTAATATTAGCACCTTTATGATCTTCAGAAAACTGAATACCAAAAGGGAGATTGCACTTTGAAGACACAGTCTCTGAAGGGACCAAAAAAGTGGGCACACAGTAGGAGCATTGTGCACAGAGCTGCACTATGGGGTGCTGAATCAGGCATAGACAGGCTTTTTGAGCCTCTCCACTTACAGATTCAGTTGCTCTTTCCTTTCCTTCCTCCTATGGGAGAGGGTGAGAGAGCACTAAGGGGAAACTGTACCTTCTCACCAAGAATACAGGTGAATCTCATCTAATGCCATGGCTGCATGCATGGAGGAAGATCCAGGGGACAATTTACAGAAGAGTGTCCCTTTCACACTTGCCTTCTGAGATGGCACAGGCCCACCTTGCTCACAGGAGCTTCAGCATATAAGTAACATGGCTGGATTTTAGGACTGAAATTAAAAGGAGAGAATCTTGCAGCTAGAGTGGGAAGAGGAGATTGGGGTACAACAGGAATTACCATTGCATACATACAGTGCATATACACAGAGCAAGCTCTGTTTTGTTTCTCAATATCCTTTCAAGAAGTGTACAGCTCTTCCATCAGGAAGAGTGAAAAGCCAATGTTTCTAGAAGATAAACCCCTTCCCTCCCTTAAATGACTGGCCATCCTACTGGGAATTAACCATCTGCAAGTAGGCGATGTGTAGGAGAAGGATGGGGGTGGTGAACTGAAGGAAGGGAAAGACTTCGAAGTTCATAAGTAGTTGAGACCGACACCTTGGCTCTCTCTGGGTCCTAGGAATACATCAAGTCCCCTGAGGAAAATGGCAGGGAGTATGCCTAAGGAAATCAGATCTGAGTATGGGGACACAAAGACAGCATTAGGAGTGAGAAGAGCCAGGGCTCAGACCCTTGCTGGCTATGTGACATGGAAGTTACCTCTTTTAACCGCTTCTCTATCTGTGAAATGAGGGTCATTTATTCATTCCACCAGTATCCATTGTCCTGTATGTCAGGTACTGCTCTAGGGCTTGAGAGACGGCCATCGGCCGTACATAGACTTTAAAAAAAAGATGCTCTTTTTTAGACCTTGTATCTAGTCAGGAAAGGAAGGCAAAAACCACAGCATCCTATTGCTATAAAAAGGGCTGGGCCGTGAATGCCTGTCAGTATGTAAACTGACATCTTTAAGGGTGCTGAGGGAATGAGAGCAGAGCAGAAAAGGGGGGGCTGTGGGGACTGAAAGGGGGGGCTGTGGGGACTGAGCCACGGGGGTGGTCAGAACAGTCTCAGTGAGAAGTTAATCTGGTCAGATCTGAGGATGAAGAAGAAAGTTGGTTTTCCTCAAAAAGAATGTTCTAGACCAAAGAGCAAAATTGTCTCATGCAAAACTACTTATTTATTGCTAAGTCCCTAGCACTTTGATAACATCCCATAAATGTCATCCACTGTTATTTTCACAGCCAAGTGCAACCCAGCAGCTGCACGGGCTAGGCAAATGCCAGTGTTTAACCAGTGGGCCCTGAGTGGAATGTCCTCTCCAAATGTCTGGCCCTGGATAAGATGTCCAAGACTTTGGTTTACCTCAGCTGAGGTAAAGGGAGGAACCCTGGCAGTGACCAAGCCCTCACCCTGCCAACTGGGTACTTCAATTAGATTCTATAAGATGAAGAAGAAGAAGAAGAAGAAGAAGAAGAAGAAGAAGAAGAAGAAGAGTGGAAGAGTGGCTGGAGAGGTGGCTCAACAGTTAAGAGCGTGCTGGCTACTCTTTCAAAGGCCCAGAGTTCTGTTCCCAACACCTACATTGGCAATTCACAGCCACACACAACTCCAGTTTCAGGGGATCCAATGCCCGCCTCTGGCTCCCTTGAACACCGGGGTATGCATGTGGTGCTCACTCATACATGCTGGTAAAAACACCCATATGCATAAAAATAAAAATATTTGAAGAAAATACAGTGATATACCTTTCTATACCTAAGCTGATAATGTAAAATTTCTACCAATGCCCAAGAAAAAATACTCAGAGCCAGGAAGGCACGATAGAGATCTGCATGCAGAAAGACCGTAGAAGGTCTGCAGCCTGCAGGCCAATACGACTGTAGTAAAGCATAGAGCAGGAGTTAGAAGGATTCAAAAGGCACGGGGTCAGAGAGAAATCCACGGATATCACCGTAAAATGTATTTGGAGTTACTACAAGTGAAATGCAAATGGCTCTGCGAACAGGGACAGCTCCCAAGCATGCGGTAAGAACCACCAGCCAAAGAGGAGGCATTGGCAGCTGGCACCGTTGGTTAGAGTTGGTGCTCCAGGCAGGCAGTGCAGGATGGCTGTAAAGAGCTGGTTTATTTTGGGTCTTTTTAAAAAGTGTGTGCCCCACAGATTAGGAGCCCTAAATCTGTTAGAATTCCAAAATATTGGGGCTGTAAAGACAGCTCAGTGGTTAAGAACACTGGCTACTTTTACAGAGGACCCAGGTTCAGTTCCCAGCACATACACGGTAGACCATAACCACCTGTATATGTAATTCCAGTTCCAGGGTACTCAACACCCTCTTCTGGCCTTCACCAGCACCGGCACACACATGGTCCATATACATTTTCTCATGTACACATGCACACACATGAAATAAAATAAGTAAGGTGTCATCTTAAAATCCAAAATACATAAGTCCTGGATGTGATTTTGAGTCCATTTCCATTTAACCCTTTCATTTTTGTAAGTAGGGAGACTGAGAGTTTTGAAAACATTTGAAAATGGGGCTGGAGAGATGGCTCAGCAGTTAGGAGCACTGGTTGCTCTTCCAAAGGACCCAGGTTCAGTTCCCAGCACCTACACAGTGGCTCACACCATATATAACTCCAAATTTAATGTTCGTTTCAGGTCTTTATGGACACCAGACCTGCAAGTGATGCACAGACACACATACAAGCCAAGTACCCATACATGTACAAATAAAATTAAAATTAAAAATTAAGAAAAAATAGGAAGAGCTTACTCAGAGTCGCACTGTAGGTGATCAGAGCTTCCTTCACAGTGACAGAAATGCAACCAACTTACTAAGCCACAGGGAACACCTGTCTCTTATGACTACGAAGCCCAGGGTTGGCCATGAGCAACCACCGAGTCAGAAATGCAGGTAGGAACAAATCCAGGATCCATGACAGGAACAGGAGGACAGCTAGTCTCTGTCAATGTGTCCTGGGAAGGCGCAGGCAAACATGCAGCTCCCTGGAACTCACAATGCTTTTTGTCACAGCCATTGTGGTTCATTTCACAGAACAAAATTAATCAAACATTGACATTGTTGGAGGCAGGGTATGGTTTGCAACTTTAAATGGCATTTTCTCCCAACAAACAGAATTTGCAAATTAATGATGTATGAGTTGAGTCAACTCTCTGCAAAGTGCTTTGACCAACCCACACAGTAAGATTCCTGTTAAAATCTTTTACTTGCTGTACACTCATTGTGTGCCAGGCACTGCTCCAGGAGCCTCTTAGCATGCAACACTGAACAAAACAGACGATTAGCCTCACCTCCCATATTTTTATTGTAGGGGAAGGCCAAACAGTAAGTCTTTAAAGTCTATGGTTTAGTCTAATTTAATTATTATTTTTTTCAAACAAGGCCTCCCTATGTATCCTGGGATGGCTTTAAACTCAAGATCTCCCTACCCCAGACCTCAAAGTGGTAGGATTACATCTGAAGTCTATCATTTTTGAAGATGATAAATAGATGGAGAAAAAGAAACATCCCAAATGGAAAGAAAATGCACCATCGGAAGGAAGAGGTGTAGTTTAAAGGGGTGGGCCAGGAAAGGGTTTGCCATGGAGAAGGTGGAATCTAGCAAAGAAATGAAGAGAAGGCGTTGGGCTACGGGAGCCTAGGGCAGAAGGCACACCAGACCGCAACCAACACACCTAGGACGCCTGGGAGCTAGCAAGGATGCCTGGTTTTCAGCTTTGTCTTACGAATCTGTATGTTAATAATTGAGAGTCCTCATATTAAATCTAGGTTTGCAGATTTTCTTGAAAACAGCATTTAGTTAAGCTCTGCCAATGTTATCCCCAAATTATTTTTAGCAGACAATGAACTGGATCTGACTAGATCACAACTCTTCTCCCATAATGGGACGTACATCTCCAATTCAACAGAATCCTCTCTGCCTTCCTGGTCTCTGTTTTAGCTTTTAGTATAACTGCAGCCATTTTTGTCTTCAGTCTCCATTTTAGTTATAAGATGAAATTACTCCTATTTTGTTACTTTGTTACCTTAACACTCTGAAGAGTTGTCAACTACATCTCTACTTTGGACCAATCAAATTAAAGGTCAGTTAGAAATGCTTTGTCAAGCTAGTCAAAATGATGTAGTGCTGCCCTCCCCTTGCTTCCTACACATGGTACCTGATTGTTACCTAGGTGTGGTTTGTTTCATACACGAACCTGGTTGGTACCTGGATGCAGTTTGTTTCCTAGACCTGGTTACCTGGTTGTTGCCTAGACATGGGTTCTCTTTAAAAAGCCTGCCTTGGAAGCAGACGAACGTCACAATTAGGCTCTGAGGCCTTTGTGACCCTGGTCATGGTGGCTATGACAATTTGGGGGGATGCATTCAATAAGCCATCATTATCTGACTGAGAGTGATGACTGAATGGTTTGTGTGGCTATTCTTGAACTATATAATTTGGAGGTTCCACCGAGATGGGACGATACCAGTCTCTTTCCTTAGACTCACTCCCAGTCACTTCCTTCATGTAGTTGTCAGTCAAGCTCTTGCAGACCTTCAAGTCCTTCTGCCTAGGTAGGAGAGGCTACGATGTGCTCTTGAGTAAGCACCCACACCTCAGTGGTTTCATTTAACAGATTTTTTCCCCATTCATACAAAATCCAGGAGCAGGTGGATTGTCAGGCCTCTCTGCTCCATGCAGACTCCAGGACACAGGCTATTTCCAGGCTGTGACTCTACTATTTCAACTTGTGTACTAGAAGGGGAAGCCAGAGCTTAGGGAAAGCACTTTGACCCCTACGTGCTAGACCTTGGACATTATGGATCACATCACTTCTGTTGGCTTTTTGTTGACTAGAAATAGTCACATGACCTTACCTGCCTGTAATTGATCAGGAAGTACAGTCTTCCTCTGCATTCAGAAGGACAAAGAATGGAATAGAAGTAAGTTACTTATTATTATTATTATTTGTTAGGTCTCAGAAGAGCCGTATGCTGTGATAACACTGAGAAACCTCCCTGAGAGCTGGGCTGCCCAGCCCTCCTCAGTAATTATATCCAAGGCATCAGACAGCTTTGGTTTCACTGTGTCTCTACCACTGCTAATAAGTACTCTTTGACTGAGTTTCTCACCCTGTCTAAACCTGTTTCTCCATCTTTAATTTGAAGATAAGCCTACCTATCACATAGGGTTAATGTGAAGATTACAGGGTATTATGCGTACAAAGGGCTTTGGAGGTTACTTAGAAAGCTCTTGATACTCACCCATTGTTGTCAACAAATAGTTGAGCTATTATGAGATGCTTTTAAACTTCACCTAATGAAATAATTCAAACTGGCAAAAATAGTGCAAAGATTCCCATATGGTCTTCTCTTCTTCTTTTTTCTTCTTGGTTTTTGGTTTTTGAGACAGGGTTTCTCTATGTAACCCCGATGTTAATCCCACCAAACAAGAGTAAAGTCCTTTACCCAAATTCTTTGAGTTGAATTAAGCAAGCTTCATTTTTCTGTCAGACAGGCCTGTCTCCCTAAAAAGGGGTTTGAAATAACATCAGAGAACAACAGGAGACAGTGAGGTTTATATAGCTTAAAAAACTGCAAGATTAGGGGGTTTCCAAGGTTTGGGGGATTTTTTAATTATGTAGGAATTTGGCTGAACAGTGCAACATTATTTGGCAAAACATCTTATCAGGATTGAGTTCAGGATATAGGACGAGGAACACATCAAAGTCCAAAAAAATGGGTCAAGATATGGTCAAATTTAAGTTTTACAGAAAACTTACAGAATGAAGTTATTTTGACCTTATAATCAGATGGCTTCTAGTCTGAAAATGGAGTATGGCTGGTCCATCACTGACTGTCCAAGAACTCACTCTGCAGATGAATGAAGCCAAGAATTCACTATGTAAATAAACTTGAGGATCTTCCTGTCTCTGCCTCTTGAGTGCTGGGATTAAACCCGGCTTCCATAGAGTCTTCTTAAATTCCCCAAATGTTAATATTTTACATTTACTTTAAAAATTTTTTCTGTCTCCTTTTATGTATAGTTTTTTTTTTTTCTGGACTATTTGAGCACAAATGACAGACAGGCTGGTCTTTACCTCTACCTACTACAGGGTGTATTTTCCAAAACAAGGATGTTCTTTTATACAACCATAGTATAACTCAAGACACTGACGCTGAAACTATGGAATTATCAAATCTGCAGAACTTGTTCAAATTTGGTCAGAATTGCTAACCCATACCTGTGGTGGAGGTTCAGATTTCTTTGGAGACCCAGAAAACTGTCACCTGTGGGGAGCATATTTACATTCTTTGATGGACAGACTCCTTGGAGAGCTCGTGATCTTGGTCAACAAGGAGTACCTTGTTCGGAGGGTGTGAAGTTGGCCAATTGGAAGGCATCCTTCCTATTACAGGTATAAAGAGGAGGTCCCAGAAACACAGAGGGGCCTTTTGCTTGGTGTGGCTTCTCATTGCTGCTTGTTATTGCTTCACTCTGAAAAACTCCAGAAGCTTCGAGATTTGCTTCTTCTGAAATTTACTGATGCCTTAGCTGTTGAAGATTGAGGACCAGGTCAGGCTGAAAAGATAGAAGCCCCAAACAGGGGTGTGGCAACTGTTGTCACCTGCTGCCACCAATACCAGAGCTGCAAAAGCAGTTGCTTCTTCGGCTGTCGTTGTTGGTGTTCCTGTTGCTGATTGCATCTGTCACTGTGTGTGCTGATTTGGCTGGACGGTTGATGAGTTGCCCCAAGGACCTGCAACTTAGGAGGCCTATATCCTTTCTTTCGTGCCTCAGGCCGGTGAGTTAGAAGGTGTTTAGAGTTATTAATAAATAGTTTAAAAGTATGCCTTCACATGCCCCTTATTGTTGTATAGAATCTGATATAATCTATAACACGACACATTTAGTTGTAATGTTTAAGTCCCGTTAATTTGATGCAATTTCTCTTCTTTTGCCCTTTGTGACCTTAACATTTTAAAATTACATTTATGTATTTATTCGCATGTGTGTGTGTGTGTGTGTGTGTGTGTATGCCAGGACTCAAGTATGGAGGTCAGAGTCCAACTTGAAGGAACTGATTCTCTCCTTCCAGCATGTGTGTTCCAGCGCTGAGACGTTGTCACTGAAGACCTTGGTTTTTCTAAGAGTGGGCACTCGCTGCTGTTGTAGAATGTTCCCATTTGATTTGTCTGTTGTTTCTTCATGACTAGATTCAAGCCAGGCCCTTTTGTCAGACATATTCCTGACAAAGTGATCCTGTGCCCTAGCATCAGGAAGTCACATGCCAGTGTCTCCTTTGTCCACTTGTTTAAGGTGACACCTGCCAGATGGTTCCGCCATAACACTACTGCTTGGTCATTCTAGTCAGTATCTATTGGGAGATACTTTGGGGTTTTATGACTGTCCCTTTTCGCATCTTACTTTTAATTTTTAATTAATTAATTTTTGCAGTGGGAATCTAATCTATCATCTTGCCCTGTAGATAAGAGCCTTACCACTGACCTGGACTTTCAGTCCTTTCTAGGTGGTTGGAGGGTACTGTTGCCTGTCTATGTTGTTTTTGTTTTTAACCTAGGGTCTCACTAATAAGCCCAGGCTGGCCCGCAACTCAATATATAGCTTGGTAATGACCTTGTATGTCTAATCCTCCTGCATTCAACATTGCCTTTTCACTCCTGGATGTTTGAATATAAAATCACTTTGAATATATAAAAACTAATCTTAGTGTGTTAGATAGTTTTATGTCAACTTGACACAACCTAAAGTCATCTGAGACAAGAGAACTTCAATTGAGAAAATGCCTCCAGAAGATCTGGCTGTAGGCAAGTTTGTATCAGTGATTGATGGGGGAAAGCCTATCATATTGTGCATGGTGGCATCCCTGGGCTGGAGGTCCTGGGTTCTATAAGAAACCAGGCTGACCAAGCCAGTAAGCAGCACCTTTCCATGGCCTCTGCATCAGCTTCTGCCTCCAGGTTCCTGCCCTGTTTGAGTTTCTGTCCTGACTTCCTTTGATATGGAAGTGTAACCCTTTTGTCCCCAACTTGCTTTTTGGTCATGGCATTTCACTGCAGCAATAGAAACCCTAACTAAGACAACTAGTTACAAGTAAATGGCTCAGAATACTTCGCATATTCTAATGGGAAACCTGACTGGAACTATATCTGTAAGCAGTAGCAATACGCCCAGGCCTATAAAGTAAGGGAAAGCCTCTTTATGGGCTCTGAGGTATTTGTCTAAGCCCTTTCCCAGAGAAAAAACCCACGTGGTCGTTCATCCTTGCAGGCAATGCTATAGCCAAATACATTGGAGTGGAAAAGGCACCCTGATTCTGACAACAGAGGTAGGGGGCCAATTCTGTCTATTCTATCCAACACCAAAAAGAGCCATGACCCAGGTCCTGGTGAGTGTTGGACTCAGTTTTGCTTTTTGGATGGCTGTCTGTAAAAATGTCTCTTCCAGAATCCATTTGTCTCCCACTTCTTCTTTAATTTAGCCGTTCCTGATTTATGAGCACGGCCCACAGACAGGAGTGTTAGAAAAGTCAGTCAAGGTCCAGCAAGATAATTCATTAGGTAAAGATGCCTACTGCGAAGCTTGACTTCCATTCCTGGGACTCACAGAAAGATGGAAATAGAAAACTGTTGCCCACAAGTTCTCCTCTGACTTCTACATGTACACGGTGGTCTGAGTGTATGCACACGCACACAGACACCATACACAAACACACAGAGACACACATACACAGACACACACACACACACACAGAATCACACATACACAGACACACAAAGATACAGATATACATAGGCACACAGAGAAAGAGACATGCACACACAAACAAACACAGAAAGACACATACACAGACACAAAGACACATATATACAAAGATACACACAGAGACACACAGATACCAAATTTTAAAAATCTAGGTGTAGAAGTTCATTGATTTTTTTTTTTTTTTTTTGTTCTGGAGACAGGGTTTCTCTGTGTAACTGACAGTTCCTAGCTGTCCTGGGCTCACTTTATAGACACTCGAAGACATCTGCCTACCTCTGCCTCCCAAGTGCTGGAGTTAAATGTGTGTGCCACCACACCCAGCCTGTGCTCACTGATAACTTTTAAGAAGCTTGTTTTACTTGGTTTTAAAACTGCTTTGTCTATAACAAACAAGACATATAGACTGGACATTGGGATTGTATGCCAAGCCATATAACTCTCATAATTCTGGCCTAATTACCTCTGTTGTTTTGTATTGTATTTATTATTATAAGAGTAAGAGCCATTTGTTGGACTGAAAGGGGGAGCTGTTGGGGGGAAAAGATATATCTTAAACTTAAAAAAAAGGAAGGGGATGGGTGGGTTGAGGCGGAAGAGGGTGGGAGGGTGGGACTGGAGGCGGGGTAGGGAGGGGATTTCAATTGAGATGTAACCTGAAGAAATAAAAAATAAAGTATAAAAAAAAAAACTGCTTTGTCATCTGATTCCATGAATTCACAGCACAAGCCTAGTTGGTATCAAAGAACCAGTTAACAGTAAGTCAGGCTTACAGATTTTTACCTGAAAAAGTTGGGTATGAAGGATTAGTTGTTAATTCCTAGTATCCACTGAACATTTAGTTGTCTAAAACATCCTGATAAGGACTTGCTTGGTATTCCTTTAAAATACTCACTCCCTTGTAGTGAGAATTTTGTAATTTTGGTTTCTAAAAAACAAAACAAAACAAAAAGAGAAATGTTATGGGAATATGTTTTAATTTTCATCCCAGGTTTGGGATATGAGGCTGCTTCACAGCAGGTGATTGTGGTTGCCTCGTACTCTGGTGGGGACGTGACTTTGTGAGTGTGTCACATTTGGAATTCTGAGAACTTTCAGAAGATATATAAATGCTAGGACCCTGAGAGGCTGGGATGGCCTTTGCTGTTGTTGCCTGGTTGGTAGTTAGTTGCTGTTGGATGCTGTTGGTTGCTGTTTTTCAAGTAGTTATACGCAAAGAAACAACAAGAAGAAGAAGTCTGTTATCCTGACAGCAAATATCAAACTTGTCCCAAGGAACTAGACACCCCTAATCAGCAGGAAATAGTCTAACTCTGACCCCTTTCCCCGCTATCCTTTTTTCTATCCTGTCTAGCATTAGGGAGTTAATAAGGGTTGAGAAGGGTGGAAGAGAGAAAAAGGAACCCACAAAATAGTAGCAAAAGTCAGCTACAATCCCTTGATACCATAATATAAATGTTTAGGAACCATCAAATGATGATCTCTGAGGGCTTTTATTGTTTTGTTACTTATTTAAATTAAGACCATATATCTCTAACTTTATCAAACATTATTTGGAAAACTAACAATCCAGGATCAAGGATTCTTACCCCGTTGGATATATAATTCACATTATACGTATAACAAGTTCTATATTTTCCACACTCAAAGAAAGAAACTTCATTTTAATCCTCAAGCCAAGCCTTCCTTATGTATTACAGTGCTCCTTCTCTCTCTCCCTCTCTCTCTCTCTCTCTCTCTCTCTCCCTCTGTCTCTCCCTCTGTCTCTCCCTCTCTCTCTCTCTCTCTCT